>NW_024121355.1:7338270-7681770 GCF_016745375.1 Pimephales promelas | reverse complement strand
TTTTTGCACATCAGGTCTAAGTCTCATGGCCCTCTATCAGGGATTCCAGAGTTTTGGGAAGATTGAGAAACTTAATTTTTCGCCCAAAAAAAAAAACGTAAGGGGTACCACTGTCGTTTTTTTTTCGGGCCGAATTTTTGAGTTTCGATATCTCAGCTCTGGAAGGGGCTAGAGCCTCCATTTTTGCACTCAGGTCTAAGTCTCATGGCCTCTATCAGAATCCAGAGTTTTGGGAAGATTGGAGAACTTAATTTTTCGCCCAAAAAAAAAAAAACGTAAGGGTACCACTGTCGTTTTTTCGGGCCGAATTTTTGAGTTTCGATATCTCAGCTCTGGAAGGGGCTAGAGCCTCCATTTTTGCACTCAGGTCTAAGTCTCATGGCCTCTATCAGAATCCAGAGTTTTGGAAAGATTGGAGAAACTTAATTTTTCGCCCAAAAAAAAAAACGTAAGGGGTACCACTGTCGTTTTTTTTTCGGCCGAATTTTTGAGTTTCGATATCTCAGCTCTGGAAGGGCTAGAGCCTCCATTTTTGCACTCAGGTCTAAGTCTCATGCCCTCTATCAGAATCCAGAGTTTTGGGAAGATTGGAGAAACTTAATTTTTCGCCCCAAAAAAAAAAAACGTAAGGGGTACCACTGTCGTTTTTTTTTTCGGGCCGAATTTTTGAGTTTCGATATCTCAGCTCTGGAAGGGGCTAGAGCCTCCATTTTTGCACTCAGGTCTAAGTCTCATGGCCCTCTATCAGAATCCAGAGTTGGGAAGATTGGAGAAACTTAATTTTTCGCCCAAAAAAAAAAACGTAAGGGTACCACTGTCGTTTTTTTTTTCGGCCGAATTTTTGAGTTTCGATATCTCAGCTCTGGAAGGGGCTAGAGCCTCCATTTTTGCACTCAGGTCTAAGTCTCATGGCCCTCTATCAGAATCCAGAGTTTTGGGAAGATTGGAGAAACTTAATTTTTCGCCCAAAAAAAAAAACGTAAGGGGTACCACTGTCGTTTTTTTTTCGGGCCGAATTTTTGAGTTTCGATATCTCAGCTCTGGAAGGGGCTAGAGCCTCCATTTTTGCACTCAGGTCTAAGTCTCATGGCCCTCTATCAGATTCCAGAGTTTTGGGAAGATTGGAGAAACTTAATTTTTCGCCAAAAAAAAAAAACGTAAGGGGTACCACTGTCGTTTTTTTTTCGGGCCGAATTTTTGAGTTTCGATATCTCAGCTCTGGAAGGGGCTAGAGCCTCCATTTTTGCACTCAGGTCTAAGTCTCATGGCCCTCTATCAGAATCCAGAGTTTTGGGAAGATTGGAGAAACTTAATTTTTCGCCAAAAAAAAAAAACGTAAGGGGTACCACTGTCGTTTTTTTTTCGGGCCGAATTTTTGAGTTTCGATATCTCAGCTCTGGAAGGGGCTAGAGCCTCCATTTTTGCACTCAGGTCTAAGTCTCATGGCCCTCTATCAGAATCCAGAGTTTTGGAAGATTGGAGAAACTTAATTTTTCGCCCCAAAAAAAAAAACGTAAGGGGTACCACTGTCGTTTTTTTTTCGGCCGAATTTTTGAGTTTCGATATCTCAGCTCTGGAAGGGGCTAGAGCCTCCATTTTTGCACTCAGGTCTAAGTCTCATGGCCCTCTATCAGAATCCAGAGTTTTGGGAAGATTGGAGAAACTTAATTTTTCGCCCAAAAAAAAAAAACGTAAGGGGTACCACTGTCGTTTTTTTTTCGGGCCGAATTTTTGAGTTTCGATATCTCAGCTCTGGAAGGGGCTAGAGCCTCCATTTTTGCACTCAGGTCTAAGTCTCATGGCCCTCTATCAGAATCCAGAGTTTTGGGAAGATTGGAGAAACTTAATTTTTCGCCCAAAAAAAAAAACGTAAGGGGTACCACTGTCGTTTTTTTTCGGGCCGAATTTTTGAGTTTCGATATCTCAGCTCTGGAAGGGGCTAGAGCCTCCATTTTTGCACTCAGGTCTAAGTCTCATGGCCCTCTATCAGAATCCAGAGTTTTGGGAAGATTGGAGAAACTTAATTTTTCGCCCAAAAAAAAAAAAACGTAAGGGGTACCACTGTCGTTTTTTTTTCGGGCCGAATTTTTGAGTTTCGATATCTCAGCTCTGGAAGGGGCTAGAGCCTCCATTTTTGCACTCAGGTCTAAGTCTCATGGCCCTCTATCAGAATCCAGAGTTTGGGAAGATTGGAGAAACTTAATTTTTCGCCCAAAAAAAAAAACGTAAGGGGTACCACTGTCGTTTTTTTTTCGGGCCGAATTTTTGAGTTTCGATATCTCAGCTCTGGAAGGGGCTAGAGCCTCCATTTTTGCACTCAGGTCTAAGTCTCATGGCCCTCTATCAGAATCCAGAGTTTTGGGAAGATTGGAGAAACTTAATTTTTCGCCCAAAAAAAAAAACGTAAGGGGTACCACTGTCGTTTTTTTTTCGGGCCGAATTTTTGAGTTTCGATATCTCAGCTCTGGAAGGGGCTAGAGCCTCCATTTTTGCACTCAGGTCTAAGTCTCATGGCCCTCTATCAGAATCCAGAGTTTTGGGAAGATTGGAGAAACTTAATTTTTCGCCCAAAAAAAACGTAAGGGGTACCACTGTCGTTTTTTTTTCGGGCCGAATTTTTGAGTTTCGATATCTCAGCTCTGGAAGGGGCTAGAGCCTCCATTTTTGCACTCAGGTCTAAGTCTCATGGCCCTCTATCAGAATCCAGAGTTTTGGGAAGATTGGAGAAACTTAATTTTTCGCCCAAAAAAAAAAAACGTAAGGGGTACCACTGTCGTTTTTTTTTCGGGCCGAATTTTTGAGTTTCGATATCTCAGCTCTGGAAGGGGCTAGAGCCTCCATTTTTGCACTCAGGTCTAAGTCTCATGGCCCTCTATCAGATTCCAGAGTTTTGGGAAGATTGGAGAAACTTAATTTTTCGCCCAAAAAAAAAAAACGTAAGGGGTACCACTGTCGTTTTTTTTCGGGCCGAATTTTTGAGTTTCGATATCTCAGCTCTGGAAGGGGCTAGAGCCTCCATTTTTGCACTCAGGTCTAAGTCTCATGGCCCTCTATCAGAATCCAGAGTTTTGGGAAGATTGGAGAAACTTAATTTTTCGCCCAAAAAAAAAAAACGTAAGGGGTACCACTGTCGTTTTTTTTTTTCAGGCCGAATTTTTGAGTTTCGATATCTCAGCTCTGGAAGGGGCTAGAGCCTCCATTTTTGCACTCAGGTCTAAGTCTCATGGCCCTCTATCAGAATCCAGAGTTTTGAGAAGATTGGGGAAACTTAATTTTTCGCCCCCCCAAAAAAACCGTAAGGGGTAACACTGTCGTTTTTTTTTCTGGTCGAAATTTTGAGTTTCGATATCTCAGCTCTGGAAGAGTCTAGAGCCTCCATTGTTGCACTCAGGTCTAAGTCTCATTGTCCTCTATCAGAATCCAGAGTTTCAAGAAGATCAGAGAAACTCAAAATTTCGACCAAAAAAAAAAAAAAACGACAGTGTTACCCCTGTCGTTTTTTTTTTTTGTGCGAAAAAATAAGTTTCTCCAATCTTCTTGAAACTCTGGATTCTGATAGAGGGCCATGGGACTTAGACCTGAGTGCAAAAATGGAGTCTCTAGACCCTTCCAGAGCTGAGATATTGAGATATTTATAATGGCATAAATGTTATGTGGTATCTCAATATCTCAGCTCTGGAAGGGTCTAGAGCCTCCATTTTTGCACTCAGGTCTAAGTCCCATGGCCCTCTATCAGAATCCAGAGTTTCAAGAAGATTGGAGAAACGTATTTTTTCGCACAAAAAAAAAACGACAGGGGTAACACTGTCGTTTTTTTTTTTTTTTGGTCGAAATTTTGAGTTTCTTTGATCTTCTTGAAACTCTGGATTCTGATAGAGGGTCATGGGACTTAGACCTGAATGCAAAAATGGAGGCTCTAGACCCTTCCAGAGTAGCATTTATGCCTACCACGTAACATTTATGCCATTATAAATATCTCAATATCTCAGCTCTGGAAGGGTCTAGAGCCTCCATTTTTGCACTCAGGTCTAAGTCTCATGGCCCTCTATCAGAATCCAGAGTTTCAAGAAGATTGGAGAAACTTATTTTTTCGCACAAAAAAAACAAAAAACGACAGGGGTAACACTGTTGGGTTTTTTTTTGGTCAAAATTTTGAGCTTCAAAATTTTGAGTTTCTTTGATCTTCTTGAAACTCTGGATTCTGATAGAGGGCCATGGGACTTAGACCTGAGTGCAAAAATGGAGGCTCTAGATATATCAACCCGGTCACACTAAATGCGTCTCGCACGCAGTGCGTTCATAGTACAATTTATTCGCGAAAATTAGTTTTTACATGCATAGGAATATGCAATATTGTGTGTAATATACGTTTGGTTAGGATTGTGGCAAGCCAAGAGGTTCAGAATTACACCATAAATTAATCGTGTTTACTGCCATAGTTATTAACATATAGTAAGGACAAGCATGATGTGTATATTGCCTAATTGCAAGCTTGTTTCAGAAATGGTGACATTTTTTTTCCATCATTATTGAACATCATTATAGGAGTATTAGGTTGAATGAGTTAGAATTAAATGTTTTATTAATCATTAGAAAATAGACATTAAGAAAATAAATTATGCAAGTACTTTTACTTTTAATACTTAAAGTACATTTAAAATCAGGTACTTTTTACGTTTTACTTAAGTATGGTTGTCATTGTGTTACTTTTACTAAAGTAAATATTTATCTGGTTATTTGTACTTTTACTTAAGTACTGAGATTCAGTACTTCCTCCACCACTGATAATTTCAAAGTAGGCCGTCGTCACCACGGATGCTCTCACCTTGATCATCTGAGCGACGTAGCTCTCGGGCCCTGTGTATTCAGTGGAGTCTTTGACCCGCACCAGCACAATGAAGAACAGGTAATGCCACAGGTTGTGCTCTTCCTTTATGTGCTCTTCAAACGTCACCGTTTTATTATCAAACTTATCTCTCTCCAGACCTGTGGGTGGACAAGAAAATGACCCAAAAATAAATTCCCAATCACATGTAAAGGCACATATATGTTTAACTGATTGTTGAGAGGATTTGCATTTCATCTCACCGCAGATGAAACATGTGGTCTTGAGGATCTCTTCTTTTCTCTGCTTCTCACTTCTCAGGTCAGCAAACGTGTCAATGATGACACCAAAGATGAGATTCAACACAATGATGATCACCAGGAAGAAGAACAGAAGATCATACACGACACGTGCGGCGAACAGATGCTCCTGGAAGCACGCACACACACACACGTTTCGATTGAAATTGTTATTAGGTAAAATGAATTATCACTGTAAATATATTTTTATACGTACCTCTTTGGATGGCTTCCGCAGAACATCTCCAACTCCACCGCCACTCCTGAGACCATGACTCAGTACAGTGATCATACACATCCACAGAGAATCACACGCTCGCTCTACATCATCTATAAACACACAATGTAAAGGCACTATTTCCACTCACTGCCAGCGTATGACGGATGCATAAAGAATAGCCTAAAAGGCATGATAAAATTTAAATGATTGGATGACATGGTTTAAATAACTGGATTAGAGCTGGCAATTTTTAGTGTAATTTTAATACAATTTAACTAACTGACAGCCCTAGTATGGTTGAATCTCACTGCTCACCCTCCTCCACTTCTGCAGGCAGACAGGACCCATTTTTTACATTGCAGACCCCCTCAGGCACGAAACCAGCAGCCAAATTTACTCCCTCCTCTGGCACACACATTCAAATACAACAGAAAAGATTTACAAAACCACCAGTATGAACACTATGAATGTGTGTGTGAGTGTGTGTGTTACCCAGAGTGCTGTTGGGGATGCGGTTCACCTCCAGGATGAAGTCATCCTTAAAGAACATATATCCAACAATAGAGAAGAGGTAGACCAGGATCAGACCCAGAACAGCTGTCAGGACAATAGAGCGGCCGTTTCGTGTCACACTCTTGATTACGTTCAAAAGAGTCTCTTCCCTGTTCACCAGGTCAAACAACTACAAACACACACAGAAGTACAATTAATTTATATTAATGAGGTACATTTTTGCTCTGACAATGAATTGATTCTATACTAAATGATTAAATGCATCATGAAAATAGGTCACTATTCGTTATATATAATAACTATATTGTTTAAAAAACCCATAGCACATTTTTTTAAAGTATTAATTTGTTCCTTTATTTTATTAAACAATGTAATGAGCTTCTCAGACAGACCAGTAGACTGTAAAAGAAGACGTGTCCAAAAAGGCCCAGAGTGCAGATGAGAAGGTACAACAGATGAAACAGGAACTCTTTATCCATCACCATCACCCAGTAACCACGGGTAAACGTCCCACGGTTTCCCACAAAGCTCAGCATGAACACAATCTTATTACAAACCTGTGCATACACAAAATGAGGTCAGTGTCAATAAAGATGCATAATAACAATAAGACTGAAGAAACTGTGTGCACAGTGTATGATTGTATGCACTCAAAATAAAGCCCTCCCATGTGTATTTGTGATTGTACATTAAAAGCTCCCAGGAGTGTCAGCATATGCTGCAGGCCCACTGAGAACCCCAGCTGCAGAACAGTGGAGATGACCAGGACTCGCACTGCGTTCGGCCTCGGTGACATCAACACAAAACTCAATGAGCCCAACAAACACACCCACAGCAACAGAGAAAGAGAAGGATCCAGTGAACCTGAAACACACCATGTGTAAGGTTTAAATGTTCAAACGCATTATTGTGGGAAAGAAAGGGTGAATCGTGCGGAGGACACTGTAAAGAGAGCTCACTTTCGTCCATTCCATCCAGAGGGTAGAAGAACGCCACCAACAGATTAATGAGAACAGCCAGGTTAAAAGATACATTACTCCAGAAAGACATGTTCCGGCTACACCAGTACAAAACTGGCTGTGCTAAAAACGAAATGAAAGGGATGAAATTCAGAAATTATGATATAAAAACTCCTAATGTACAATTAAACAACAATTAACTTTCATAATTATGACAATAAAAATGATAATGTAAAACATTGAAAAAGCAAAAGACAATACGAAACACTAAAATAAATAATATTAAAACTTTATGACATGTTAAAACTATAAAACATGTTAGTTCATGTTAACTAATAAAACCTTACTGTAAAGTGCTACCAATTTTGCAACTAACAAGAAGGTTTAAGAAGTGAATGGATATCTAACACTATCACTATGGATATCTAACACACATTTACCTCTTAGTTTTTTCTGCCACCTCATTTCATTGAAGAGGTCGTCTGCGTGCAGGAAGAAGTCATTTATTTTACTGCCCTGTTCGTCTCTCTCTGTACCATAGTACACACGCAGCTTGGATTCATTTGTCAGAAAAGAACAGATATTCGGTACGGGAAACACAATCTGTTCCATAGTACGATCCTGGCGGACTATCTGTGTATATAAAAACATAAAACAGCACATGCAAAGATGAGAATTTAAAAACAATAAATAACATGCATATCAAGGTTTTATGTCAGAAGCATTTGAGTGTTTTACCTCTATCTGTGAGGTGTGTTTCGTGTAATACTCCAGGGCCTGGTCCTCCCCACCTGGTTTCAGTAGTATTTGCAACTCCTTATTGTGACGCGACAGCTGAAATGGCAGGTTAAACAGATCACACTACTGATCTAATGAAGTGCTCTTAGATAAAGAGATATGCCATTTGGAATAATGGAATAAACCTATTGTTATCCATTTTTTTTGGCCTTTAAATGTCTTAAAATGCACACATATAGATCAGGAAAATCTACATTTCCTAATAAAAATGTTCTTATGAAAGGCCCAAAACTGACACTTTCCAACTGGCTTTGGTATAGTAAATACTGTACCAAATAAGAATATACTTGTCAGTTAGTAACTTTATTGTGGATTAAAAAGAATCACAGAAATGGTAATCTAACTCTTGCTGATAGAAGTGACATGCCTTATTTAAAGTATTAAAGTAACACACCTGTCTTCACTTGCATCTTTTGCCACATTTACCATATATTACAGTTTCACAGCTAGAAATATTTAATGCCGGAAAATGTTCTCCTTATACCCTACACTTGCAGATGTAAAAAAAGTTATTTTTGTTCTAATGTACAGGAGTGTGTGTACCTGATGTGCAAGGATATAGATGTTGTGTCCAACATTGCGTGGTGAAGCCGCATGGTCCTCTCCGTTCTCCTGTTCCTCATCTTCAAACTCTGTCTCCCCCTGCTGGTAAGCCATTTTCATCACCTCCACCTTGAACATGAACACACACAGCTGGAGTTGTGCATATGTTGTATCCAAAGAATGTAAATGTTTATGGTTTACTATCTGTCTTCATAGAATGACTCCAAGATATAGTTAAAGCAATGAGTGAAGCAGGATGCTCTGGCATAATAACTAACATACTCACTAGTTCTTTTGGTCTCATGTTGTAGAGAATTCTTTCTGCGTTCTCACTGTCGTGACGGCTCTCCATGATGGCCAGCAGTAGCTTAGATGCATTATTCTAAGAAAAAAGACAATTGTGTACATTTATTGAATTAATTTTAGTAATTAGTGCAATGCCTGTGCAAAATCAGTTTTTGTGTGTTTTTCGTAATTGTTGGTTTGGTATGTTTGAGCTGCTGAATAGCCTAGGCTACTATTACACAGGAGGCAGAATAAAATATAATATTCAGAATTAAACAGTTGTAGCTGACTTACAGATTCATTTAAATCTACTTTTTCAAAAATGAATCGTTACTTTTTCAAAAATGAATCGCTACTTTTTCAAAAATGAATCGCTACTTTTTCAAAAATGAATGGATACTTTTTCGAAAGTGAATTGATACTTTAAAAAAAAAAATGAATCGCTACTTTTTAAAAATGTATCGCTACTTTTTCAAAAAAGAATTGATACTCAAATGAATCTCTACTTTTTCAAAAGTGAATCATTACTTTTTCAAAAGTGAATCATTACTTTTTCAAAAATGAATGGATGCTTTTTTCGAAAGTGCATCAATAATTTATCGAAAGTGAATTGATACTTTAAAAAAATGAATCGCTACTTTTTTTAAATGAATCGTTACTTTTTCAAAAGTGAATAAATACTTTTTAAAAAAAGAATTGATACTCAAATGATTCGCTACTTTTTCAAAAGTGAATCGATACTTTTTAAAAAATGAATCTATACTTTTTCAAAAATTAATGGATACTTTTTCGAAAGTGAATTGATACTTTTAAAAAAAATTAATCGATACTTTTTCAAAAAAGAATTGATACTCAAACGAATCGCTACTTTTTCAAAAGAGAATCGCTACTTTTTCAAAAGTGAATCGATACTTTTTAAAAAATGAATCTATACTTTTTCAAAAATTAATGGATACTTTTTCGAAAGTGAATTGATACTTTTAAAAAAAATGAATCGATACTTTTTCAAAAAAGAATTGATACTCAAACGAATCGCTACTTTTTCAAAAGAGAATCGCTACTTTTTCAAAAGTGAATCGATACTTTAAAAAAAAATGAACCGATACTTTTTCAAAAAAGAATAAAAAATTTTCGAAAGTAATTCGCTACTTTTTCAAAAAAGAATCGATACTTTTTTGAAAGTGAATCTCTACTTTTTTAAAAAGTAATTGCTACCTTTTCAAGTGAATTGAAAGTTGTCAACACAGAACCCTCCTTAAGGTTTAAGATTAAAGTGACATACCTTTAATTCTAGGACCAGATCCATTCTCTTTCTGCCCAGTGGATTAATGTCATTCAGAATCAATGCAATGATGATGTCGATGCCATTAGACTCATGGGTGGCGATGCAATTCTGCAACAAAAAAAAAAAAAAATACATATGGCAGAACACATTCAATATGGGCAGAAAGTATGCTCATGAGTGATGAAAAGATAATATTTTATGATTGTTTTAATGTTTGTGTACATGCCTGGTTATCATGGCAGGGCCCTTGACAGTATTCAGTGAGGCTCTCCACAGTCTGGTTAATGAGAGCCACATTTTGCTGGTTGATATAGAGTCCTAACAGCCCCAAGCCTCCTGTTGTGCTGCCACAGATACAGTCCAGGAACTGCAGGGTCTCACACACCAGGTTATAATTGTTCTTGTTGTTCTGACAGCGCAAGAAATTCTACAGGGAAAAAAAAACATATATGATGAATAGAACCAGACCAAACCAATATATCAAGATTAACAGAGACAACACTCTGACCAAACACAATAGTGATACTGTCAATGTTTTTGAACCCATAAACAGTGTGCTGAGTTCCGTCAAGCCCAGGTCAGGTTGGTAGTGGACCTCTAATCAGATCAGAACAATAAAAAAAAAATATGTAAAAGTGACAAACACACACACCTGCAGGTCTCGATTGTGATTCTCACACAGCAGCTGTAGGAAGCGTAGGATTGGTTGCATGATGAGAATGACAGGACTCATCTCACCCTGCTCCGTTCCTTTATCCCCACTCCCTTTGTCTCCATCAGCAACGCCATAAACCTCCTCAGGGTCAGCATCTCGTCGATACGAACTGAAGGCCTTCTTAGTCACCGCAGATGCCTCCAACAACTGCTCACGAGCATCATCAGTCACCACAATGCCTGAATCTTTTCCTGGAGTGAAAAAAAGAGGCTTTGAAGCTCATCATAATGACATAACTTCTCATAAAGTGCTGTACTGAGATTTAGTAGCAACATACTTCAACATATATTTGGATACTAAACAATGAATGTCATCATCAAAATATCAAACTAAGATAGCATATGAACTGTATAAACTGATAACAAAGTATTGACAGCCCAGACCTCTTGGGCGTTGTGGGGTTTCTTTGTCTGGAGTGTTGTCATCACGCCGCTTGTTTCCCAGGTCACTGGTGTTGACTGTAACCGTGGCTTTTATCTCAAGCTGAGCTGCTTTCATTCTGTCATAGAACACCCTGAAAAACTTTTCGGAATTTTTGTCTTCTGTTAAACGTTTGAAGAAGGAATGCTGCAACGAGATAAAATACAAATATAAATCAATCATTATATTTATATGGTATGGTCTATGGAAAACTTCAAATGTAATGCACAAGTTTAGGGTCTGCAGGTTTTTGAAATGTCTCTAATGCTCACCAAGACTGCATTTATTTGATCAGCAATTAAGTGAAAACAGAAATATTGAGAAATATTATTAAGATTTAAAAGAATTGTTTTTCTATTTTATATATTAGTATTCATGTGATAGCAGAGCTGTCACATGATCCTTTAGAAATCATTCTAATATGCTGATTTGGTGCTCAAGAAACATGTCTTATTATTATCAATGTTAAAAACAGTTAACCCATGATCAGAATAGAATAGAAAATTCAAAAGAACAGCTTTTATTTTAAACAGAAATCTTCTATCAGTTATCAATTCAATGCATCCTTGCTGAATAAAAACATTTAAAAAATAAAGCTCTACTAACCTTTTAAACTGTAATAGGGATATTAAATAACATAATGCCATAACATTCGATTATATCACTTTCACTGACAGGCCTATCTGACCTGTATGATGGTGTTCCCACCCTCCAACAGTGCGATGGCCAATAGGATGCTTTCGTGGAAGACGCGGTCACTGGTAGCATTCATGATCAGATCAATGACCAGGTCAGATGCCCCTTCACGGTCCAGATGGCACTGCACTTCCATCAATGACATCTCAGCCCTGCTCAAACCCCCTGAAGTCATACAAACACACAAAAACATATGTTTGATAATTTCACAAACATTCCCAGAAGGCACAATGAAAAATGAACTCACCTGTCTGGCTCTTGATTGGTCCTACTGGTGTCAGTGCAGAGTTACTGAAGGAGGTCAGACTCTCTCTCCGCCCGCCACTCCTGAAGCCATAGTAACGATTGACGAGCAGTTGCCGAAGAGCCTCTCCCTGTGATGAGAGCGAGAGTGTGTGTTTCAGTGTGCCTCTTATTTTGGGGATTCGGGAATTTTGTTTTTGCTATTGTTGTCTAAGCTTGGCAGCTGAGAGGTACAGGTGTGTGGTTAAAGAGCAGGGTTAGGTGATGTTAGTGACCTACCCTCCTCCGATCCTCCAGCTGTTTGGGTGGCAGACTGACATCCACCACCTGAGTGAGTGGACAACAGAACACTAACACAGAGTTAGTAGAGTATCATCATGCAGCAATCTCCAGATCTATCCTAGCAGCATGCTTGTGTGTTATAATAAAGACCAAAATGATTTGGTCAGCTCATAGTAACCTAGTTTGTTATGATATGCAAGTAATTTAAGAGTTACATTAGGATAATATAGAACAGAATATAGAGGAGTAGAGTTGAAAAGTACAAGATGAGAATGTTAACTTCAAATACTCAAATAGCTGGTAAATATTAAAGGGATACTCCACTTTTTTTGGAAACAGGCTCATTTTACCACTCCCCCAGAGTTAAACAGTTGAGTTTTACTGTTTTCGAATGTATTCAGACGATTTTTTATATTTAGAAGAATGTCAGTAACCAGACAGTTTCTGGTCTCATTGACTTCCATAGTATATTCAGGGTTCTCAAGTTTGAGCAAAAGCTTGGAGTGAGATCACACGCGGTTAAGGGAGGAGCCATAATGAAGCCCCGCCCCACCCATCCCCGCCCCCAATTTTACCCATTGTTCATAATTAACCAGAACAAATTAAAATTATAACAATTAGTAAATCTGATAAATGACAGAGCAATTCATCACATCAAATATACTCTTTAATGCAGTATTACAAATATAGATAACCAAAAATATAACAAATTGCTCCAAACAGTTTCAAACAAATCTTTAAAAATTGCATTTTGATTTTTGAATGCGTCTTCTATCTAGACGAATGATTTATTGTGTGGTGGGACATTGAGAACAAATGGACAGATTAGAGTGCACCACCTCTTCCACTGTCTCCTCCTCTAATCTGGCAACCTTTTTAGGGGGCTTACCCTTTGGTGCCCAAAATGACAAAATATCTTTCTGCTTTTTTCCTGACATCTTTGAAAACTACAAATGCAACATTATGACAATGATTAAATATTACCCAGAGCAATCTGCTGTAATACATCCTTAATGTAACTAGAAAGACTATTAATATTACAGTATAATATAATTTAAAATAAAATCAGTAAATCTTCATTCCTTTCCATACCCACTAACATTTCTCTTAGTTTCAGATAACGTAAGATAGCCAAACTGAGCCTGGTTGCAAAGTAGTTGTAGAGTTTTTGACTGCATCAATAATAATGTACGATGGGCTACATATTAAATGTTCTAGCCCAAAAATGTTAGACGAGCTTCTTCCAACTTACCTTCTTCTCCATCACGACTCATGTGTTCGCGCGATGTTGTTGGTTACCTAGTAACGAACGTACGGTGGTCGAGGATGTTCCGTCCATTTCCGTGTGTTCGCGCTACTGAATGACATGTGATGTATAGATCAGTGGTGCACGCAGCGCGCGTATATGTTGCCTAGTAACGAACGCAATCTGGCGGAGATACGCGCTGGCGGCAGGAAACTTCACTTTGTTTGCCTGCGCCTCGTATACAACGTGAGAAAGCTTTCAGCCAGGACAACTTGGTTGGCATTGCCTTTTCAGCGTGAGAAATACACAGTGTGGCGTGTGAGCGTGTGAACCGGTCGAAATGCGTGTGTCTCACGGCCAATGCGTGAGACTTGAGAACCCTGGTATATTTTTGTCCTACTATGGAAGTTAATGAGACCAGAAACTGCCTGGTTACTGATATTCTTCTAAATATCAGAAAATCATCTGAATGGACTTGAAAACGGTGAAACTCAACTGTTTAACTCTGGGGGAGTGGTAAAATGAGCCTATTTCCAAAAAAAGGGGAGTATCCCTTTAAGGTAAGCTCACAATTTTTTTAATCTTTAAGTTTAAGAACAATTACTAATTTTAGGACATCATATTGGATTATCAGACTATTAAGCACCACAAAATGGTTTGAAGAACATTTTCTTTGTATTTATTATTGAAAAAGGAAGTTAGAGTGGGGGCGTGCCGATAAGACTTGCCCTTCTTATAAATGCTCTTTTCTTTCTTACTTTTCATTTGGTAACAAATGGTTTTAGGGGACACACCGAACCACAACAGAGCCATATCCATACCACATCTAACAAATAATGTGTATACTCTGAAGGATGGAAAAAGAAAGAAGATACACAGATGATAAATGAAGAAGGGGAAGATGGGATGAATGACAAAAAGGGGACAACCTCAGTGACATCCATCTCATCATCAAATCCCAGTAGCTGAAAAAGAGGAGTGAAGTACGGGGTTAATGAAAGGGTGGACATTCTTCAAATTAAGCCAGAAACAATTAGTGGCATGAGTGGTAACAGAAAGACATAACACAGAAGATGAGACCATTAACTCTAACTTAAAGCTGCAGTCCGTATCTTTTGGCACTCTAGAGGTTAATAAACAGGACTGCAGAAGTACTGGACTACTCCACAGTGGTACAACCTGTATCAGTCTAAAATAGTCTGAATATAAACACTTATTATAGGTGTACCAACGTGATTCAGACGTTTGAAAAATGAATTTGTGATCCAATTGCTTATTGAACACAAAAAAGTTACAGACTGCAGCTTTAAGTAAACATGCTTTAGTTTAGCAGGACTTGCATTTGTGATTAAGATCACACATGCAGACACTACAAATGAAAACGGTACGTGTAGAGGACAAGGAGTTCAACCTTTCACAACACTTAAGATGTTTTGCTATCTGTATTATAACTAAAAAGGAACCTCGAGTAGTGTGGCTTGTTGGCCGTATAAGATTAATGTTGGCATCAGCTATAAAAAGGTGATACAAAAACACTCCAAATGTTTTTGTTTTTATTTATCTTATTTTGTTAACTGCACATGATGGAATGACTCTGCGGGCTCCTCTCCCTGACAAGCCATGCATCCACCATGTAAACGGACGTTCTCGTTATTCTCCTGATTTAAGCTCGGGTTCAAACTGAAAAGGCTGAACGGCAGACGCCCCATACACAAAATAAATATATAGAAATATATTTTATAGTGTCAAAAATATGTGACATATATTCCAAATACATTGAAATGTATTTGCATTGTTGTTCACTTATTTTTATATGATGTTAAGTGTGCAATATATTTACATTTATAACGTAATGTAAAATAAATGACAAAATATATGGTCATAAAATGTTTAGCTTGTATTTTGACCATAGTAATTCCTCTACCTTTTCCCCTATACACAACGGTAGGTTATCATATTTCCCTACTGTATTATGACACACAGTTATAATAAATACTGTACTTACATTTAAATGACTGCAATGTAAAATGACAGATAGTTGCTTTCCTAGGACTACTAGGCCATATAAGGTGGCATGTACCTAACAATATGTGCAATTATTAGATTTATTGTTGTTTTATTAACATCTTTCCTGAAGTCATTTAAATATTGAAAATATGCACAATATTTGTGATGCAAGTATAACAGTGACACTCCAACTGTGAAGTACACTTAAAAAATAGATACTCTGCACACACACACTATTAAATAACTGTATTAAATTCTGAAAATATATTTCAAATGAAACCATTTGCAAAAGTTAAAACAAATGAACATATATGTTGTTAGTAAATATATTGACATACAAATATATTCACATATTCAAATAAAATATATTAAAAATAAAATAAAAATATATTTACATTTTATTTAAATAAAATATATTTATTGTACCAATTTTACATTTTTGAATATATACCCAAAATATATTCTGAAAATATATTTCAAATATTTATTTTTTTGTGTATGGGGTGTTCATCTCACTATTGTAAAAACTTAGCTAGCTAGCCGATAAGTTGGAAAAACAATAAACGAAGAAGCTGCTACAATGGCTAGGCTACAACCGGCTACAACTTTTCCACATCACTACCCAGAATGCATTGAGACGTAAATAACTATGGTGGCCTACGAGTGAATGGATTTTCGCCTTTTTTAAATAAAATAAAAACATTTGGAGTGTTTTTGTATCACCTTTTTATAGCTGACGCCCACGTTAATCTTGTAAGGCCAACATGCCGCACTAGTTGGGATTACTTTTAAGATCATTTTTTTAAACACATCTCGTAGTCCTTTTATTACTGTTTGCTGTGTTCAATACCTTCTCTCCATATCCTCTGTCTTTGGTCATCATCTCCCTGAGTGTCTGCAAGACTTTAATACAAAGCCTCTCCTCGTTTTCCTCTAGAAGTTGCTTGGTATGTTTTATCAATCTGTACAAAAAGCAGATAAAAGTGTGCCAATGTAATTAAAACATATAATCAATGAAAATATAAAAAATAGTAATATATTTTACAATTTATCAGCATGTTAACCTATAATACATAATACAGTATTTTATTATGTTATATAAAGTATTACATTGAAGATATTGCAACAAGAGCTTATCATACTTGCAAATGAAGCCTCCACTCTCACACTTGCGGTGGGCTTCAGTGTGCTCTGGGAACAGCAGTTCTGGACGATGGAGAACATCCACCAATACAGACAACTCAGCCTGAACCAGAGGCCTCAACCGCTCCTCCAAGGCAGACACAATATCCTGAAGACACACATTCACAAATACACACAAAAGCATAAATTCACCACACACACTAACAAGGTAAGGCACTCAGGCAAAACAATTGAACACAGGTTTAATAGGAATTAAACAAGAGACATAGGCGATCATTGACAAGACAAACAGACATCATAGCTCTGTTCTGAAACCTAATAAGCTGCACTTCCCCATCTCACTACTGATTTCAATAGAGAGGAAGCATGTTTTTAAGATAAATGCATGCACAATATTGTAATAAGCATAAAATTAATAGCAAACATATATGAAAACGCATGCAATATCACTCATTCACCTGGAGTCTTTCAATGATGTTGCGGTAGTCTCGGGAGGTGGTCAGAACGGAATCTCTTCGTGTAGCATTACGGACGGACAGTCTCCAGCTGAGGGCTGTTTTCTGCACTATGTTGTTGGACTTCATGAACAGATTATTCACCTGACAGTCCAGATCCACAGGAATGGCTATGGCTCTGCCTTTGGCTGCATACAAAATGGTAAAAGACACGCACATCCAGAGTCATGCATTACAAAAAAATGTTGGGCAATTCTGTTTGGTGACACTAGTTTCTTCATACATCTTTCTAGAACAGTGGTTCTTAACCAGGGGTCGACTAGGGGCCTCAGCAAACTTCCAAGATGACTAAAAATGTATTCAGATTAATAAAATATAATTAATATTTTAAAATAATCAAACTATAATTAAATCAAAATCCTAAAAAATAATGTAAACTGAAATGTCAAAATGTAAAAATATTTTAATTGAAAACATAGTTCTTGAAACTTTTGAACTCCCAAAACAAATTGTGGTTAATTTAATATATCAATACTCCCAGTTTTTTTGGGAGTATTTTTCTGTCCTAATTACAATAGAAATAGGAGACAATATAGGGGAGCCTTTAAATATTGTGTTGGACAACAGGGGACCTTTCAGTCAAAAAGTTTCAAAGACGATCCACTGTTCAAGAAACATTTTTAGCACTAATTTTAAGATTAAAATCTTATGATACAACACAATAATACAATTTAAGGTGATATTAAGAAAGTTACAAACAGCTGGTGGAATTGATGCTCTTACCCACGTCACTCAGCACTTTGATGCAGGCTTCCACGTTCCCCTTCTGACCTGAGAGCAGCCAGTTGCAGTGATACACTCGGAAAACTCCCTGCAGCAGCTGCACAAACACTGGCTGCCGGGTCTAAGCCACAAACAGAGATGAATGTCACTCTTACAGATGGTCTAAATGATGCTGAGTTGTACTGGGCTGCTGGAAGACACTGTGTGTTACCTGCAAACTTGTGCTCTGGTCTGAGAATGGTGAGCTGAAAAAGGTAGTGACGATACTCATGATGGTCTCAGTAACGTAACGCTCTAGAACAGTGTCAGCGTGCTTACGGTCACTCGTGTTATTGCACACCTACAAGAAGTCGTGTTAAATGTGCGAGGATCAAGACCACATTATGAGTATATCTTTGAGTGCCTAGTCTTACTCTGCAGATGTCCACCAGGAAATCATCAAAAAGTTTCCACATGTGATTGCTGGTGTAGATCTCCTTCATCTCAACCTCTGTATCCACATAACAGTGATTCAGGAAGTTCACATAGGCCATCTTCACCTACATAAAATAATATATTCACATCTTATGAAGTCACACAAATCTACAAATGACTTCTTTTATAATACAGTGAAAGAAAGAAAAAAACATTTTACAACCTAAATGTAAAATTATTCAACACATTCAACAAAGACAAACACTTCTAGCCTTTTTCCCTGCCACACACACCTCAGGGATGCAGTCCTCATGTGTGACCACACGTACAATATCATCAAGGGGGAGCAGGGAGTTGCATTTGATCTCAGTGTAAACGTTCTTCCCTTCAGTGCACACAGCCAGCAACTCCACTAAGTGAATATGATACCTGTAAGTGTCAGTGAAAAAAAATCTAATACTGATGATGGCAAATATTTAGCAGAAATATTTAAAAAACAACAACAACAATATATATATATATATATATATATATATATATATATAGTTGTTTTTTTTGTAATTTTTTTAACATATTATATCATTTATATTTATATTTTAACATTTATTAAACTGAACAAAAATAGTATATTTATCTAATACAGTTATGTCTATTGTTATTAATGGGAAGAAGACTAAAAATATGAAATGAATAACATTAAGATGGCCTTTCAACTTTATTTCAAAATGAGTGCTGTCAAATCGATTAATCGTGATTAATCGTGATTATAGTATTAAACTAACATTTGCATTTTTGTATTTTTATTTAGTGTTTAGAAGTATTAATAGAGTGGAGACAGGGACATTAAGCAAAGGCGCCTCCTTACCTGAGTGCACTGCTCTCATCAAGTCGTTCCCTCTCAAGACGCATCATTTGGACCAATGATTGAAAAGATGCCCGGTCATTATAAAACACCAGCACATCCTCACCTGCTGTCACCAACTACACAAATACACAGATTTTTATTTCACTAAGAACAGTCTTCACTAGTTTGAAATGTAGCAATGTGGGGCTAGTAGTTAAAAGCCTGGCTCACAGACCTCAGCCATGACAATGTCTTGGCATTTCTTGATGAACTTGTTCTCGGCCTTGACGATGGTTTGCAGGAACTTGAGGTAGTGAACACTGCGGCCGTGCGTTTCGATGCAGTGCACAAAGTGCTGCACCACCCGCTCATTGATCTCACTACACAACTGGAAATTATTCATGAAGATATGCTGCATGGTCACTGCCTCCAGTATCTAGAAACAGAAGGAGAAAAAAAGACTGAGTGAGGAATAGCTGACATGCACAGTTGAAAATGTGTTTATTTGTGATTGCTCTCACCCCAGGGTTGAGGAACAGATTAATGTGTTTGTGCAGAAGTGTTTGGTTCTGTTGATTTCCAGCACAGAAGTTCTGAAGGAACTGATGGGCTAAAGTCATAATCTCCTGCATCTGAATATCCTCTCCCTAAGATTTCAACAAACACACACATAACCATTTAAATCTACTTCAAGTGTTCAATGATGAATGCTAACCCTTTCAGTTGCACAAAGGCTGAGAACGCACCTTCTCGTAAGGGATCTGCAACAGTTCCAGGACCACACTGTGTGCTCCCATGTTCCTGAGGAGCCGCTGCTGCTGTTTCTTATTCTTCTTGCCAGAGATGCCCTCCAAGACACACAACTTGCTCAATCTCAGCAAGATCTACACACACACAAACATAACAATACTTTCAAACATACAACATACTTAACCTCGAAACTCTATAAACAAAAAACACACTGAACCTCTTTCACGACTCTGTAGTTTGAGCTGCTTGTACTCTCCACTTTGGGTTTGTCTGATCTACTTGAGTTGATGACAACCTAGTGGAGGAGAAAAACTTTCATTCATCGTATAATTCACTAGGCTTTGAAAAAGATCAGAAGGTGTTGCTTCTTCGTTTTTTTATGGACAGATAATAATGGGAGCACATCTTGACCTTGTGGTGAGCTTCAGTGTTGACCTCTCCAGGGTCCAGTCCAGAGTCTGACCCCTGTCTCTTATACACCCACAGCTCTGATTTCTCTACTATAGACCTCAGCTGGTCCAGATCTGACTTGATCTGTTTATAATTTTCCACATCCTGACTGGTCACCAGAAGCTGAACCTGGACAGGCACAACAGAAAATGTTCATTTATTACAATGGTATTATTCATCCGAAATACTGGGTGCTTTCTTCAACTTTAGGGGATTTATTTTTCTATAAAAAATAAAATAAATAATATAAGTTTGTAAAATAAATTATTTTAACATAATGTCATATAACCATTAACAATAACAAAAATAGTATATTTTAGGACAACACAATTATGTCTATTGTTATTAATGGGAAGAAGACTAAAAATACAAAATGAATAACATTAAGATGGCCTTTCAACTTTATTTAAAAATTAGTGCTGTCAAATCGATTAATCATGATTAATTGCATCTAACTTTTTCCTAACTAAGTTTTTGTTTACATAATATATGTGTGTGTATTTATATTATAATATATTACAGTATATATATATATATATATTCACACAAACATATTATGTAAAAAAAACGTTTAAGTTAGATGTGATTAATCAATTTGAAAGCACTGTTAAAAATGCATAAATACACATTTCTATAAGGATATATGAATGAATGAATGAATGAATACCTGCTTAAAGGCCTGTAAAACCTCCTGGCGTTGGCTAAAGTGTCGGAAGAGGAGGTGAAGGGCTCGTGACACCAGTGGAGGATAGTCATGCATGGTCAGGTGCAGTAAGACCCTCAGAAACGTCCGACCACCGTGATCATCAAGATCCAGTGGGGTGTTCTCTTCACTACAAACACACACAGACTCACACACATACATAACACAAACATGAGACAAACTATGAATAAGCACAGCCTTCTTACCTTCCGCCAAAAATCCCCTCCGCCTGCTCTTCAATGTGCTCAAAGTCCAGCGCACCTAACAAAGATAGAAGTTATTTACACACCACTTTATCCATATCAGTTGATACTGAGACAAACACACACTTGCTCATCTCACCTTGAACACTGGCAGTAGCGTCCTGGCTTACAGACGGCTCTGTTTGAGAGTTGCTCTCATCAAACTCTGTCTTAAAGATACACAGCAGGCAGGAGATCCTGTAGTCCAACCGCACATTCAGAATGAACTACACCGAAGATGAGAGAGTGAAAACAGCTATTTGTACTTGTACAAAACCAATTTAGCATTTTCTAGACATTTAAGATATTAACTTCTCAAATATGAAATTATATGGAACATCACAATCCAATTGTTGGCTAGGGTGTGTTTTAACACCTGCAGGATCTCAATGATCTTGAGTTTGGTGTCCATCACAAGTATGTCCTGTTTCTGAGGTTCACTTTGGGCTTTAACTTCATCTCTATCGGGAGGGTTGTGGGAGGTGGCTGGCAGAAATCCCCCACCCCTCAACACCACCTGTGTCATCAGCTCTCCAACCCCATGGATGGACCGCATCACATTACTTCCTACAGGCACAAACAGGACACGTTCATACTAGAGCTTTTGTTGCTGACATTTGTTAGTTCATTTTTATAGGACACTTTGTGTGCTTGGAGTGGACATGCAAATGTTACTTCAACCTTTAATTTAGCTTTGTTGGTGTGACTGAATGCATTTATGTTGATTCATTGATAAATATTAATTATTACATTATAATTATTATTATTATAAATGTATATTTTAAAGCTACACTGTGTAACTCTTTTAGTTTATTCTTAGCTAAAAACACTTAGTTCTTTCAAAAATATGTGCTCATTAATGTATATTTACTTCATTCAAGTAATAAAGTATTCTCGTGAGTGTATAATGTGCCATTGAAAATACATACGGGTAAGGGGTTCTAATGTCGGTCGCCATGTTGCCCCTCCATCTTGAAAGTACATTAGCCAAAGAGGGACATACCCGTTAATTCAAGCTTCGCCTTTTGCGTTTACGTGTGAGTTAACACTGATGGACGAGGTCGAACTGGAAGCCATGTTAATCTTGGACTACATTGGCCACCGTAGGAGTTAAAACGAAATCGGAATTGAGAGGAACCGAAACTAATATTCCCTGGATGGTCATATACCTTTTCACCCCTAGATGGGGGTACAAATCACACAGTGTAGCTTTAAAGAATATTTTAATATTACTCTTAAATAGTATTAAATTATTAAAATATTTTAATACTATAAATAATATATCTAACTTGAATAAATCAATTAATTAAGATGTGTTCGCTCACAAAATGTTTGCATACCCCTGAGAAATTACGTTCCCTCGCAAAACCTTTGCATTCCCTCGCAAAAAAATCGTTTTTTCCAAAACTTTTGTGTTCTTTGCAAGTGAACGCAAAATATTTGTGAGAATGCAAAAGCACTGCCAAATTATTTTTCCTCCCATCTCCTTCACTATCTGACCTTTGCCGGGTTCTCTATCCAGTTTGATGGGGAAGGGGTTGCTGATATGGACACAGTCCAGGATTGCCAACAGGATTTTGGTCAACCTCAGCAGATCACTGAAGTTATAGAAACCGAAATAGATCAGGTTTCTTGCCAGGTTCACCACCTATAGAAAGGGGGAAAGCATGTCAGAAGTGTCTAAGAACTAATATTTTCTACATAATATACTTTTTTATTATTTTTATTATATAGCATCTCTGACAATACAATGCTGATTTCTGCAGCTGGATGCATGTCAAGTAAGTCAAGTCACCTTTATTTATAGCACTTTTTACAATACAGATTGTTTCAAAGCAGCTTTACAGTTATAACAGGATAAAATGCAATAAAATTTCTTTCTAGATGAAAATCCCAGTCCAGTTTGAGTTCAGTGATGGTTCATTTTTGTTGTAATTGAATTGAATTTATATATACATACATACATTTATATATACACACACACACCTCAAAAGTGAGTTTGTTTTTCTCCTTGTCTGAGAATGGAAAACTCTGGCAAACAACATCCCGCAGGTAATTCTCCACAAACTCCATTGTCAGAGAGAAGCGCTCCTTCACCTCATCACGTGATGTCCCATCGTTATCATAACTGGTCAAAAACAGGAAAACATTTGGATAGTAAACAAACCCCTCACTAAAAGGAGCTTTACCGTTTCTAAAGAGGACCACTTACTCATCAATGGCAATTTGTGAAGGGATTTCAGACCACAGCCGAGCATATTTGACAGGGGTCACCTGCTCCTGAGGGTCACGGTCTACATGCATGTGCAGCATCATGCGGCAGAATGAGGCTCTGAGGTCAAAGGGCAAGTCTTCGTCTGACATGCAGCGTAAGATCAGATCCACGTCCAGTTGTGCTGATATTTTATTAATGGCTAGGTACTGCCGATCCAGACACATCCGTGCAAACAAATTCAGCTGATACCTGACGGAGAGATGTTATCATTTTATATCTGTGTATCTTTCCTTTCATCAAATATTCATGTAAATGTAGGTGTATGTGCATGCCTGTAATAATTGATAACTTCATGGTCCTCTGTATGTCCTTCTTTGGCGTCCTGTGCAAGCTCTCTGATGCTCTTACTCTTCACCTCTCCTTGACCGTCCTTCCAGAACAACCATACCTCTTCTTCATCCTCCTCTTCCTCTTCTGCGCTCTCACCAAGCACTGTTCCTGCCACCTCAAATCGTGATAACACAAGCCTGGCAAACAAACACAAATTCATTCAATACCACACCTACAGACTTCTATTCTTGTGGACCACACAAGCTAACTATTTTTAATTCCTCTTATTCATCACACTTTCTGGTTTGATTCAGTGTACAGTAGATGAGATGATTTTTTTTGCCCTCAATAATGGCACTACATGTTCGATATTGCGCTTGCTGAATTATATGAGCCGTTTTAGCTGTTCTGCAACACTACCATTCAAAGGTTGGCGCCAGTATGATTTCTTATGCTGACCACGGCACCATTTATTTAATCAAAAATACAGTAAAAACAGTAATATTGTGAAACATTATTTCAATTTAAAAGAAGAACAGCGTTTATTTAAAATATAATGTTTTTGTTACAATCCATCAATTAAATGCATTCTAGATAAATAAAAGTCTTAATTTATGATTTCAAAACTGACTCTAAACTTTTGAGCAGTAGTGTATATTGTTCTAAACATGCACATAGGATAATAGTCAGTGTATGTGTTGTACTTTGTTTCGATGAGGATGTCTGCATTGGCTGGGTCCAGCACAGCATTACAGATGAGTTCTTGAGTGACAGGGATGGATTTATTCATCGACACACATAGATCTGATAAGTAGTCCAGAAATCTAGAGAAACAGGGACACAACTCAATCATTCAGGATAAGACACAAAACTATGAAATATAGTTCAAATCATTAAGAAACATCTGAAGACACTTACTACACTTCTATTGTTGCATTTTATGGAGCAAGCTATAAGTCAAGTAAGTCAAGTCACCTTTATTTATATAGCGCTTTTTACAATACAGATCGTTTCAAAGCAGCTTTACAGTGATAACAGTATAAAAATGCAATAAAGTTTGTTTCTAGATGAAAATAGCATCACAGTCCAGCTTAAGTGATTTACTCATCGACACATATAGATCTAATAAGCAGTCCAGAAATCCAAAGAAACAGGGACACAACTCAATCATTCAGGATAAGACGCATAACTATTGCAAATATGGTTCAAATCATTCATTTATTAAAGGGATACTCCACTTTTTTGGAAATAGGCTCATTTTACCACTCCCCCAGAGTTAAACTGTTTGGTTTTACCGTTTTCGAATGTATTCAGCCGATTTGTTTGATATTTAGAAGAATATCAGTAACCAGACAGTTTCTGGTCTCATTGACTTCCATAGTATATTTTTTTTCCTACTATGGAAGTCAATGAGACCAGAAACTGTTTGGTTACTGATATTCTTCCACATATAAGAAAATCAGCTGAATGCATTTGAAAACAGTAAAACCCAACCGTTTAACTCTGGGGGAGTGGTAAAATGAGCCTATTTTCAAAAAAAGTGGAGTATCCCTTTAAGAAACATCTGAAGACACAACTTACTACACTACTTCTAAACTTTTGGAGTGGTCCAAGGTTGATATAGCCATCCTCAATGGAACTGAGGATAAGCACCCACTTCTCAAGAAATGCCCCATACAGCACACGTCTCTGATCGCCTCTGTCAACCAAAATCCACCTCCTGGCCACGTGTGGCTTAGTTTATAAGCTGGCGGACCACATTTTTCCACTAACAGGAGAAGGGGTGAGGGCGGGTCACTGGTGCCTTAACCAGTTGCTTCGGGCAGATGGGTCTCGTCAATCTTCCTAGGAAAAAGGAAAACTCTGATTCCAAACCTCTGCTGCCTTGTGGCTATACCCATTCATGAGAAGGCTTGTGGAGTCAACTCCGACATATCCGGAGACAGAGTCCCGGCAGTTTGACATTGTATTCAGTGTCTCTCTGGCAACACCTGCGACGCTTCAGGTGCCCAGCTGCATTGACTCATGTCTTTCCTTTGGATACACCAGCTGCATGGAGAGGGGGAGTTTGCTGCATGGGCAACAGCTGATTCTCCATATCACCTTGCCCAAGCTTTGTAGCTCCCCTGGAGCGGACACTCCAGTGACGCCATAAGATGACAACACAACACAGGAAGTTGCAGTTACTGGTGATAAACTCACTTGAATGGTATAGGAAACGAGTACCACAGGGAGATCATCGTATCTTATTGGACACTGACCACCCGCCTCAAGCTGGGCAGCCCCCTGCCAGTAAGCGGTGCCGTTCACTGCTTCACTGGGTGCATGGAGCTATCTCAACATGTGGGTCACATTTTTCACAACAGGCAAAAATACTCAAAAAAGAAAAAAATCTTTTTGATTCACAAGCTAGAACGTCAGGACCTTGTGCCCTGGTCTCACTGCTGACCTGCAGCAAATTGACAATGCATGCAAGACTGCCGTCATCGACAGGGAACTCTCTCGACTGAACGTCGACGACCTGACTGGCTGACAGCGGTAACATCCACTGGCAGGACAAAGTACCTAACACAGAGGTTCTGAAACGTGCCAGCATTAGAAGCATGTCTGCCATACTTGGCAAGAAGTTGGCTTGGACACGTCAGGAGAATGGGACCAGGCCGCATTCCCAAGGACCTACTGTACAGCTGGCAGAGGGCTCCCGATTGATTGGACGCCCTCGACTGCGCTACAAAGATATCTGCAAAAAAAGACATGAAGCTGTCTGACATAAACGTTGGTACGTGGGAGAGCCTGGCAGAAGACCACTCCGCCTGGTGTACAGTATGTCGAGGAAACCAGAACTAAAAACCTTGCCGCAAAGAGAGTCAAGAGGACGAAAAATCAACAGCAGCCTCAGCAGGCATCATCTTTCACCTGCAGAAAATGCAGCAGAGATTGCTATTCTAGAGTCGGGCTTGATAGCCACTCACAAAAGTGCAGATAGAAAATGACAAACAAAAGGAAGCTACACCATCATCTCCTGTTGATGGAAGGATGCCGCCGCCGACTGTACTTCTAAACTTACTTTAAAACATCTATTTCACTTTCACTTAAACTCCCAACATCTCTGTACTGAATTGTACACTTACACTTACGGCATAACACATCTCATTTGTTTGTTGCTTTAGATCAGGAGTGGGGAATGTTGGTCCCGGAGGGCCACAGTCCAATTGAGTTTAGTTCCAACCCTAATCAAACACACCTGAACAAGCTAATCAATGTCTTCAGGTTCATTAAGGCTACAATCAGGTGAGTTTCTTTCGCGGTTGGAGCTAAACTCTGCAGGACAGCGGCCCTCCTGGACCAACGTTCCCCACCCCTGCTTTAGATGAAAGGGTATGCTAAATGAATACATGTAAATGACCAAGAACATTTATGCAGATCTATTTCCGCACACCTGGGCTCTCTGTTCTTGCGGACCAGGCTGACGAAGGTGTCTATCTCAGCTGCAGTGATGTGTTTCTCCAGAAGCTTTCTGTTGTTGTGCAGCAGGGCTGTGATAGTGTCTTCAGCAAGCACATCATATCCTATCTGCTTCTGCATGAAGCGGAACTGCTTTGCTATGTACTCCTAAACACAAATAATGAGAGAAAGAGGACATTTTTGCATTTAGTACAATATATAGTATATATAAAGTGGTTGTAAGTGAATTTTGCTATTGCAGTAGTGTATTTTTGTTTGCATTTATTTTGTTTCACAGTAGTTTAACCTGATTTTTGCGATAGTCCTGCTGTGAGTGACGTAGGACTCTGTAGCAGAGCCGACAGATGTGACGAAAAGGTGCGTGCCGTTGGTCTGCAAGCTCTTCAAGTCGCAGCATAGGGCCATCCCCACTGTCAGTGAATGGGGCCTGCAGCAGCTTGAATATCTGGCCAATCACACAACAAGATGGATTGAAAGGTCATTGAAAAAAAATGTTAGTGAGATGTTTGAAAACTAAAGCCAATAAGAGAGGCAATATGTACCTGTTTGAGTATGTTCTGCTCTCTCATGAGTTTCTGACGCTCTCTGTTGGGTTTGTTGACTGTGATCTCCAGCACATCCTGAGCACTGCTGGGAATGTCCACCACAAAATACACCAGATCCTCCAGTAGCTTAGTCACTGACCTGTGTATGAGAGCATGATGGGAAGATAGAGTGTTTTTTTTAAGTGTGAGCAGTTTAACAAATAAGGGGCATGAAGATGGATTGGTAAAAAACCCCATAAGATTGTCAAAAAAGATGGTCAGACAGACAGATATAAGGATAAATTAATAAACAGACTAATGGATGCATGAAGATAGAAATAATAAAAGATCTAAAGAAAGATGGATAGAAAATTGGAATGGAATGTCAAATGCACAGATGAATGAATGGATGAACTATTGGATAACAGCATGGTCGAAGGAAAGAAGGAGAGACAGACAAATGGACGGACAGATGATGGGAAGATACAATAGTTAAGGGATGGAATATGGACAGACAGATGGAAGAATGAATGAATGGACAAATAGACGGATGGACAGACAGATGGACAGATAAATGAAGGAAGAAAGAATAAAAAGATGGGAAGATAGATGGATATATTTAAAAGTATGGATGAAAGGATGAAGGAAAAGATGAATAAATAGCTGAAGAAAGGATGGAAGGACAGAGACAGACAGATGATGAATGAATGGATGAATGGATGGATGGATGGTTTCATGGATGGATGGTTGAAGGAAAGACAGAATGAATGGATGGATGGATGAAATAGTTGAAAGAAGTATGGAGAGATGGACAGACAGATTAATGGCTCAATGGATGGATGGATGAAGAAAGAAATCAGAGGGCAGATGAATGAATAAATGAATGAATTAAACACTTATATAGCACTTTCATATGTACTACTGTACACCCAAAGCGCTTTACAATCATATCAGGGAATCTCTACTCAACACCACCAGTGTGCAACATCCACTTGGATGATGTAACGCCAGCCACAGTGCAATGGCGCCAGTGTGCGCACCACACACAAGCTATGGGTGGAGAGGAGAGAGAGGGATAGAGCCAATTCAGTTTAAGGGGGTTATTAGGAGGCCAATGGGTGGAATTTGGCCAGGGCACCGGGGTTACACCCCTACTCTTTACAAGAAGTGCCATGGGATTCTTAATGACCACAGAGAGCCAGGACCTCTGTTTAATTAACGTCTCATCCAAAGGACGGTGCTCTTTGACAGTATAGTGTTCCCATCACTATAGTGGGACGTTAGAACCCACACATGTAACCTTTACCTCCTCTCATTTTGGGTGATAGTGCCCTTCTCCAGTTTGGCTGCGATGGAAGCTAACACTTTACTAGCATCATTAGCAAAATCCAGATCCCGAACTTCAGCCGGAGACACTGGCACTATGGCAAAAGCCTCTTTATCTTCCTTCAGAGGAGACGTTCCTATCTGAGACACAAATACAGAGTGAAGGAGACACACTTCAGAGAACACATAAACCAATGTTACAGTCATACATAGATAGAAGCTGACTCACTCTGAGCATGACTGGTTTCTCTTCCTCTTTATCAATTGGCTGGTTGGTGCTGTGAACCCACGTATTGGTGCAGAGATGCCTGAGCCTCACATATGAGTTTCTGACAGGCACAATGCAAAATACAACAAGTTTAATATACGTGTAATTAATCAGAAGATCACAAGAAGTCACAATCTCGCTGTACCTCGGCACAAGCGAGTCTCCGCCTCTCAGAGTGGTGGGGTCAAGCTCAAAGATTGAAGAAATGTCATTGCCATCAGGAACAGACACCAGTGTATACATAACCTTATCCTGAGGGTTACGTGCACGTGCCCGTATCATTTCTTGCTCCGAATCCAGCTGCGAGAGAAACAATCGATCAACTGTAACTGTGCGTTCAAGATGACAGTCTGCTTTGTCTCAACTAATGTGTTGAAATGAGCGCAATATGGTGAAGAGGCCCTCAAATTGCTCATACTATGAATTCAGAAGCTTAGAAGATGAAACGGGAAAAACACAGAAACACACAGTCACACGCGCTCTCAAGCACACACTCACAGAGAAACGGGACTCCAGGCATTCTTCTTCATAGTCTGGATTTACCTGATCACAATAAGGTGAGAATAATTAGATAAATGTCGCAAGTCACCTTCTCTACTCTTTCTAACATCAAGCTCTCGAACTACACACTCTTTGATTCATGTGCATGTGTGTATGTGTGTGAACTCTTATTCCAGGTAACATATCGGTCTAACCTCTGCAGCAAGGTAATGGCCGGTGGCCAAGTGTTTGAACCTAAAGAGGCTGTTCCAGTAGCCGGCTCCGCCTCTGCAGGGATCATGCTGAACCACCTGGAAAGTATGCAGACATCTGTTTAGATTCCCAAACCAACAATCACACTCGCAAAAAACAACCGCTCAACTTCACAAAGCTAAGTCCTTAACTTACCTCTACCTCCCAGAGTGCTTTGCTACTAGTTGCAGAGGTTGCAGACTGGCGCCCGGTGGTACGCAGAAAGACATACTGCTTTTTTCTGTGTTCATCACACGTCAGAAACTTCTCCTGCTCCGCATGAAAAAGCCTCACCACATCACCCTGATAACATGTATTTTATTAAAAGGCCATTAAAACGTAGACAAGTGAAATATAATTCCTTTAAAAGTAAGTAAATGTAAAGGTCATTGTGTGCATCATGTTTGTGTATGAAACATACTCCTTTCAAGACAATCTCCTGGTTGTCGCTCCATTTCATGAAGAGAACGATTTTCCAACTGGTGGTGCAGTTCACTGAATTCACCTGAGAGAGAAAAAGACAATGGAATAGACCGGTGGTTCTCAACCTAGCAATGGTGGCCCACTATGGGGGCCTTAATTGTTTAAAAAATAAGACAATAGAGTATTAAAATAAAACTAAAAGTCAAGATATTTTTTTATTTTTAATACAGCCCCCCCCATCAGCTAGACTTCCTTCTTCAATAACCAGGACTTTACGAGGTAGCCTTATTTTGAAAGGGTTATTTCTAGATTTTTTTTAGGACAATTAATTAAAATCTAAATTTTATTCTAAGTTTTCACAATTTTGTTGTTTTGCTGTGATTTTTAATAGTTTTTTGTTTTTTTTTACTATATGTCTATAAATTTAACTTTAAAATCCCTGGAGGAAAGGCTATGGACCGGATTTACAGTACTAAACAGGGCAAATTAGGGTGAGAGCACAATTCCAAAAAAGCACAAATGGGATTGGAAAGTTCTGCATGTGATCTACTGACGACTCACAAATTAAACAACAGAGACGCAGCCGGATCAATCCCATAATGACCAACGCAATCTATTAAGAGCAGCACAAATTAGTGTCTGATTCCAGACATGCTTTTTTGAGGGCGTTAAATAATGCCACAAATACCAGTAAATTGACTAACGCAAACCTTAGTAAATCATGATTCATTTAAATTCTCCCCTCCCATAAATTTTGCATCTAAAAGGGAAACTCAAATGCATATGCATTCAAATAAAAAAAGAGTTAAGACATTTTTTGTGCAAAAACGAATTAAAGATGCAAAATATTTGTCTCTGACTGAATTAACACCAACCTGAATTCAACTGACGTCATGTGACATTGTTTCTGTGATGCTGTCAAATACTGTTTGAAATGTTTATCATTTGTATACTACTTTAAAAAAAAAAAAACTCTAGGCCGTATGCAGTACACTAATATTTTTTTTCTTAACATAGCCAGAGAGAGGTAAAAAAGAAAGATATGGCAAATCCAGTATATCATAACTCTCTCTCTCTGTGTGTGTGTGTGTGTGTGTGTATTTTACTTCATTGCATCCTGGATTATCCACCAGCTGATGGCTACTGGCATGCAGCGGCTGTCCAGCGTTGACAGGGTTTAACACAACCTTATCGCCAATGACCACCTGAATCGCACATTAACACACACAAAATATTACAAGTGGAACTCTAAAGTATGTTTATCAAGCAAGAACTAGAAATACACAACAAATCAAATAATCAGAGTTGATGGCATACTCACATTATCCCCTATAGAGCGGAGCTTGTAGAAGGGCTGGATATAGAACCACGAGCCTTCATTCCCTGCAGCGTCCAGCGTCACACGCATGGCGTTCTTCTCAAGAAGAGCCGGTAAGCGCTTATTTACTGTCAGATACTTATTACTCTTCAGATGGAGAAGCTGCAAATATATATGAACAGATACACAATTTATTTGACTGCTAAATATTCAGCTTTTCTACATTAAAGTGCTTATAAATGTTCTGTATTATATATTCAACTTAAATGTTAGTGGAAGGAATATTTGTGGATAAATTTACCTGGATGACATTGCCATACTGAATAACCGTTCCTAGAAGCTTTTTGTTCTCAGATTCATTTTGTTTCTTCTCTAAATCAGCAGCATGCTAAACAAAACACAGTAAGAAAAAAATGAGAGGGGAAAAACTGCAAATGCAATACACATGAACATCAAAGAACCATGTGACAAGAGCACATTCCATTTCGACTGCTCTTCCGAACAGCTTCAGAGAAGTTGATATACAGTATATACTGTCCTCCAAAAAAGAAGCTGTTGGGTAGCAAACAAACTGTGCTCTTTTAAATGACATGTCTTGTTACATTATTCAGATGGCCCACAGAGTATACTTCACATTCGGTTTCATTTACAAGGATTTTTTATTGTTAGCAACTAATCTACATTCTGTGTATAAGGTCATAAGCAGAACGTGAACCCTCCATGGCTTCCTTTAAATATAAAATATATTTACTTTTTACTTACACATGCAATCCAATCATATACCACTACTCACAGCTACTACAAGCTACTCAAGAGCAAGTATGAATGCATGATTTGTTTTTACTGGCATAATAGGCAACTAATATACCTAATACTACTGGAAAGTTGCCAATTTATCAGAATAAGATGCAAGTTATTTGTAAAGGAATGTTTTACATTATTGGATGAACTTGTTTCTAATGCTACCATAATCTACAAAATATGAATTAATCCAATAAATAGAAAAGATCTTTGTTCCTTGTTTCACTGTGACTTTAAAATCGCAGCTCAGGGTAGTCATTATTGAAGGGTTAGGGACTGTGTATGTTCTTGTGGTGCCATCAGCCAATCATTTGAGGTGTGGATAGTGGATACCAATTCTAGACAAGCAATTATGAGCGGCGTTATTCCAAGAATGCGATTGTAATTCCCTATATTAATATAAACAAACAGATCATGTCCGCGGCCAGGTGAAGACTAAGCTTCACACTCACATGGAGTTTGTTGAGCAGAACAGTATCTGTGGTGCTGTTTCCTCCAGGTTTGGCAGCTTTCCAGAACTGTTTCTGTGCCGAGTATCTGTTCATGGGACACAGTCTGAACAGACAGTCTACAGAGAGAGAAAGAGATAAAACACATTTCATCCCAGCCACATACAAGCAGAACACAAGCATCACTCATAAACACATACACAATCACGTTGTGTTTGGACACACACACACACACACACACGCACACAGCTTTCAAAACCTGCTGATGGGATGACAAGGTGATCATAAAAGGTAAGGAAGAAAATCAGTATGAAAATCAATATGTAAATTGTGTGTCTGTGTGATTTACATGTGCAAAACTGTTAAAACAGAACTATTCCCTCATACGAGCAGATGCAAAAAAAAGCCTTTTTAAAAGAACTTGATTACATAATGAAGGTAAATTCAGAAACATCTGAGAGAAAACAGACACAGACCGTCTTTCAAAAGTGATAAGAAAAGAGCTATTCAGACATAAAAGTGAAAATGCACTTTTTTTCAGCAGAACTCCAGTCTTACCAAATAAGGAGAGAGGGGGAGCCAGAGAGAGAGAGCGAGAGAAAGCGAGAGAGTGAGTGAGAGAGAGAAATCTGGTCTCTGTTTCTAGTTTCTGGAGATTGGGCTGATAAAACACCAAAAAGCTCTAGGGTCATTGGAGGAATGTAGAACATACACTTGTATAAAAACAAGAGTGTTTAAGAGTTTCCCATTACAAAAAAGGAGCTAGATTTCCAGATTTTCCCTGAGTTTAAAGTTGATGCTACAATGCTAAGGTGTTATGGGTGGTTGCCAGGCTGTTGCTTTACTGGTCCTAAACTTAAAGATTACACACACCAATTCCCTATGACATAGCTCGGGTCCCTCCTTCAGTGCCAGTCTGTTATACTAGTTTGCTTATGTATCATCTGCCAAAAGTTGTATCGCTTTTGAAATCAATGCATATCCAAACAAAACAAACATACAGTATTCATGAAATAATAGCAATAGAAAATGAACCCATCACATGCTTCCATTTTGCTTTGGTGTGTGTTTATATTTGAAGGAAATAGTACGCATTCCTCTCTTTTGGGGCCCACTGACCATCAGACAATTATCTGTCCTTTTCTTCCTCCCTTCATCACAGACTCAAGCTTTGATAGAGAAGTATATAAATGTTAAAGGAGTAGTTCCTCATGGTATTAATATAGGCCTAGTACTGATCAAAAGTTTGGGGTCAGTAAGATTTTTTTAAAGAAATGTTTACATTTATTCAGCAAAGAAACATTAAATTGATCAAGTCACAATAAAAACATTTAAAAAATGTTACACGGGGTGGTGATGGCGCAGTGGATAAGACACATGCCTTTGGTGTGAGAGACCCAGGTTCGAATCCACTAATGTGTCCCTGAGCAAGACACTTAATCCCTAGTTGATCCAGAGGCTTGCGACCTCTGACATATATAGCAATTGTACTTTTGCTTTGGATAAAAGCATCAGCTAAATGAATAAATGTAAATGTTACAAAAGATTTTTAATTCAAATTGAATGTTGTTCATTTGAACTTCTATTTATCGAAGAATCCTGAGAAATGTATCGAAGAATACTGAGAAATGTGTTCCACAAAAATATTAAGCAAGAAGCACTTGAACTTTTCAACATTGAAAAAAATAAATGTTTCTTGAGCACCAAATCAGCATGTTAGAAGGATCATGTGACACTGAAGACACAGCTTTTCCATCACAGGAATGTATTACTGTTAAAATAGAAAAGAGTTATTTCAAAGTGTAATAATTTTTTTTAAATATTTTTTTTCTTTTTTAATTATATTCATTTTGAGCATAACGGACTTCTTTTAAAATAATTTTTCAATCTTTCTGACAACAAACTTTTAAACAGTAATGTATCTCAGATGCACATTCTAGTACCTAACCTTTGTTCAAAAAAGGTTACAAGAACCAATGGTTGTTGGCGTCTCTAAAGTTAAAAATGGCTTAAGTTTAAAGGGATACTCCACTTTTTTGGAAATAGGCTCATTTTAAAAGCACCTCAGAGTTAAATAGTTGAGCTTTACCATTTTCCGAATCCATTCAGCCGATTTTCAGGTATATTTAGAAGAATATCAGTAACAGTTTCTGGTCTCATTGACTTCCATAGTAGGATAAAAAATATACTATGGACGTCAATGAGACCAGAAACTGCCTGGTTACTGATATTCTTCCAAACATCAGAAAATCGACTGAATTGATTTGAAAACGGTAAAACCCAACTGTTTAACTATGGGGGAATTATGAAATGAGCCTATTTCCAAAAAAAGTGGAGTATCCCTTTAAATATGCACACGTGAGAATAACACGTGTTTTGAAAAACATGAATAAATCATGAGAAGAATTATATTTTAGAACAAACTTTTCCTTTAACATTCAGTGGCCAACTAGTGATGGAAACCAGTTCTTGTACTTATATACACGCACCCCTACTCATGACGTATCTTCTCAGTGTCACCAGCAGATGCACTTTCAGTGATTTGAGTTTAGAGGGCAGTCAGGCTCATTCACGCACAATCTTGTGTGCAGCCTTTGAAGCACAATGATTTATTAAGTCCTTTAACTAAGTAGATCTGTGCTTTCTGTGTTGGCAACAATTTCCACAGCAAAGTAAACATAGAAAGGAATTATATCAGACTGTTCTACATAGATTTATGCGGTCAAAGATTTGATTGATAATAATAGTTTTGGAAGACAATGTTATAATAATTCCTAAGAATTAAGGATGACATGCTAAATTAAGTGGTTTTCATGGAAATGACAAACTTTTCTCTAGGGTACATCATCTGACCTATGACTTCAAAGTCCAATTTAAGTAACTGAACTTCCTGTCTTAACTGAAAATAAACCACCGTAACATCCACATCCACACACACATGTTTACTCAGCTATCTAAATGGGTACATTGACGTAAAGGTTTTTGAAGATTTGGTCAGGTTTGGTCACCTCTGGGAACAAATTTGTCCCCAAAATATAAGCACACACAGACACACACTCACCCCTGAACTTCTTGGGTGGGTTGTTCAAGTCCCCTGCATCTGGTTGAACAACACATCGGTCATCGACCAACCTGAAACCAATGAGAGTGTTAATTTTGGTTAGTCTGAACATCTAACCATGTGTGTGTTTGCGTGAGTAAATAATAGTAAGTGTGCATCTGTATGTAGCCTTTTTTGGCCCAAAGAAGCAGCTGGACATAATCCAAATTCCAAGACCAGTCAGCCAAAAACACACACACACACACATAAACAGGGTTAAACTACTGACAGCTGGTTATTCATAACTACACATTAAAGATTAGCATTCAACCACAGCAAACACAGTCTTGATCTTCAAACGGTTAGATCACCCAAAGGTGCAAAATCTGTCATTAGCTCATTAACTCATCCTCTTGTTATTCCAAACCTGTTTTAGTTTTGTTTCTTCAGAGGAACACACAAAAAAGGACTTTTTGCATTAGTTGCTTTTTTCCCCATGCAATTACAATTAACAGAGGCTTTAAAAAAGAATGATGGCTCAACTATTTCTCAGAAAACAGAGAGAGTTCAATGTTTTGGATTTAACAAATAAGCTGGTTCTGCTTGTTAATCATTTATTTGCTGTAATAATTACTCTTGGAACAAATGCAGTTAAAATGTCCTGCTTATAATATTCACTGAACTGCTTTCAATTAACATGTGATTTTTAAAGCATTCCATAATATCATAACAGGCAGTGTCAATCAACTCACCCCAGAGTGCTTATGAAGCCACTGGTAGAGCCTTCAGCATAAAGGGAGCACACGTCCCCAATGTGTAGGAAACTTGACATTTTATCCACCATGGCAACCACTCCACCACCTGCAGAGGTAAGAGGTCAAAGACTCATGACTGTGTACAGGTTTATCATTAAGCAAACAAGACAGAGAGGAGCTTCTTTAACCATAAAAAGACATATAGGTTTATACTTACACATTTAAAGCAACACATATATGATGTGTGGTTAGAAGTGTCATTTCATACAGTACAAAATACAAAACAAAACAGTTTCAAATAGAACATATAAAAAATGTTTAGCACTGAGAAGAATAATATAGAAAAATAATGAAGAAGAATATCCATGTCTAAACCAATTTGATGTCTTTAATTTGAGTGGCCCACTGCATGAACTAAATAACAACATGTGATTATTAGTAGCCCATGCAAAGAAAGACTACAAGCTGAGGACTTTTTTCCATTTATAATTAAATATAATTTATAACACATTGCATAAACCTTTTCACATTCTTAGTTCAAATTTAATTCATCACAAAATCGAATTCCTGAGTTTCGATAACAAGAAGCAGCAAATTACACGTTGGCAAGTTATTTATTAACTTAACTGACTAAACACTTATTCCAAGTCCAGTGGATTGGAATAACATACTAAAAATAGACATTCAGTGTCAAATTTACAACTGACAAAACATGCCAGGTTAAATCTGAATGCATATATACAAAATACATCAGGAAGAAAAAAAAATGCATTCAAATTTAAATAAAGAGACCCTTTTTCTGAAGTGCTAAATTAAAATAAGCTGAAATTATTGTCTTAAAATACTTTTTCTGGTTTTTTTTAAATAAAATAACACTTCATAAAAAGCAGCCAGAATATATATCAATATTTTAATGTTGATTAAAGATTACAAGAACTGTCAATTGTGATGCTGACTTTAAATACTATACTATCCCTGTCATCCCTAAGTTCACTTTCAAATATTGTGGTTTAATCAACATTAGGATATGTGGACATTGAAATGTAGGCTACTGAATAACAGAAATAATCTAAATGCTCAGACATAGGTCTACTGTATGACAATACGAAACTGGGTTGAGGGCATAACCGTTCCATTTAACGGCTGTATCATCACCAGACTCTTCCTGTAACTACTAGATTTGATTAACAAATGATTAGACAAGAAAACCGTAAATATGCAGAGAGAGAGAGAGAGAGAGAGAGAGAGAGAGAGAGAGAGAGAGAGAGAGAGAGAGAGAGAGAGAGAGAGAGAGAGAGAGAGAGAGAGAGAGAGAGGAGTGCGGAGGAGGGATTTGCATGTGAATACTTTTCGCTCTATCTAACTGCAAAGCAAAATGCATCTTATTTTACATGAAAGCTACAGCTATATTGTTACATATTGCGTTAATTACAGCTTCGCCTGATGCTATTGTAAAACACAGAATTCTGTTCCAACTTCCATCTGTTAAACATCGGCAGATCTTCCGTCTTTGAAAATAGAAACTAACAACTCATTTTTCTACCCATGTCAAAAACTTCAAAACGAAATAAAAAGACATAAATCCGACTAGCTAATGGGCACATTAACTCTATCCAGTAAACGCATATGAAAAGCAGTTTTTTTTAACGAATGCGTGCCCGAAACGCGATTAAACTAAAGGCATCATAACATTGGTTTGGACTGTTACATTAAACAGTATAAACAAAAAAATAAATACCGGCTTAACTGAAACATTTGTGTCTTCCTCGCTGAGTTTGTATCGTTTTTTCCATCTTTCTATGGGCTCCGTGAGTTCCCCATGGCAGTTTATCTAACCTAGGGGCGGGTTCAACAGGGCGCGCGCGATGCTCTCCCGCAGATAAGATAAATATTTAATAAAGCATCATTCCTGAACAAAACTCGCATTAGTCTGTTTATTCTTGCGTAGCCTAGATCTCACCTCTCTCAAACGAAGCTGGAGCAAACGTGTCCGCTGTTTCCCCCGAAAGTTGCGTCTTCTGTTTGAGAAAGTTATTATCCCGACTCTTCATAGAGTCCAGCACAGCGGTCCATCGCCCCGATGTTCGTCTCTTTTCGGCTTGCCGAGTGACACTGTAAAAACGGAGGAGTGCGGTGGCTTTCTGGGAAATAGTGTTCCAGCAGCGCTGCCACGCCACGGTTATTTCAATAAACTGTGGCATTCAAGAACTACAAGACCCAGACATTCCCTTTCAATTGACTAAAATAATTTAGTTTTTGTTGCAAAGTTAGTTTAGTTTTTGTTGCAGTCTAGACATTTAAAAAAAATGCATTTATTTATAGCTAAATAATGCAAAAAAGTAGAAGTGACTAGCCTACTAGGGAGTGATCATGTAACAAATTTTGATCTGCTAATGCTGTTGTCACAACTTGCTCCACTGCCAATTAACAATTGTATGCAATTGCAATAATTTGTTTGTGGTGATCAAATTTACCTAGAATAATAATTGTAAGTAATTTTAATTTTATTAAATGTAAGTAGGCTATAATGTATTTTAATGCATTTTAGCTAAAGACATTTAAATAAGCTGAAGTGAGACCCAAAATGAGGTAACAGATTTTGTGTATGCTGCCATATCAGATATAGGCCTACCTTGTCCAAGCTGTAAATAGGCAACAGAAAAGAGACATTTAGATTTCGCCAGAATAAATTTTGATTTCATTAACCATTAACATTAAAGTCATTCTGCATGTGACCCTGCTGTAGGCCTATGTCTGTTGCGGTTTACATCCACAAATGCAGAAGAGAGAATTTTAGGCATCAACAGAGTTCATTTTGGATCACAATCAAGCAGTTTTGTGTGAAATAGAAAAGGGTAACAGATTTTGGCAACTTCAAATGCTGTGTTGTTGGATGTGGTGAACCTGCTGTATATCTGCAGCTGTTCAAGTCAGACCAAAATCATTTCTAGGATATAAAGATAAGAATCCCCAGCATGAATTTGGAAAGTCAGTCAAAGTGAACGAGGGGAGAGAGGAAAGATTTTGACATCCTGTTATGCTGCCTTGTCAGATTATGTGACCCTGCTGTTGTTCATAAATAAGACCAAAATTGAGTATGAAACAAAGAGGTTTAGAGTTCACACATCACCAGAGTTAGAAAAATATTAAAGCCATTTTGAGAGAAACAGCCCTGAAGGGAACAAACATGCTACCTTGTTAGATTCAGTGACCCTGCTGCATAATATGCAGGCTCTATTTCTAAAATCCAGAAGAGAGAAGGTCAGACAGAATGGATTTCAGTGACCATGCGCTGTATAGGCTCATGCAGCATATCATATGTTCACATCAGAGCAATCAGACCAGGATGCTTTCAAAATACAGAAAAGTTTAGATGTCACAAGAGTGAAGAGCATTACAGATAGTTTGTCCTCCTAAATAATACAACAATTGTAATAGATCGTTATTTGTTTGACCGAATCAGAATGATGAGCATTGCACTCGAACAACTTGTCTAAAAATATTATTTCTTGAAGCAGCCTAGATAATAAATAACCATCAGTTTCTCCCCACCAGTGCACGCGCGCACGAAATTTAGCCTAATGAACAGCGACCTCTAGTCACAGATTTCTCTCTAGTCATCAATTTCAACCATAGATTTCAACACAGCACCAGAACTGGGTTACTAAAGCAAATGTTACACTACATTAAATGGCGGTAATTGCCATTGAGATGAATAGGAAAGTCAACAGATAGCTTTAGAAATGTTAGATGAATTCAGGCTAGCGAACTTCATCATTTTGAAAGACACGTCACCTGACTGATCACATGACCATAGCCGCTTAGCCGGAAGTGCAATAGAACATGAGCACTGAGCAGCATAGTCTAACCTGGTAATGGCATCAATATTGAACAGCTCTGTGGTTTTATTTCTATGCATTGTGTCAGTATATTGTGATATAGGCGGCATCGTGCTCGAACAGAGTCCGCAGTCATCGGAGTCGCAGAGCACGGGTTGTGGTTGTCAAGGACTGAAAAGGGAGGTTGCTGTTGATGTGAGTTATGAAAACAATCTGGAACATCAAGATGATGCAAATATATACTCCAAAACAGCAAATGAAAGTCCACACACGATAGAGCCTGGTGTACTCACTAAGGTAGGTTTGTCATCATCATCATCATAGGCTAGACAAGTAAAAGTTCATTGAGAAGAAATTTATATAAATATTATTAATATTAATATTTATATTTTAAAATTGATAAAGGGGGCGGTAGGACCATTGTATGTCAATCTTAAAAAAGTAGAGAAAAGCGCAATAAAAATATATATAGATTTGAATGCAATATTCTAGGCCTTAGTTAAATTAGGATATTTATAAAAAATTTAACTTTTGCATAAAACGTTTAACAAAACAGCCACAGAACAATCTGAATGTTGTGTGTGTATGCTTGTGTAGCTGGTGCTTCTGCAGGGAGGTTGGTTTATGATGGGAACGGATGACCCAGGAATACCACAGGATGGAGAGGGCCCGCAGAGGAGAGTGAGACTAGACCCTTTTTACATTGAAGAGCACGAGGTCACAAACAAGCAGTTCCAACACTTCACCAACCAGACAGGCTACATCACAGAGGTATAATCCCATTGGCAAAAATGCTTATTTTTTTTAACCCAATAACAATACTCTCACCTATAGTGTTACCAATTCACCTACTTCTGCCTCTGTCCAAACTTTTTTGGAGTGTGTTGCAGTCATCAAAATCAAAATTTTTATATTAACAAAATACAATTAAGTTGGTTAATCTTTTCTTTGTACATTTGTTAGTTTAATAAAGGTTCAAGAGAATTAACGAATCACAGATTGTTGATTTATAGCATTTTACAAAATGTCCCAACTTTTCTAGAAATTATGTTGTAAATAATATCCATTTACAGAACCATAAGACAAATAATCAATACTTATGCTAGCTCAGTCGGCTATTTATTTCTTCAGGCCGAGCGTTTTGGAGACTCTTTTGTTTTTGAGGGACTGCTAAGTCAGGAGGTGAAGAGCGCTCTTTTACATGCGGTGAGACCCATCTTTCTTTCTTTCTGTACTAATGACCAACTGGCTGCTGGTTATACATTTTATTTATTTATAATGTTTGTAATATGAAAAAAAAAACATTTGTCACGCTGCAGGATTATTATCTGAATGACTATTAGTACATAAATACAAATGATCTGAAGAGCATCTAAAAGTATACTTTCCGTCACATGTATATATTTTAAACCTAAAATCTTAATATTGAAATGTTGGTATGTCCATCCTATTTGTCAATACCTACATATATTTCAGTGTAAAATTGAATCGATATGAATTCAAGGGGAGCCAGGGAAAAGAATGTCTTAAAGAAAAAAAACGTAAAAAATTTAGTCAACTTGTCTTTTGCTATAGCCACGAATAAACAGTTGGCTGAGCTACAGTTTGCCTATGGTCATTTGTTTATTTATGATCAGTAGGTTGCTGCTGCTCCTTGGTGGTCCCCAGTGAAAGGTGCAGACTGGAGACATCCAGAAGGACCAGATTCAGCCATAGACCACAGGTAAAGAAAATATATGTAAGCAATATCACATGAGCAAGCAGTGAATGATTGCAATACAATGCCAACTATACTGTATAAACGATATGCTTATCTGTTTATAAGTCATATTCCTGTGTAGAAGTCATATTAAATATGATCTCTGTGTTTGTATCTAGGATGAATCACCCTGTTCTGCACGTGTCATGGGCTGACGCACAGGCGTACTGTCACTGGGCCAAACGCAGACTTCCTACTGAAGCTGAGTGGGAGTTAGCCTGTAGAGGGGGACTTCAGGATAGGTGCGTTTGTGTCTGTGTTTTCTTCTCTTTTTGTCAATTTGAATGTATTTTTTTTTTATCATATTCTCCCTCTATCATTCTTGTTAGGCTGTACCCATGGGGAAATAAACTAATGCCTAAAGGGCAACACTATGCTAACCTGTGGCAGGGCGATTTCCCTAAACACAACACAGCAGAGGACGGCTATGCTAACACATCACCGGTAACGCTAAGAATAAATTAGCAGACAAAATACAAAAGATACTTATACATGTACAGTATATTGTCATAAATGAATGCAGTTTTGGTATTGTTTATAGTTTTATTTAAATTTGTAGCAGCCCTTTATCCTGATTTACAGCTCAACCCTTGTGTATTTGATTTGAGAGAAGACAAGTTAAAGCAGTGACTGCAGATGTTTAGCATGTACATTGAATATAAAATTGAATGTGTGTAGACTTGTGTATATCCATTGTAAATACATTTTAAGTGATGTCTTGGGCAGGTGATGTCATTTCCTGCCAATGGCTTTGGTCTGTATGACATGGTGGGGAACGCATGGGAGTGGACTGCAGACTGGTGGAATGTACATCACAATACAGAAGACAGATATAATCCTGTAAGGAAGCATGCACACACATCCACACCTTTTTTATACTCAAAAGGAATTTTAACCCATTATACTAATGCTAGAATTTTTTTTTCCACAGAAAGGACCAGAATCAGGGACAGATAGAGTCAAGAAAGGAGGATCGTACATGTGCCACAAGGTAAAACATACACAAAGCCATCTACTGTATGACTGACAAAAAGGACCTCATGTTATTGAGGCGTTGGGATATTTTATGTCAGATAAAATGATGCTGGAAGTACACTACCATTCAATCATTTGTGGCCAGTAAGATTGAAATGAAAACTTTTGATTCGATTGATCAAAAATGACAGTAAAGACATTTATAGTGTTACAAAAGATTTCTATTTCAAAATAAATGTTTCTCTTTTCAACTTCCTATTCGCCAAAGAATCCTGTATTTTATTTTTTTTTATCATGGTTTACTCCGAAAATAGTATGTTTGCAGTACGTTTTACAACATTGACAATAAGAAATGTTTCTTGCGCACCATTCAGCATTTTAGAATGGGTTGTGAATATTATTGATTGCTGAAAATGCAGCTTTGACATCACAGGAATAAATACATTTTAAAAATACATTAAGATAGAAAACATTTATTTTAAATGCATCTGTTTTTGCTGTATTTTTGAGCAAATAAAAGAAGTGATAAATATTGACAAAAATAGCAATTTTTCAGGTCTGGAAAATCTTGGAAAAATAAATAAAAGTTTTGGAAAAGTCATGGAAATCCTTCAAAATAATTATATAATAGAATATGTTTAAGTGATAATATTGGTTAGACAAACTGCAATACTTAACATTCATTTGATCTATCCAACTGTGGCATTCCATCAGATTTTGTTTGGCAGCATTGAGTATTATAACCAATCACATATTTTGGGGGAATTCACATGTTATCTTGTTTATTCATTCCAATTGGAAAGTTGGGCCATGAATATTTGCCTTTAAAATCATTAAAGTCATGGAAATATATTTGTTGAAATGGGTATGAATGAACCCTGAAACAAACTTTTCTTCAACTAATTTATATGCATGATTGTAAAGACATTTTTCTCTCTCTGTAGTCTTACTGCTACAGATACAGGTGTGCAGCCCGTAGTCAGAATACCCCGGACAGTTCTGCCTCTAACCTGGGTTTCCGCTGCGTCTCTGACCCTGATCCATAACCTCATCATCAGTTCTCTCACTGTCAAATGCTTGAAGTCTAGAGGAATATTGAATTTTATGTAAATAAAACAATTTTTTGTAAGAGTTTGGTGTTATTAATTTATTTCTTCATTTTTTGTATAATTACAGAAGGTATTGAAATGTAAAGATACGCTTTCAAAGTCAAGTTTAAAAATGTAGCAAAAATTCTGTGAACTAGAATTTATAGCTTAACAACAAAAGATGTGTACCGTTTTGACAGTTGTTGCTAAGGAGATTGTGTAATGTATTAGATCCTGACAAGTAAAAGTACAGACAGGAGGGGTGTTTTTCTGTTCCTGCTTTTTATTAGATCCAACATCAACCTCAAATAATCAATCGAATAATTAAAATTGCAGATGAGTTGTGAGTTTGTTGATGCTGATATTCGGATGAAAGAGAATCAAGGTGTGGCAGGGTAAGCGGAGCCAATGTACTTCTTTCCATCCCCATAGCTGCTCTTGTCCCATGTGTAGGTCTGAATGCCCAGACTCTGCCCTCCCAAGCTCACATAACACCTGAGAAAGCAGTCAAGCATTTCAGATGGTTAAAGCTACGATATGTATTTTTCGCCGCTAGGGATCGCTAACCTATTACAACAACAAAGAAACCAGGGATAACGCGGATATTACGTCATTGACGGGCGACAATGACCAGGGACGAGCCATTATTTAAAATTGGAAGTTCACTGTAATTAAAAATCTTTGGTAACTTTTTGGATATTGCAAGTGCATAACTGCAGGAAATATATCAAACTGTGCAAGTGATTTTGGGATATTTTATTTAAAAAATCGTACATTTTGAGTAAGATGGATAATTAAATGATAATCAAATTATTATAAACGACAATTGTTATAATATGTGTCAGGAAGGGCATCTCGACTTAAAAACCTACGCCAAATCAAGTGTGTGTGAAGTGGACCCTGCAAATGAGTGGGAATAACGCTGGGAAGATGGATGCATGGATGGATAATTGTTATAGTTTGATTTTAATTCTATATTTTACAGTTCTTTTATTTTATTTTAAATGTATTGTTATTAATAATAATACAATATAATTTTAGAGTAAAGGCCCGTTCACATCAAGGATGGTAACTATACAACGATAATGAGACATATAGTTCTAAAATCATTCTAAATAGAAAAGAATATAGTCCTCACCACAACTATATATAACGATAATGGTGCAAAAAAACAATATCATTGGAAACACTTTCATTTGGAAACGTTCTTGGTGTGAACTAAGTCTAGGAATTTTGATAAATATGTTAGATACGGAATGGATGTTTCTGATATAAACAAAACAAGAATTGTATTTGATGAATGCCTGAAAGTGAATAGAGTAACAACTTACCTCTGCCCAGGGCGGGTGATGTAGCAGAGACTGTAGATAGCCAGATCAAATTCAGGACTACAGCCGATTATGGCAGATCCAACCTCTTTGAAATAGCCATTCCAATTAAACTGCATTCCCAGTACGTCAGGAAATGTGGTCCACTGAGAGAGAGGGGAAATTTGACCTTTTCTAAATCAAAACTTCTACCAGCAGACATCCGCACTACACTTTTAAAATGCATGTTGTATTAGTACTGGTTAATTTTGATGAAGTACTCACAGGGCCATCAAAACTATGGCTGTAGTAATTCATGAGTCCCTGTTTCTCATTCTGATAAAACTGCAGCCAGTTGTGGAAACCAGACACCTTACCACTTTTAACTTCCCCTGTTTACACACTACATGTCAGACAAAGACATACAAAATGCATTTTGGCAGCCAATCACGTGGTCACACGCATACTGACCTACAAAGATGTGCTCGAACCCACTGGAGTCCAGCCTGCCATCAGATCGAGAGTAAAGGCCAAACCACATCATCTTTAGATCCTGGATAAACTCGCTCTGTGATGAGTATGCACCTGATCCATAACACAATAAAGTGTGTGTATAGTCATTTGACAATCAAAATCAGCAATGTCTTGCATACAGTTTGATGACATTTTTTTTTTACATTTTACACCCAAGTTTATTATTTATTCTAGTAAATTAGAAAACTATTAATACTACTGTTCAAATAGTTTGTATATATTTTTGAAAGGAAGGATCTTATGCTCACATGCTCACAAAATAAAATTTTACCTTAATATATATTTTAAATTGTAATTTATTCCTGTGATGGAAAAGCTGAGTCTTCATTGTCACATTATCCTTCAGGAATCATTTTAACATGATGATTTGATACTTAAGAAATGTTTCTTATTATTATCGATGTTGAAAACAGTTGTGCTGCTTAATATTTCTGTAAAAACTGATGAATAGTAAGTTCAAAAGAACATCAATTATTTGAATTAGAAATTAAATGAATTAGAAAGAAGTAGAAAGGATATTAAAAATGTCTTTACTGTCACTTTTGGTCAAACTAATGCATCCTTGCATTTGACCCCAAACTTTTGAACGATAATATAAATACCAATATATTCAAAAATATTTATTTGGGATTATTGTGATTGCAGCATTTTTATCCCATTGGGATCACTCAAATTCACAAGGTCCAAAACAAAAAGAGTTTGGGTATCACATACCTTTAGAGTGGAGGAAATTGTAGAGCTCAATGCCCAGTTCAGTGTTCATGGTCTCTTGTAGGAAAGTGTCCTGCTCCTCCACTTCCTGTGAGGGCACATCCTCCACTTCTCCTGTCATCCGTTTATAATTGTCCAGTAGATTCAGGAGAGCTTGATACGTGGGCTTGGAGAGCAAAGTACTACTAACTTGCTGGAACAATCTAGAGAATATTAAAGAACATTATAATACATAATAACATGCGCACATGTGTATGTGGTTATGTGTGTCTTACGGGCGTGATGACAGGTCATTCCCGGAGCCGGTTGCAGAAGAAGAGATCAGTGTCTGAGGTTCAATAACCAGGTCTGAGGCTGTGGCCCTGTTAAAGTCTAACTTGTACAGTGTCTCAGAAAGAGACTTGATCTCAGCGTCAGTGACACTGGCTAATGCTTGGACACACACACACACACACACACACACACACACACACACACAAAAGTGTTAGTACCTGAGGAGTAAAGAAAAGTCTGACAAAACCTGAGCAAACTGAAGGAATGAAGGGAAGAATTAACATAATTACTGCAAATAAATTAACCAAATAATCACTGCAATTGTTTTTCTTTTCTTTTTGTTGAAATGCACCATTCGATTTCTAGTAAACAGTGTTAAATGAATCATCACTCAAAAGTCTGAACATTTTTAACATCTAACTGGATTTGAGTTTATTTTATTGTTTGTGGTTTATGTGTGTGTATCACTTTACAAATAAGGTTAGTTATATTGAACAATTCTTCAGCATTTATTAGTTCATGTTAATTTCAATACATTATTAATATCAAATATTGTATAATGTTACGTAAGATAATGCATTGACATGAACTATGAACAGCTGGATTTTTATTTACGTTAACGAAGAATGTTCATAACGAAGCTCATTGTTAGTTCATTGTAGTTAATAGATTAACAAATGATGTATGACCTTTTTGCAGAGTGCACTGCAAAGTGCAAATGAGACCCTATTGCAAGATTTTTGAATTAGAATTGAACTAATATGAGATTTGTCTTCTAGGATTTGTAGACTTGTTTTATGACAATAATAAAAAAAAAATTGTCTAAATGTAATTGTAATTGCTTTCTGTAAACCAAAGTGAAACCATGAATCATTGCACAATATTGTGGCTTTTACGGCTGTGGTGTTTAGTACTTTGAAATGAATGCTGAGATGAACTAAGTGTGTGAAACTATAGCAGTTGACACAGCTGAGTTCCACGCCACTTTTGGCATCCAAAATAAAACAGGACTCATGGTTACACTGAGTATCTTATCACAGATAAACCCCTAACATTTAGAACTAGAACCTGTCTGTGTTTGTTTAGAATTTAGAATCATCATCGTCTGATTTGTGATACGTTTGTCTTTTGTCTATAATTGAACATATGGGTTTAACAATGCCAGCTATTGTGTACAGTCGAATAGCTTTATGTCATCATCTCAAACCTATTTGTTTTAATTTTGTCGACAATATAAATGTGTATAATAAAATGTATAGTATTTTACAGAATTACAGGTGTTGACGCTCACCTCGACTACCACTGCTTGTTATAGTCATAAATCTGGAGTTGAGGTATATTTCACATGCTGACTGCGTCATTAAAAAAAATTTAATCAGACTATTTTGATTTGAGTAGTTATTGTGAAATTAACTCAGTTATGTCGCAATTAGACACACGGCACATTATTTGATTAAGGCGATTTGGGCATGAATCAATATGAGTAAAAAAAATAAAATAGAAAAATTCAGTGTAAAATTGAATATCACACTAACAGAATTCCAAAGAATCTGAGAGAGAGAAAGAGAGACTTTTTTTACTCTTGAATCTTAACAACTCTTCTTTAATTACAAAAATGTAAAAATATTCCTCAAATCATCTGAGAGAGAGGGGGAGGGAAACTGCATTTGCATTGATAACAAAAGACACATGGATATGCTTAGTTTAGTAACTTATGCATTACAATTATGATGGAAATTGTAGCTATGAACTTACCACTGGCCTGAGAGATCAGGGTGAGACAGAGGATGACGATGACCTTCATCATAGGCGTTAGACGATCCAGTTGCATGAACTGCAGATTAAGACCCAATTTAGTTTTTATACCGTCTCAGATAAATAAAATCTCAGGAACTCCTCCCATGCACCAAATCTCTGTTGTGATAAGATAGGACCAGTTCCAAACATTTGCTTTGACAAACAGGGTAATAAATAATTAATAATAAAAAAGTTGTTTTATTTGAAAGTTGTAAAAAAATAAAAAAAAATAAAAAAAATAAAAATCTGTGTTCCTCTTAATTCAGTGAGTTGGTCTAAAATCTATATGAGAACAAAGAGGTGTTAGTTGTCAGTTAGTTGTAAACTTTAGAATTTCATACAATTTTGCTATATTCTTTCTTGAAATCATGCCTCCATTTGGCAAGAACGTGTTCCATTACATGTTTCCATGAGATGAGTGCATGGGCAAACAAGTCAGCAAGACCAGGTGGTCCCATTCACACAGCAATCAAGATGTTTTTTTTAGGTTTTCATTTTGCCTTCTCGCAAATATACATTATACATTTAGACATTTATATAATCCTAATGTGATCATATATATATATATATATATATATATATATATATATATATATATATATATATATGTTTGTGTATAAATACATACATAGGCTACATACATACATACGGTATATGATCCCATTAGGATTGTTTCTGAATAATAACAATAATAGATTTCACAAACAAATATACATTTATTACAAATCAATATAACACATTATCATTGACCATTACTAACACTCAGCTGTCGGTGAATCTTAAACTCCTGTGCAATAGATGGCGCTACATGTGAACCTGAATTCTCTTTTATATGACCTTTCTCCCTCTCTGTAGAAAGCGTGCTTCAATGACATCTCAGTTAGTGATGTAAGGAAGCCTGTGTTGGTTTATGAAGATATAGAAATGGCTTTATATTCTTTGTTTCGATCCGTCAGGACTGAAGTAGTCAAGGTGGGCTTTGACTCATTTACCGCACTGAGCTTTCTAACCTTTTAATGCCTTTAATTAGATGCTTTAAAAGTTATAATCTTTTCATGCTAGTCTAGTTTGAGAAGATTTTTTTTATCTTGTTTGCTTTTTTTATCTTGTATTTTAAATAATACATGACTGTATTTGCTTAACGGTTTCCATTCAGCTGTGTTATGTCCTGTGCCATAATTTAATCACGTGTCTTAAATATGTTATTCATAGGGATGTCTCGCACAGCATGCCCAGTCTCTCTACACCAGCTCCCCGAGTTTAGCAGCGGAGAAAACACTTCTCCTCAAATTACGCAAAGCTACGGGCTACACCTTCATCAACTGCAAAAAGGCACTGGAGAAATTTAACAATGACATTACACAGGTGCGATCCAATATCTATCTATCTATCTATCTATCTATCTATCTATCTATCTATCTATCTATCTATCTATCTATCTATCTATCTATCTATCTGTCTGTCTGTCTGTCTGTCTGTCTGTCTGTCTGTCTGTCTGTCTGTCTGTCTGTCTGTTGATTTTGTGAAGCACACAAACACATCCTTCCTTGTAGTTGTTGTCATATATATATATATATATATATATATATATATATTATGACATAAGGTTAAATGGTAAGGGATGTGAACTAATTTTGACTTCAAATGTGATGTTTGCACTTTGCAGGCAGAAAGCTGGCTCCATGAACAAGCAAAAAAGGAGGGCTGGAGCAAAGCAAGCAAACTGGAAGGTCGGAAAGCCAGGGAGGGGCTGATTGGTGTCATTAAGGGTGATAATGCAGCTGTCATGGTTGAGGTAGACTTGACATGCCAATCTTACCACACAATGATATTTGGTCTCCAAAATTATGTGGTGTGTGAATGAACTAATGATCACTAACATAATTGTTTAATGTTCAGGTGAACTGTGAGACAGATTTTGTTGCAAGAAATGAGAAATTTCAGCAGTTGGTGAAGGATGTTGCTTTGTCAATAATGGCTAATCTCGTCAGCAAAAAACAGACAGCGTATCTTAAGGTACAGGGCCTTCATTTGCAGTTTGAGAAATGTGCATTTCTTCCACACCTCTCCAATCTCTGAATGCTGATCTGTTCTCTGATTCAGAGTGAGCTGTCAGCTGAGGACATGTCTAAGCTCCACATTCCTGAGGGACCCTCCCTGGCAGATCAGGTGGCTTTGACTATAGGTGAGAATAAACCGTTTACATTATATTAATTTCAGCATAACCTTCGAAAACCAGGTTTATCTGTTATTTCTTGCTCCTTAAAAAGTTTTTCAGCTGTGATAATAATAATAACAAATGTTTCTTGCATCAAATCAGCATATTAAAAGATTTCTGAAGGATCATTTGAGACTGAAAACTGGAGTAATGATGCTGAAAATTCAGCTTTGCCATCACAGGACTATTTTAGTAGTTTTATGTAATATTATTTTACTGTATTTTTGATCAAATAAATGCAGCATTGGTGAGCATAAGAGACTTTTTAAAACCGTTTTTAATAATTGTAATGATTTCAAACTTTTGAATAGTAGTGTATTTATCTGTACAGTACAGGAAATTACATATTTACAAAATGTTATTGTCTTCACAAAATGATTTACACAAACACTTGAAGCTTTTCAACACACCATGGCCTCTGCTACCTTTTACCTCCTAATAATTAAATACAAGCATTAAAATAATAATATTTTTTCCCCTTTCAGGGCGTCTGGGTGAGAACATTGGCATGCGGCGAGCCGTATCACTTGTTGTGCCATCTGATTGGCACATTGGCTCATATGTTCATGGAATGGTTCCTGGGGAGGTTGGCATTGATATGGGGCGCTATGGATCGCTAGTTGTGTTTCAAGGTGGACCAAAGGAAGGGACAGATACTCTGGGAAGGAAGCTGGGGCAACATATAGTAGGTGAAGCACCTGTTTCTCTTGGCAACATGGACGATATACCATGTGGTGAATCTGAGACGAGACTTTTGCCCCAGACCTTCCTCCCAGATCCCAAATACACAGTGGGACAGTACCTGACTTCGCAGGATGCACGTGTACTAGACTTCATACGTTTCAAATGTGGAGAGAGCACCAGTCAGGAGGAGTGAGCAGAGCCATTTGAATGAGAAAATAAACGGCTTGTAAAAATATGAATTCTATTCCCTGTAATCTATAAAATGTATGTCTCGTCATCAACTTAGTTCAAAACTATATTTTCAGCAAAATGCATCTGAAAACTGACATATTACTGGTAAAACAACAGCTAAACTGCTGGTTCTGTGCCACCACAAAAAATAAACATTTTACAATGTAAAAAATCTGATGTCATAGATTTTTATTTGACTAAATTTCAAAATTCAGTGCCATTGTTTTGTCTCAAGATGCACACCAGTAATGTTTCTCTTAGGCATGTTTATAAGCTACTTAAATGCACTAATTGAACTATGCCTAATCCTGGCTTACTTTCTGGCTGGTCTCAAACTAGAGACCATATCAATTTTGGTATTCCCTTTAGCAGTGAAATACAATTTCTAACATATACAGCATCTAATATGCTAGAATAACTGTTTGTATGTTGCAAAATAAGTTCTGAAAAGTTAAGGGCTTCTACAAGCTACCAAACCAAATCATAACCACCACATAGTCCTGAAACACTACAAATAAAGCTCTAACATACTAATTATGCAATGATTAAAAATTAAAAGGAAAATGATAAGTCTAAAGAAAATGTGGAAGACATTTCTATATGTGCAGGCTTCTTGGCATGATTTCCACATGATGTTGTCTGAGAGAAATGTAGCTGACAGAACATCTGTTAATGTTTCAGTAGTTTAATAACATGTACATTTTCACGGTTCTCTGATGTTGGTTTATAGTCACACTGGTGTTTCAAATGGAATAGTATAACAATAATTGGCAGAATAATAATAATTGTTATTATTGTTAGTTTTAATAACAAATATTTTGTCTTCAAAAAAATGAAGACAAAATATATTACTTTCTTAAATCACAATTTTACTAAAAATAAAGAAATAATATTTGATTATTTATTTTACAGTAAAAGTTACAATACTAATATGTATTGTCTTTGAATCAGAAAGACACCGAAGTTGCCAGTCTTTTCTTCCCTATAATGACGCAAGAAAGGAAATTGAGAAGAGAAGAGAAGATGTTCCAAGAAGGAGGGAAAGTTATTTTGATTAAAGATTAATGGTGCACGCAAATAAATAATTTATAATAGATACTACAATATTCTATAAAATAAGAATTGACCATTTTCACTGCCTCCGAAACTTTCTACGTCATAAAAAATTATTTATCCGTCAAGGATTTTGAGAGGTGTTTTGACAATTCAGAACCACCGAATAACATACGGAAAATGCATAAGAAAACTTTGGACTCAGTGTAAGGACCTTAAATTGCAGATTTTGATAACCGATGTAATAGGTTTGACTTACCTATATCGCAACTTCAGTTTTATTTCAATTCAGCCCCGTTCAAACTCACAGTTCCATTGCGAACGGAAACAGCATTACGGTATTCAAGTTTTTCTGCTGCGGATTTAATACTGACTGGCCGGTAATGACCATAGAGGGAAACCAGCGCCCGCACTATTTGATTGGCCGATTCAACTTGAATCGAGTTGACATGACATCATCGTGAATAAAGGGGTGTCACAAAGTGTGTTCGCCCATACTGTAATTCACACAGCGCCCATACTGACGCTCCCTCCGCTCCATCCTCAATCACTGCAGTCATGGTAAGTCCATTATTATAGCCTGGTGTCATCTCTCATTTTCACTACAGTGTGCAGGTAACGCCTATTAGTCACACAGTCGGTAGGTGACCGTTAAACAGACTGTTGATCTCATAAGGTTTTTTTTTAAACCGCCAAGCTCTGCTATCAATCAGGCCAACACATTTAACTTAATTCTCACGTGTCTTGGTTTGCTCTGAGTGTTTTGTGTTTTTTGAGGGAGGATCTCAATATCCTTTATTGTAAGATCAAACCAATGCATCTTCGGTTTTAATGCTGATCTTCTCTATTTCCATCCTCATCCTGGCATGGACAGTCTGACTTCTCAGAGGACCAGATTTGCGGTGAGTAATGTTGACTACTTGAATATATTGTTATTATGTATTCGTCGAGGTTATGTAGTTGCCGATTAATGCTATTAAACGTAGGCCTGCACATCAGCTTTGAGTCTGACAGATGTGCAGTCAGTGCTTAGCACTTAGACACACTATTGTGTAGTACCTCATGTCCAATGTAACACAGCAAAATTCGACCGGAGGTTTCTTTAATATTTTAATTCGTGATGCTAAATTGCTGGGGTTACAGTGCAGAGACAGCTTTCAGATGCGGCACCGGAAGCTGCTGCTGTGGAATGTGCAGCTAGAGAGACGCTACGTATGAACAACATCAAAATGGATTGGGTGTGAATTCAAGAAAATAATGATAATTTGATCTGCTGAATTTTATCGAGCTGTGATGGAGTAATATTGTGAGTCATGTTTGTTTTAATTGGCCGTAGTTCAAGCACAATGCTCCAAGTAAACGTTTAGGCGAGTGCTGCGGATTTGATTCATATTAGTGATTCGAATCTTTTGAATCAGGTCTGTGAAAAGATTCATCCACTGACCCGGGTTGAAGTGTCGTCTTTTGTATTAAAAGTGAGTCATTTAATCATTCACACAAACGATTCGTAAATAGCGATAAACAAATATTTTACAAACAAATGTATTGCGATATACATCCAAATCCAACGGCCTATTGAAAAATTATACTGCTGGGACTTGGTTCGATGCATCAGTTGTTGATTCAATTGGATATGTGGGCTTTGCACTCAAAAAGTAAAGGAAGATAAATTAATTCCATACAATTCTATTTGATAATTTATTAAAGCTAATTGAAAAGTAAAACTTTGAGTCTTTACACTAAGTCTTTTATTAGCAAAAAAACATGCATGGACGAATTGTTCACTATCATAACTTGCATTTAGATAGGATAAAATGACATTTTGATGAAAAATGTATTACATTTTATCAAGCTATAAAACAACAACAACATTAGCCTAAAAAAATAAGCGATTCAATACCGTTCTTATGTCACTGCAATTGAAATCTTTAGTCGCTTTAACACACTTCTAATTCTTGTGTTAGTCCATTATGTGTTATTCTACCTTGCTTATTAAAAAACCTCACACATTAGACTGTGGAGTACAAAGTGCACAGTGTCAGTGCAAAGTGTATAGTGTGTCATTTTGGACACAACTAATATTCCTGTTGATGTGGTGCTGCGATCTCTCTTCTGCCCATATATGGTTAATCGCAGTGAGTGTGTGTGAAATTTGACTCAGGCCGGCCTGGGAAGTGTCGCATTCCTGTAAGCTGCTCTACCAAGCATTATGATAGCAATCTCAAATCCTAGAGCAAGAGCTAGAAGCATAATCATTTTAGATCAGAATTTGCTTGTTGCTTTATATCACGTAGGCCTGGTTTCACAGACAGGGTTTAGATTAAGTCAGGATTAGGCCTTAGTTTAATTTGGACATTTAAGTTGTTTTTACAAACTAAAGATAAGTCAATGCAATTTGCTTTCAGTTAGAACATGTATTGTAGTCTGGAACTATCTTAAGCTTTGTCTGTGAAACCAGGGGACTGTTTTTTTAACCATTATCATTTTCTTTTTTCAGTCCAGATAACTACATATTATTTTCTGCTAATGCATTTTCCTACTCTCTTTCTCTTGTTAACAGAGTTTAAGGAGGCCTTCCTCCTGTTTGACCGAACTGGAGATGGGAAGATCATGTACAATCAGTGTGGGGATGTGATGCGTGCTTTGGGCCAGAACCCTGTCAATGCTGAGGTCATCAAAGTCCTGGGAAACCCCAGTAATGAAGGTCAGACCCTTCTTTTGCTGCATTGTCATGTGTTACTTGTTAAACAAATCATTTCTTTTAATACTGGAAATTATTAAAGGTTGTTGGTATAATCATGGTTGAATCATCAATGTTTAAAAGCCCTGCCTTGTTCTTTTAAAGGGATAGTTCACTCAAAAAGGAAAAGTCTGTCATCATTTACTCACCCTCATGTTGTTCCAAACCCACATGACTCTGCCATTTCCCTTGATCAATAAGCAATACTTCTCCCTATTCTGTCAGACAAAAGCAATTTGTCTCCTTTAATCAGTCTAAGATGCAATCAGGACAACTTCAACAGTCCCACTGAATTAATCTAGTTGTGTCTTATTCTTCCACAGTTATAATTCAATTGTTAAGTGATGATTTTCTTGCTTAATTATCAGTGTGTTGGTGTAAATACAAATAAGAGTGATTGTAATGTTCTTTTTTTCTCAGATATGAACATGAAAATGCTGGATTTTGAGCAGTTCTTGCCCATGCTGCAGGCCATCGCTAAAAACAAGGACCAGGGTTCCTTTGAGGACTTTGTGGAGGGCCTGCGGGTGTTTGACAAAGAGGGAAATGGAACGGTGATGGGTGCTGAGCTGCGACATGTCCTCACGACACTGGGTAAAGAGTCATGGCCTTTTTTAGAATGATCTTACAATATATTGGGATATAGTCTTTCTTTGATTACTCCCAAGGTTTCTACTTCATAGGAAGCGTCTTTGAAAACCTGAACTAAAATAAAGTGCTTATGATTGTTTGACAAAAACTGTGTGCATGGTATAGGGAGAGTTCAAGTATGAATTCAATGAATAAGAGATATTGGATATACAGTAGGAAAAAGTCTTACATTGACTTTTTTTCTATTTCTACTTTAAAAATAGTTTTTTTCCTAAACATTTTTTATGCCATTGTTGTCAAATTTTTAAATTTGGCCTTTACCTACCCTTGTGCACAACATATGATTATTAAAAAAATATAAAATAATTTCCAAGAAGCCATTTCACTTGGATATGCGTCACAATACAAAAAAATACTATCACAATTTCCGTGTCATTCCATTTCAAGTTTGTTCAAAACTGTCATAAATGGATTCTCTCATTAAGTACAGTATTTTGAATCATAAAAACTGATTTGTATTGAATGATTTTTTTTGTTGGATTATATCTGTCCTTTAAAAAAAAACAGATTGACCAACACCAACAAAGCACTAGAAACACCTAACATACAGAAATTACATTCTGTAAAACAGGTTGAAATATATTTTTAAGGGGGATATGATGTGTGTTTTATGATAGGTGAGAAGATGACAGAGGAGGAAGTGGAGACGCTCTTAGCAGGGCATGAGGATGCTAATGGCTGCATCAATTATGAAGGTACCACAATCACAAATTAGTCTTCTTTTTGTCTGAACATCAAGACTAGTGTAAGTGTCAAAGTTTAATCCATTTGCTTTTCCTTCTGACAGCATTTGTGCGCCACATTATGGCTGGTTGAGGAGAGGGTACGAATGGTCCTCAGTTTGTTTTTACTCATTCTTCTCTCCTACAGCTCCCTCTCTACTGTGTCCCCTTTAGCCTAGCATGTAGCATTTCTGCATGTGCATAATGTAGGCGTCTCCTGACTCCCACTGTTGCCATGGTGATGCTGTGCCAGTGCTAACAGAGTTTGCTGGTTTCTCTTATGCCCATCTCCCCAAACCAGCCATTCCACTTTATTCGGAAATGCTGTGTTTTGGAAAACTTTAATATTGTATATTCAAAACCAATTTGCTTGCACTACTTCTAATAGGCCACATACAAACTGCTGCTAGTTGTCATACTGCTGAGTTTGGTCTCAATGAAGAATACTCTCCGAGGCTGCATTTATTTCATCAAAACTACAGTAAAAACAATAATAATATTATGAAATATTATTACAGTTTAAAAGAAGTTTTCTAATGTAATATATTTTTGAGATGTAATTTATTTCTGTGATCAAAGCTGAATTTTCAGCATCATTACTCCAGCCAGTCTTCAGTGTCACATGTTCTTTCAGAAAACAATTTAATTTAATTGCTGATGTGGTGCTCAAGAAACCTTTCTTATTATATATATATTTTTGTGGATTATTTGATCTAAGGAAAGTTCAATATAAACGCTTTTATTTGAAATCTAAATCTTTTGTAACATTATAGATGTCTACTGTCATTTTGAACAAATGAATGCTTTCTTGCTGAATAAAAGCATTTATTTATTTTCTTTTTTTAATTTAAACCTTACCCCAAACTTTTGAATAGTAGTATATCACAGTCATAAAATGCTTCTCTCAAAAGCAATAAATCTTTGACCAGTTGTGTTGCGTGCGTACGTGATAACTGTTTTTAAATGTGATTGTCATTCCTAAATATCTGCAGTGTACGCAAATATACAGGATATAGAAGCTGATGTTATTGTGATGGAAAAATGACTATCGGCATCATATTTCAAGGAATAGAATTTCAATAGAATCTCCTGCTTTCTGGTATGAACATCTGCTGTTACTTTGTAAGGAGATGTATTGTAGTGCTAATATCCAGTCCTGTCACAATGTTGGTCCTGCTTTCTCTCTCTCTTCTGTTCTTGTGTATCTGATCTATTTATGCCTTTATAAGGTATGCTAACCCATTCTAATTTCATTTAGGCCTGGACAATCTCTCTTCCTCCCCTCTCTGTCAAATCATCCTGGGGCTTCTGCAACTACACATACTGTGCGATCTTTGACTGTTTATGGGTCTAAATGTATCTAGAACTTCATGTGTGGTGTCCATGGCAACATTTGCTGATCTAGTGGGTTTGAATTTTGTTGGATTCCTGCCTCATATTTCTTCTTTTTTTTCTCTCTTTTCTACAGAACTCGTAAGGATGGTCATGAGCGGTTGAAGAATTCAAACAAATTATTATTTTTTTTTTTTGTCAGTCAGGCCCCCCCATTTATGTGATTTCTTCATTTCCTTATTAGCTTTTTTAAATTATTTGTTCTTTATTTTTTCCTTAAGTGCCTTTTATCATGTTTCTGGAGGATTATGGCTCATTTAATTCCAAAAAAACTTCCACTGATGTTCATAGGTTTGCTTGAATACTTCCATTCAGCCATTGCATTCTTTCCACAGGTCATTGTATTCAGCCTCTGTTTGTCTTAAACTGTGAGGGACATTTTGATAGGCTCTTATTTCATTTTTTTTTTATTATTAACCTGTTCTCTAAATGTTTGTAAGTCAGTTGACATCCCTCCTTAATGTTCATCATAATAAATATTCAGAATTATCTTTGGTTTTGTTGATTTCTCATGTCAGAGTTGTGAGCGGGGGTGTATGTGTGTGGGTTGCCTTGTAGGGCATTGTTGCACCAACCACTCCATTTTAGTGAAGATATTAAGTAACACAGACTTCTCTCTCCCAATAAACATGATACAAAACAATACCAAATCAGGAGTATGTGAAGGTGTTTGAATGTGCTGGCTAAGAACATATTGTCGCCTACATGTTCTAGTAGTCCTGTGTTTACTTTAAGAGATAAGTTGACTTACTAAACAAAACCTTTAATGACATGTAACACTCAAACACTGTGATGCAGTGGGTTGCGAGTATGAGGGAACGTGTTTAAGGGATAGTTCACTTTGAAATTAATTTTTGATATGTTTTAGCTTACCTCAAGGGCATCCAATATGTAGGTGTCTTTGTTTCCACAGCATTTTCAATTTTGACATTTTTTGGTCATACCGTTCTTGTCTGTCAGTCATATAATGCAGTTTTAGGGGGTCCACCTCAAAGAGCATGCACAGAGAAGTCAAAATTAAACATGATTTAATGACTCGTACATGTAAGTACACATTAATGGCCTAAGACACAAAACGAGTGGTTTGTGTGAGAAAACAAACAGTATTTTTATATTTTTTTACCTCTTGTTAACAGCCGTCGAACTGATGAATCAGATGTCCAACTGACGTTACGCCGGAAGTGATCTCTCACGCGTCTGCGTCAGCGTCACGCATTGTTTACACGGAGATTTCGGAAGTTTTACCTTTCACTAAACATATTTAGATATATCGAAATCGTCTTCCATTGCGATTTCCCATATATCTAAATATGTTTAGTGAAAGGTAAAATTGTAATCAGATTATGAAAATGTCAGAAAATGTAAATGTAATCAGATTACTTTTCTAAGTAACTAGTAAAGTAATACATAATGTACAATAAAATACCTGAGTTACTTCTTCAAATAAGTAACTCAAGTTACTTTTTACCCCAATCTTGGTTTCTGCCATAACCATAATTTTTTTTTTTTTTTAAAGTTCTGGCACATTCTGGATAGACCTGGAATTATAGCAGCTTTTTTTTGTACAGCTGTAATAACTTAATATAAGAAGGGTTTATTGAGTACACTTAACACAGCTCTTATCACTGATGATGCCTTTTATTGTGCACAACCGTTCAGTATTTATGAAACCAAAATTAATCCATTCTTAGTCAAACAGGTGCTAGACAGCTCCAGCTACATCTCCTTAAAAGACAAACCGAACGTTGCCAAACATTCACACATCTCAATGCAATGGTTACCAGCTTTCACCATTAAAAAAAGTATAAACAAAATGTAACAAAAAAAAACTATGAAAAAGACAAAGACCAAAGAGCTGAGCAAATTGATCAAATGAGATATTCAACACTGGTTGAGGCGTGCAAAAAATGTCTGAGGTTGATGTGAATCTGTTCTGTCAGTAATACTGCATGTTGCATACATGTGCAATCACATACGTGTGACGATGTAAACTTCAGATACGATCACAGCGGGAGTGTGTACGTGTTTGTTGGTTATGATATTGACAGAATTGATATCCATCATAGCATTTGTAGTCTGGAAACATGGCAAATGAATGTAGAATAAAAAAAAAATAAAAAACTTACATACAAAAAGACATGTGTGGCAAATCATAGAGTGCATGCACACCACACACACACACACACACACACACACACACAGAATCAAACTTCATCGTATAAAACGACTTGACACTTTCACATGAACATGTCAATAATACGACAACATCCACAATCAGAAAGAGAAGGAAACATTACAGACATGTATAATATGATAACGTCATTCGTAATAGTGTAAAGAAACATATAAAAATACAAAAATAGGACGGTTACAATATGAAGATATGAGATACACGGACCACATCTGCAAACGTAACTTTAAAATCCCTTGTCTCTAATCATCAGGTAGTTGCCACTAACTTGTAACAAAACAAAACGGTTTTCCTTCATGTCGTAAATACTTTCTTGTGGGTTTGGCCTGATACTAAAACACCCGTACACACACACACAACACATAACACATTCTGAACCGAAATATCAGTTCTGGCATGAACACTGAATACTAAAATGTGTAATGTGATCTCAAGAAAATGATTAATTCAACTCAAAAATACGACACACATAATCAGCGTATTGTTTTCCTGGAAAGGAACCAATGTGATTCCCTGCTGCGTTTCCCATTATTTTTTCATTGTCGATTAGTCATACACTTCCATTATTAAGTATTCTCATAAGCATGGCAATGAGATGTGAATGAAACAAAACTACTTTCATCTGTTAGAAAGGTAGAGTAACTTGTGATATTTTGTGGCAGATGACGTGCACACAAACCCCCCCAAAAAATAACATGCAAACATCAATTATTGATGACATGACTTCCAGGTTTACAGTACATGTTGTCAGAGATGCTTCATACAAAGTAAACAGATTTAAAAGGCTACTAATTTGTAATCTCTTTTTTTCCCTCATGCTGAAATCGAATTGTACATAAAAAAAACAGGCCAAACCACTAAAGCTTTCACATTGTCCCAAAAGTAAAACCGACATTCACCCACACACATACAAAGTAACGATTACAAAGTCAAGTTTCTCTTCGAACTTACTCCAAATCGAGTGCTTCTATTAAAACAAATACAAAGTGATAAAAAGAACATTGATAAAAGAAACCATTAAGTCAGGACTAATTTTGACTTAGTATGCTTCATCCCTCCAAAAAGTACGGTTCGGGAAACATTCTGAAAGTGCAATTTGTTCTTGGGTTTTCTTTTGTTTTTGTTTGTTTCCATGTGAGTACCTAATGTACATTGAGATGCTTCTGAAGTGCAGATCACAGGTACCGTGGATCCTGTAGTTTGACTCAAAGTTAAGTGATGTTACTCAAAATGGAGGACAGACAAGGAAACATTGAGCCTTGTGTCTGGTACTTGGATGCAGACTTTTAGGGTCAGGAGTGCTTTTGTTGGGTTTTAACAGGGGTTTGGGTTTAAGACCTTTCCAAAAGTCTAAACAAAGGTTTTTTTTGTTTGTTTTTCTTGTCAGTCAAGGTTATCTGTGTTTAGCTTTAGCTATTTATTTTGAATCATGTCATGTTCAAGATGCTGGCAAGAATTCATTTATATCATTTTCTTCCAAAAATGATGAAAGTGACAAAAAAAGAAGATATCGCTCCAGTTATCTCTATATCTTTTGCTTTCAATCTCATTTCATTTCTTCTCTGGAATCACTGATCCCCTTTAAATCTCACCGTCTCGTTTACTGTGGTGGAGGCACAGGGGCGTTTGGATAGAGAGAATCCCCTGGAAGTGGAGTGCTGGAATCTGGAGGGAAAAAATAATCTATTAGACAATTATACAACAATTATATTAGTATAAAAATAATTATACATAATAAACATATTATATTAAATGTAATTATCGGGGCTAAACACAAAAAAAGCACAATGAGTTATGCATTAATTAATACATTCACTAGTAATACGATTTAATTGCTTATCAGTTTTGACCAGTAGTAGCACAGTTATCAAATTATAATTGTGTGGTCAGTGTGAGATGACAATGACATATACAAAATTTGGTGTCGATATGCAAAAGTGTTAAAAGATGTTTTTACAAAAAAACAAAAAAAAGTGTTATTTTGATGATGCATTATAAAAGTTTGGCCTACAACTCTCTGTACAAATTAAATGTACGAGTCTGGTGGGACCAGCCTAGAAAAGTATCACCATTTCCACAAAATATTCATGTTTTTAACATCGATAATAATAAGAAATGTTTTATGAGCAGCAAATCAGCATGATTTTTGAAAGATCATGTGACACTGAAGAGTAAAATTATGCTGAAAATTCATTTTTGCGACCACAGGAATAATATGTATTTGAAAATATATTAAAATAGAATTGTAATACAATTTCACAATATTACTGTTTTTATTGTATTTGTGTTCTAATAAATGCATCCTTGGATAGCATTCGAGGCTTTTTTCAAAAAGAAAAAGGGCTTCTTTAAAGAAATCGTATCAACCCCAGACTTTCGAATGGTGATGTATGTACACCTCTACTGGACAGGAACTGATACAGTATATCACCCTCACAGCGTGTGTACATGTGTCATTACCGTGTGCTGCTCCAGCCTGTGTGTTGGTCGGGGGAGAACTGTGAGAGGCAGGTGGAGGAGCTTCACTGTGGGCATTAGAGGCGGGCACAGGGGCGGGGCTTGCCGTTGGGGGCGGGACAGATGGAGTGACAGATTGGTGGGTTACAGATGGAGTACTGCCAGACTGGTTGCCAGGCTGGTTGCTATGATGCTGGTGTTGGATCTGCTGGAAGTGTTGCTGTCTGGCTCTCATCTCAGCATACTTCAACTGCTCCATATGAAACGACTGACGATCAGCAAGAAGCTGCTGTCTCTGATACTCCAACTAGAAACATAATATACATATATGCATATTCATTTCTAATTAAAGTAACAGGTTTCCTAAAAATATGAAGATTTTCAGTGAATAATGATCATTAATGACTTTGATTTCTGACTGTTCCTCATATTGTTTTTAAAAGACTTGTAATATAGTGCGAAAATAATTTGTCACTGTACGATTTATTTTGCTTATTTTTGGGCAGCAAAATTATAATAACTATTTTTAAAGGCAATTTGTTCCATTTATTTTTCTTGAATCTGTCTCACTTTATGCTTTTCAAGCCTTCAGAAAATATAATACATTTTAACTTTGGTATTGATTATTTATAAAAAAAATAGTGAATTATAATGTACATTATGAATACATTTATAATGCACTATACATAAAGGCTTTAAGTGTAACCAAAAAAAACGAATAGGAAAAATGTAATTAACAGTTATTAAATTGTAATAGTTACTAAAATGTTCTTATACTTGTTTTAAGAATGTTTATTTTTGACAGGAAAAATTATTTTAATTACATATACATTTTTTTTTCAAGAGCATGAAAGAAATAAAATCATACAAGTTTTGTAAAAATGTTGTTATTTTAGGCAACAAATCTACAAAGCTTTTGTTATAATTTAATGAACCTGACAAACCACTGAATATGCTAAATATGCTTGATTATTAAACAAAAACTACATTAGCCATGTGACCTTACCGCCTCTCTCTCTCTGTCCATGATGGTCTCCAACTCTTCAAAGTGTCTAAGTTTGATCTCCAGTTTCTTCATCTGGGTCTCCACCAGCAGAGCCACCAGAGACTTGATCTTCCTCTCCTCCACCGCAGCCAAGTGCTGAGAGGAAAGAAATCAAAGAATATAGGGTTCAGTGTTTAATTTGCGGGAAAGCTGTTTGTTTTCTCACTATGATTCCACCTTTTCACGCACCTTAGCTTTCACGGCAGCAGCAGCTAGCGCCGAAGCAGCAGCAGTGGACAGGTTTCCCTCTCCTACATCTCTCTCCACCTTTGCCTTCTTCTCTCCCTCACTCTCTCCATCCCTCTGACCCTCTTCGGATCCCTCCTTCCGTTCTTTCTCCTTCTCGCCATCGGCTGTCGGGATCCAAAAGAGTTCAGGTTAGTAACTTCACCCCTGTCTCTATATATTCATTAACTACAACGGTGGGCAACACATACAGTGGCAGTTTTGTACACGTCTTCTACAACTGATTGTTTTTTTATATTCTAGTGCATTTATATGCATTTTAGGCAAATAATGGATTAGTATATCTACATCACACTACACATCTGCATATTTTAACCTTTTGTCTTATAAGTCCTGTTTTTTTATTCTGTTGGACTTTTATCTTACACATATATTTTATTGCTGTTAACACACCCATTTCTGAGTCTGTTTTCTCTGACTCTCTGTCTGTTTCCCCCTCTCTCACTCTCTCTTCCTCTTTCTTGCCGTTCTCTCCTTGTTTTTCTTCCTCCTCACTGGGTCCATCTTTGCTCTCCTAAAATATAAGAGACACAGGAGATGAATGTGTTTATATTAAGAAAATCTCATAAATCTCATTTGAACTGAAAGCTGAAATACCTGAGACCGCTATTTCATTTGTCTAATTGAATCAAGATGTATATTTTTAATTACAAATGATATTCATTGTTAATTTTTCAAACGCTTTATTACAGTTTGAAGTCAGTAAGATTTTTCAAAGAAATTAATAGTTTTATCAATAAGGATGCAGTAAGTTGATCAAAAGTGACAGACATTTATCATTTATAATTTAATAATTTATAATAAGTATACTTTCTATTAATAAAATAATGCTGAAATATATATATATATATATATCACTACATATATCACTGTTTACACAAAGATATTAAGCAGCTCAACTATTTTCAACATTGATGATAATATCAAGAAATCTTTATTGAGGAGCAAAACAACAATGCAAATCAGCAAATCAGAATGATTTCTGATCATGAGACACTGAGGACTGGGTCATGATACTGACATTTTTATTAATACTGTATTACCATCACTTTAATAATTTAATAATTACATTTCAAACTATATTATGAAATTATTTTAAATTCGAATAATATTTCACAATATTTCAGTTTTTACCATTTTTATCAAATAAATGCATCCTTAGTAAAAATAACAAACTTTTAAAAACATTTTAAATGTTACAGATCCCATGTATGCATATGTGTGTGTGTGTGTGTATATATATACATATATATATATATATACACATTTTCCAAAATCCTAAAACCCTTTTTCCCCTTCCCGGTTTAAATCAGATTTTTAATCCAACATTTTCAATGCAGTCTCAGACTTTTGGACTACAATGCACTTATTTTGTCTGTACACACCTTATTGTCTTTCTTATCTTGGCTGGATTGACCATCATTGCTTTTATTCTCCTCATTTCCATCCTCTGCTGAAAAAACAACCATACAAAGTTAAGTTCTCTCACTATTTACTTTTAGAGAAAATTTGTTTGTTCACTTACCGGGTTTGTCAGAGTCTTCAAGACCGGTTCCTGCGATGCCGCTGCCCTCCAGGCCGTAGAGAGGGTCTGACCTTCCGCTTGCTCTGGCCGCCTCCTCCACTCGACGCACATGAGCCTCCACCAATGCAGCTGGTACCTCCTCCTTCATTCGAGAGAACTCCTCTGAGAAAGAGAAGAGAAACATGATGTTCATGTAGAAAAATTCAAAATACAACTACTTTTGTGATATATTTCACCCTTTTTGGAGCTTAAGCTCAGTTACTATTCACTGTTGTTGTATATTGTCATTTTAAGGGTAAGCATAATGTTTTTAATTATTGTTTAAACTATTACTTTAATAATGTAACTTCTCACCAAGCGCAGATTTAGCAGCAGCTGAAGCCACTCGTGGGTCAACCACAGAGGCCAGGAACGCCACAGTGCTCATAACAGGGTTCCCCGCTTGACTGAACGGAACCGGCTGATAGGCTAGCGGGCCCAGGGAGGCGGAGCTTTCCTCCAGGTAGGGGTCTTCAATCGGTAGACGCAGGAAGTGGAGAATGCACTCATCCTGTGTGCGGCTGCCCACGTGCTCCGAAACTTTATTCCAGTCATCTTTATACATCTCTAGACCCTGAGAACAAACGGGAATTATTATGTGAGTGTGAAAGAGCGGAAGTTGAGTTAACACAACAGAAAATTTACAGTCAGTAGGATTTGCATTAAATCGATCAAAAATGACATTGTTACAAAAAATATATTTCAAATGATTTTAATTTATCAAAGAATCCCAGTTTACACAAAAATATTGAATATTATACATAAGAAATACAGCAGCACAACTGTTTTCAACATTGATGATAATATGAAATGTTTCTTGAGCACAAAATCAGCATGTTAGAATGATTTCTGAAGGATCCATTGACAGTGAAGACTGGAGTAATAATGCTGAAAATTCAGATTTACCATAACTGGAAAAAACTATGTTCAAATATATTAACATAGTAAACAGTAATTTTAAATTGTAATAATATTTCACAAATTTCTGTATTTTTTAGCAATTAAATGCAGCATTTGTGAGAATACAAGACTTTTGAGCAGTAGTGTAATTTGTAATAATAAAAAAATAATATTAAATAAGAAAAAAAGCATTTTGACTAGTGGTCTCAGATTTTTTATATGTATATACAGTACCTCCAGCAGTAGCAACGTCTCCTGGTCCGTCCATTCCCGAGTGGCACTGGCAGCATTTTTATTCTGTGCAATGACAAAAAAAGGTCCTTAATCTTTCTCACAGTGATCAAAATCATCTCCATACTTCATATTGCAAAATTCCTTTCAACCTCACACTCTCTCTACACCATGTGTGATATTTAATATGCGGCTCTTACTTTAACTGGACCACTCTTCTTACTGTACACATCTGTCCTCAAACCAAAGTTCTGTAGGTCGGCAGGTTTGTCCTTCACCTTGTCAGGGAATGATAGCATCTGTTGAGAAGATGAAGTCTAGAGGGAACGAAGAGAAGAAAAGAGCTTAGATAAGTGAATATAGACAACAATTTACATGGAAAGTGTGTTTTTAAGGGCTGTCGCAGAAAAGAAAGAAAAAATAAGTAATCTCTAGCAAGAATACATGTGTGTTTTATTTGACCTGGGATGCTTTAGGCTGTAGTGGTACCAGACTTGATGGAGTATCTGCCAGTACGTGAAAGTGTGAGGTGGGTGGAGGCCCCATGGGAGTGGGCCGACTTTCTGAATCCACCTGATAGTTAATCAAGCCCCACTGTTCCAGAAACGCATGGACTCTGTTCACACACACATTCACAGTCAACATTCATCAAGTCAAAAAGAACCATGCATATATAATATAAACAGGTCTTTTAGAGGTGTAATTATTTTCTCAGACCTCATAATGGCACAAACATCTCCAGCCAGGTTTCTACGGCAAGCTGTGGAGGTCAAATACTCTTGTGGGTTCAGTCTGTACGTGTCGATCATGAAGTTACGGTATGCCAGATAACTGTAACACAGCAAAGTGTGAAGATGAAACAGGGTGGAAAAGCCAATTAAAGTGCCCCTATTATACTTTATACTTGTTATATTAGCTTTCACACAGTCTCTAATAAAGCTGATTGTGAATGTAAAAGGTCTAAGTTTTAAAGATCAAAGTGCACAACAAATAAAATAGACCCCAAGTTTAAAATAGCATAATACGGGCATTTTAACGAAGGTCAATAGAGACACATTTAAGTTCAAATCAATCTTTGTGTATTTGTTCACCAGCAGATATTCTTACATTTCAGGAGTCTTCGACTTGTTCTTTCCATTGAAAAACTCAGGCAGTGCTCTGCGCTCAATAGCATGGACACTAAAAGAGACAGAAATAGACTGTCACATTCAGACTTTGTTTTGACTCTTGCTTTATATATAGTGTCAAAACAGAATTGCCAATTGCTGCCTATCTAAATGGGTGATTCTTGATGATTCTTGATGTTTCAAAGCTGTGTGTGTGCGTAGTCGCAGTACCTGTTATAGTCAAACCAAGCAGCATAGCTAGGGATAATGATATGATGGGTCTGTTCAGTGACATTATCCTCATGAAGATCGGATCCCTTCACCGGTTCTCCTTTCACGCTCTGGGAACCTTCTTCTTCCTCCTAGAAACCCACAAACGTAAAGCTAACCATGAATGCTACTATGGGATTTAAACATCTTAGACAATATTGATAACCTAGTCTAATATAAATATGTAAATTAGCTAAATGTTAAGATTTTGATCAATTTAAAACAATCAAACCCTGTTGTACTAACTTATGGAGATCATACAACTAGAAATTGAAATAAGAAATTCTTATTTTTTTTATATAATATTTTCTCTCAAATTGTTATGATTCTTTAATTTAGATATAAAAATGCAATTAATAATAAATCAACATGTATTGTTTATTTATATATTAAGTATTACATAATAAATTAATACTTTTCAATTAAATGAAAAAAAAAAAAAATCCAAAACAGAAGCATGGTTATTATTTGGTCTCAGTATATATAAAAAATTAACTGAAACTTGTGAGCATAAAAACAGTGAAATGTGGCTCATATAATTGCTGCTGTACCTTTCCAACAGTCTCCATTGATTCATCCTCTTGCTCATCTAGGTGTGATAGCAGAAGAAAAAATAAACTCAGAAGTGAATTCATTTTGCAAAAAAAAAAAAACATTGTTAATTAGAACAGAAAGCTGAAGTGTGTGCTTTTCATGTGCCTGTCATTAACAAGCTTCCTCCTATTTCAGCTCAATGTGCGAAGACAGCTTTAAGCAGACATTCATAGGTTGACATCCTTTATTTTCGCAGAAAAGACACACTTCACCTTTCGGTTAGTCTGAGTGGCAGGTGTGTTAGAGACAGAAGCTACTGTACAGACATACCCAGGTCAGTCATAGTGCCTCCTTTCACTGGAGTAGAATCTGAATCCTTCTTAGTCACTACACACACAAATATCAAAATTACACACGATAGAGACCCAATTGTTAGGTAAAAAGATGTGTGAATTTACCTGTTTTAGGTAGTGTAGCTTCCTCCACTGCAGGCACAGGTGAGGGTTCATCTAACTCTTTAGTCAGATCTTCCTGTTCTTCCTCTCTCTGTCCTCTTTTGGACTTAGTGTAGGGTGTAGTGGGCCTGAAAACATATACACACACACACACACACACAGAGTGTCATCTTTACATTTCCAGTGCATCCATTGATTTAATGAAATACACATTATTTGATATCTCAAATCTATTTTGTGTGTAATGCCAAACATGATTTGGCGCACAAACTTAAATTTTCCCAGTATTCTACTTTTATTGAAATTAAAATATCATGCTTTTAGTGTTTTTAAATGCTTTATGCATTTTCTGACAAAATACGGAATTTTTATTTAGATGCCCCATTTTTATCTTTATGAAATCATTTCTTCTCAACATTGTTTCAAAATATTCTGTATGTAACATTTCTTGAAAATTGTGTTGAATGATATTTAAATTTATATAGGGATAACAGTTTAGGAATCCATTGAAATTTATTAGCCACTAAATATTAAGGGCATACACTTCCTCCTATGGTGGATACGGGCCTGGTACTTTTGGGCCTGTGATGTGAAAATAAGATTTCATATAATTCATATATTTAAATACATCTAAAAAATAAATCCATTTCAGAAATTCTCTGAAACAAATATCACTGATTCCGTAATAAAAAAATACCCTTTCTTGGTGTTTTTCTTCTTGCTCTCCTGCGGTGGAGGGGTAGGAGATGGAGACGGGGAACGCTTCCTCTTTTTGGCACTGCTGGGTTTTTTATCCCTCCTTTCATCTGGAGTGCTCACTTCATCTGTGAGAGTCTTCGCTGAAATCCTCTTCCTCCTCGGTCCTCCCTCTCCCACCTCATAGTCTTCCTCATTCATCCACTCATTAAACTGATCCAGGTCCAGAATCCACTTGGCATGAACCTACACACACGAACACATAAACTTGTCAGGTGATAAAGTCAGGTGATAAATGGCTGGATTTCTCAGATAACCATCAGCTAATCAAAAAACAACAACATGAAAGGCAGATAGAGCATGTGCAAGACAAAAGAGACAAAGAAAAAGAGAGGTAAAGGATTGGAGACAGATGGAGAGAGGTAAGGGGGGGTTTCTAACCTTCCTGGGCTTCTCAGCAGTGGGCGGATCCTCCACAGCAGCCTCCACCTCACTGGCTGAGATCCATGTGTCATAACTGCATCATGAACACAGCACATTAATCCTGCATTCATATACACACCTTAACTGTGTGTGTGCACGTGTGTGTGTGTGTGTGTTCACCTATCAGGCCAGTAGCCCCAGTGTAGCAGCATCTGTTTGTCTCTCTTCATTACAGGACGGACCCACTCTTCTGAAAACCACACACATACCAATTACAATATTAATGCAGAAAACCATTCTTCTGTTTAAATGGAGCGACACAAAGGGGCTAAAAGCCTTGACAAACAGGCCTTTTGGGAGAATACAAGAGGAACATTTTAACCTAGGGGGGTGTTTGGTCCCATTGCACCCTACGCATGTGTGTGAACTGTGAATGTATATTTTTACACTATGAACAACACACAGCAGAACGTACCGTCCTCCAGACTAGCAGGAATAGGCACCACTACATGAGAGCTCGAAAGCTTATCTTCAGTCACAGACCCCTAAAACACACACATACATGTCAAATAAGATGTCATTTCTTGATCCAGATTGACTTCAAAGAAATAAAATATTGAAATATGGACTGATCAATATTTCAAATATAAAAATCATAAAAATGATTTCTTTTTAAATTATGCAAATGTAAACTTAAGTGACATTCTAAATAAAGCTGTATCAGTAGGTTAGTTTTATACCTTAACTTTTAATGTATTTCACGGCATATATATATATATATATATATATATATATATATATGAAGAGTTCAGATGCAAAAGCCTCTAAATGCCATTTGAAATTTTCTTCTAAAATGACCATTTTTTATCAAGCTTGTATATTTAAGTTCAGTAATTTCACTTAAATGACAATTAATAGGTAATCTTCATTGCCATTTAAGTGAAATCACTGAACTTAAATATACAAGCTTGATAAAAATGATCATTTTAGAATAAAATTTCAAATGGCACTTAGAGGCTTTTGCATCTGAACTCTTCATATATATATATATATATATATATATATATATATATATATATATATATATATATATATTAATACCATGGTCTGTCAGAATATTCAATTCTGATTGGCTGGAAGGTGTCAATTTAGTCACCGTTCTGGATAAATTCACTGATCTCACTGAAGCACACACACGACAAAGAGATCGGAGATCGTGGTGTGTGCGTGTGCGTGTGCGTGTGCACACATGAAAAGTTGTTTTCAATGCTTCCCCATAACTTTTATTAATAAGTTAACTTCGCAACTGAATCACTACACTTTATTACTCAACAAGGAGGCTGTAATGTTACTGTTTTTGAAGTAATTAAACTCACAGCTTCTATGCTAGTAGAGAGATGCTGCTTAGATGCAGGTAAATATTAGATTATATTATTATGAATATGATAAAAAGCTAAAAAAAAAAAACCTGAAATGAATAAATGATTAAAATACAAAAAAAAAAAATACTTTTTAAAAACACATTATCCAGCCATAACTAGATGGCCTTTGTAACAACTAAAACGAATGGTGTTTGGAAGTACCTGGTGTCGTTTAATGATGTCCTTCAGTTTTCCCAGTAGTTTGGGCTCTATCTCTGAACTCAGGTAAATCACAGGTCGGGACAAACAGTTATTCTACAAAGCAAAAAAAAACATATTATTCAATCTCACAATAAATCCAACCATTTGATGATTGCAAGTAAATGTTCATCTGACCGGAACACTGTGTCTGTAATATTGCATTTGATACACACCTGTACCAAAGATTTCTCTATAGTCATGAACATTTCAACATTGCGGTCCATTCTGGAAGGGTTCTGGAAGTCAAATCTCCTCCTGATGGATACAAAAGTGAACAGTTAATGAGTATGAATTAGGTTTTTGATCCGTAATCATTGAAGTGGGCACTTTATGTATCACTGGTGAGCACTTTAACACTACAGGATTACTACACTAATAGAAAGTTGAAATGAAAATGTCATGCAGAATCTATTCAGCAGCATAAGGACCAATTGACACCACGATGGAGGCGAATCACGACTCTCTTGGTGAGTGTGTCAGAAGGTTAAGTGCCAGAGAAATTATACAACAATTGATTAAGCCACTCAAATAAGTGGCAAACATACATGTTAAATTAATAGATTCTTAAATAGTCCACCCTTCGACCCATCGAGCCAGTCGACCTTCTTCCATTGCTCAATCCAGTTCTAACACTTGCGTTTTCACCGGTGGACAGGGGTTATTATAGGCACTCTGATTGGTCTGAGATACACGGTGCATTGTGACACATTCCTCCCATAGCCATAATTAATATATTTTGTGTAACTTGTGCCACAGTGGACCTTCTGTTGACTCAGACAAGACGGGATAGCCTTTGTTGCCCTCATGCATTGATGAGCCTTGGGCACCCAACACCCTGTCAATGGTCTGTGCTTCGAAGTCGAACCACTGCTGACAGGGAGCAACCCACAAACCTTGCCATTTCAGGGATACTCTGACTCAGTCGCCTTGCCATAACAATTTGGCCCTAGCTTGTCAAAGTCGCTCAGATCTTTATTCCGGCCCATTTCTCCTACATCCAACATACTGATTATAAGAACTGATTGTTTGCTTACCATCTAATCTACCCAGATCTTAATATGTGCCCTTCTTAGGAGCTCAATGTTCGCTTCCCCCATGACTGGTCATAATGTTTTGGCTCAGCAGTGTATACATATTTATCATTTTTCATTTTCATTATTAATTTAAATAATTATAATGTCAAATAATAAAGAGGAGTGAAAGAAAGAGAAGAAGACAGAAGAGCATTACCATCCTTGATCACTCTTAAACTTGTAGGCAGCGGCCAGAATATGACACAGGGCTCCTCCAGATTTGAAATCCAAAAAACACTTCATCTACGGGAGAGAGGAGAGCAGAGCATCATCAGAAATCTACATGGCGCACTGATTACTTTATACTGTGTTGAAAGAAGGCTTGTGTGAGTACCGGTAGCTTAGTAAGGGGAGGGTTGCTGACATGTCGGCCAAACACTTCCTCTTGAAACTGAAGCAGTTGAACCACCAGACTCGATAAAGATTTATTGGTGGGGGGCTCTGCTTGAATATACTAGAAAGAACCACAGAAAGTATAAGGAGCTAGAAAACATAATACAAAGAAACATACATAAGGATTTGTCACAGAGCAATACATCAACCAGCAGATTAATGATTGATTGATTGATTAATTAATTTGGCCATTCTGATTTATCAGAATTATATTTTGTGACCATTGCAATTTTGTATAACGTATGTGAGGCTCAAATTTATGTTAATTCAAACTTTCGCTCAAATGTAATGCTGATAATACAATTCAAGAAAAGAAAGTATTTATTAAATTAAAAAAATGGAAAATAAATACAATTTCAGTCATAGATCTAAAAACACATGGACATGCTTGATCTGTCAGCTTTCCTCCATACATAAATGGAACATCTACATTTATCACAATCTGCATCACTTCGCTATTTAAAAAAATGTCAAAATCAGTACTTTTATATTACATAAAAGTGAAGGATGCTCTGAGTAAGATGTAAATGACTGAACGTCAATGCATCCTCATCCTCAAACGCTGTGATGACAGTGCACATATTTTATAAATAAGTTTCATATTTTTACTTGAAATTTAAATTCATTCATTTATGTTTCTGTATTGTAACCTTAATTTCATAATATTATTATTGCAATAATTTCAGTGTAAATGCATTAAAATAGGTTTGCTTTGAAATATATATATATATATATATATATATATATATATAAACGTTTTATATGTAAAGAATTTATTTCTTTACCTCATATATGAAATACATTAGCAATTTCATTCAACTGAGGTGTTTAGTTAGCGGGAAATTAAGATTTCGTTGCACACTATATTGTCGAATTCCAAGTCATTTCCATGAGTAAATTACGCAGAGAAAAAATATTCTGTGAATTTCTCATCGTCTGTATCACATTGCAGCTTTTATAAGCACAGCGCGCGAGATTTGGCTGCACATCTGGATTCACGCACTTGCGCTGCCAATACCGCAGCCCCGTTACACGAGCTGGCCTCTCTTGAATAAAAGAGAAAGGCCATTCATAAAAACCCTATTAGAGAAGGTCTAATGACTAGCCAGAGATGTAGAAACGACATCAGATATTGAAGATGAAGCCGATCCTTGGGTACGTCTTAAGACTTTTCTCAAGACAAGCATGCAGCATCTTCTATTGTCTGAGACGCGTCAGACTGGATTTTAAACAGCTGGATTTCTCTCCATCTCCTTTCCTGCCCTCCCCTCTCCTCTCTGCCTACCCGCATCGAGTCTGTCCTTTCCTGCACAAATAACTCAATGACCGTTCGTGCTGGTTACAAATAAACGAATTGTACCTTTTTATAATTCTTGCCCAGCCAAACTCGGACATTGTCGAACTGCGAGACGGTATCAGACGCTTCGAAATATTTTACATTCGGGCCGCCGTCTTTCTTCCGTACCGCCATCTTTGTCTGCTCCAAAGTTTTGCCACCCACCGCCCTCTGGCGGTCATTTGTTTTTTGCTAGAGTGACTATGAAACGACCCCCATTCTGGCTCAAATTCTTGGTTTACAGTTCTCTTGCAGCTTTGAGAAAACTTGAACCAAAATGGCGGAAAAGGGGGGCCAGTTACTTATCTGTATCCCAACCCCCTTCTCCAAATAGTGAATCACATCTCCACGTTGAGCTTTGCACAATAGGTTGATGTAGTCGCTTAGTCCTCGTATTTAAGTAACCTTGATGGACCTCTACCACCTGGGTTAAAGTAGCCTCATATTTCTCTCAAGCTGTAGAAATATGTAAAGGCAAATCACCCAAATCACTTGATTTCTTAACGCTCAATAACAGTAGGCTATTTACCACACACCAGCAAACAGCAAGTCATTTTGAATGGCTAGTGATAATGAGCAGGAAGAAAATTTGTCTGTCAATGTTGTTACTGGATGCACTGGGCCATCTCGACTCGAACTATTAATGTTCAAGTTCAAGTTCAAGTCCAGTCTTCAAATAGCAATATCTAAAAGTACCCAATAGGTGTCGCTGCTGTCTAAAGTAAAGTTGTCAGTGCTGCGTTTGGTTTGTTTAGTGCTGATTGTTCGGTAAGTAGACAATGACAGCATAGTTTAAAGGAGTCATAACCTGTAATTTTCACTTTTCCACGAGAATCAATGTATGCTATGATTGCCTAACGATTATAATCTCATATTCTGCCCATTTAATGGCACAGTAAACATGCTTATCAATATGATAGGCCTATACCTTCTTGACTTTTCCTAATCTATATCTATCTACAGGTGAAACTCAAACAATTTGAATATCGCAAAAGTTCATTTATTTCAGTAATTCAACTTAAAAGGTGAAATATTATATAGATATTATAGATTGCATGCAAAGTGAGATATTTCAAGCCTTTATTTGTTATCATTTTGATGATTATGGCCTATCTATCATCTATATGGAGACGTTTTCATGTTCATGTCTATGATATCCGTTTGTGAGAATCTTTTATCCTTCTGTGCTTTTTCAAATGATATTTTAAACTGTGATTGTGAGGCCTTGCGTACACAATTAATTTGAGCTGTAGAGACCTGCAATGTCAGTGTAGATTGACAAACAGTGAAACTTTCTCCTTCCTAACCATGTTTCTGCCAGAGTCATCATAATTTCAGAGAGTGTTGGTGTTGCGGTCTAGCCAACATCTCTTTGACCTTTTTACTATTGTCCTTCAAAGGATGCCCAGCCATCTATTTCCCCTCATTACCAAGGGGAAGTGTCTGTGTCTGGGTGGTGAATAGTAATCAACACTGTCAATGTCTTCCTCACTAATTAGTGGTGTTTTTGTGTGAGAGAAGGAAAGAAAGGGATTTAAATCTATTTTAACTGTATTTCTACCTTACATGTGCTTTTTTATAGGAGTATTAAGAGCTCAGTTTCAAATTGGGGGAGACATTTATTGATTATGTGTTGGTTAGATAAGTGGCTTTCCTGGCATTCAATACAAATACAAAAACTCAATTTAAATGAGTTAGATCATCAAATGTCCAGCTTTTAAAATTAAAAATGGAAGGCAATTAGTTGGCAATTTACGTAATGTGTGTTATACTCAGAAATAAAGACTGACACGAAAGTGTTTATTTTTTATTTACAGCATGTAGGCTCTTTAACATGCCAGAATAAAAGTCTGCATTAAGTATTAATTAACAGCAAGGCTTTACAACAGCAATCAATCTACAAGTCAAATATCTACAAGAAGCAAATTTCAAACACTTTTTATTGATATGGACACACTTAAAAATGTAAATTGCTGATACATGCGCACACACACACACACACACACACACGGATCAGGTCACTTTTACTGTAAATGTATACTAACAACTGACTCTACAGGATGTTTTGTCCCATTATACAGAGAGTGAGTAGTTAATTATATATATATAATTTCACAATAGTCTCGAAATTTCTCCAGTATAAACACTGTGTACATACTTAGTAGACATAGAGGTTAAAAACATACAGTTTCCATGCCATGGAATGCATACAAACTTTTCCAAGTTACGCACACACATACACATGATGCAGAGGATGGAGATCTAGTAAAATGCAACAAAAATAATTTGGTAATCCTTTTTTTCCTAATGATATATGGATCTGGATGAGCTTTTCCAACGCATTCTTTGGGATGAAAACGGGCTCGCTTTTCACACATGGTTTTAACAGGCATAGTGTATTATTATCTAAAATAAAAATATCAACTTAATAAATTTTCAACATTGGTGGGCTCAAAATAAAACAATTAAGCTCCAGTCTATTTCAAGTTAAAAAAAGAAAATAAATTAAAAAGTAGTAAATACACCATGACCACATCAAGAGGACTATAAGAAAGTTTCGAAGCTGACCCCTATACTTTCTTAATACACATTCATGTTTTTTTTAGTGATCGAATTATCTGTGCGCAATATTCCAAAGAAAAAGCAAGTTTGTCATCGTTACTGTAAAACACAGTAACTTGCTCTGATTGTGAAGTGAGAAAAGTAATATTTTCTTTTCAGAACCTTTTTTGGCTGTACTGTATATGGTTCATGAATTGGTTACAATGAAGAAGAAAGTTTAGCTTTAAAGTTACAGTAATTTTACAGTGTTTCCACTTGATGTTATATCAAGTGTTGTATCACGTGAATATTTTTTTTTTGTTTATCAATCAGTCTGATGTGAGGGAGTTAAATATGTGATATTGTATTTGTGTTTTTGTATGTTTGTATATTTGTTAGTCGGGGTAGATGAGAAAGCCGCTGAATGTGCTGTATTTGTTGGTGTTTCCTCCATGTACTTTTCCACCATCCAGTTGCACACAGACCTCATCTCCCACATCTAAATGCAGGATCACACTGTTAGAGGCGTAGTCATAATTCTGATCTGCGTCCTGAGCGATCGCACTGGCCCTCACCTGAAAGAGAGAGAGAGAGAGAGAGAATAATGGTTTTAATGTTTGATAAAAGGAACAATGATCAAGACAAAATACACAACAAAATAAATCCTGGCAAACGCTTAAGAGTCTATATTGGGTCATTATCGCAGTGATTATTATGCCAGTATGTTATATGCTTGAAAACAGTTCTTCTAACACTAACGGATGGAGTGTGTAGCTTTTCATTTCTTAAACAACCATGTAGGAAGACGCATCACGGCCATTTTCAGGATGACAATGTCAGTATTCATCAATATTCAGCTCAAATTGTGAAAGAGAAGATGAGAGGAAGCAGGAAGAATCATTTTTTAATTTGAAATTTCATCATTATTAATTTCATTGAAAACCTTTGGAATGTCCTGGAAGAGACTTTACAAAGTGCTGGACTCTTGCATTGTCAAAACAAGAACTTGACCAAAAATGCACCTTTTGATGGAAATAAATGTTGTGATATCCTGGAGTGCATTTATGTTATGCGTTTAAGCTCTAAAGCTTTAACTTTATAATATCACAGCAAAACATGTCTTGTAAACATCTCTCTCTCTCTCTCTCTCTCTCTCTCTCTCTCTCTGATGCCTCTCTCGGATGCCTTAAGTGGGATATCTAAAGACCAAGACAGACCAAGGTCCAAGGGAATAAGGCTTATTGATCTGTGTATTGTATGTGTGTGGTGTGTAATTTATTGGAAAGGCTGTTAAACACTGAGGTCTCCAGTCATGCACAAATGTACACATTTGTTAAATTGTAAAACTCACGTAATTTTATTTGTGGTGACACTTTATTTTAAGGTGACATAATTCCACATTACTTACTATAATAATAACAGTAACTAGTAACTACTGTAATCCTAAACCAAACCCAAAGTCCATGTTGTTAATTGATATTATACTTTTTGGAATAAGAAGTCTATAAAAAATCATGGTAACAGTTTATTTCAGTGTCTCTGTTACATGTAGTTGCTATGTAGGTGCGTAAGTACATGCAACTAACCTAAACCACAACCTTATCCTAACCCTGACCCCATAGTACATGTAGTTAATTGTTATTATAACCAAAGCACAAACAGGTCATTCTTTTTTGAAAGTCAATATTAAAATCAACACATTTGTCTTAAACCATTCAGATCAAAACACTGATTAATGTCTAAAGCTTCTAATTTTTGCACTGCTAATTACATAATGCATGATCTTAGTATTAGAACAAAAGCTTAATTAATATTTCCATTGAATATGTATAATTAATGAGTTGGGTAGTAGTAATTTAGATTAATCTAGCCTGGCTACTTCACACTAAGCTCAGCAATAAAACAATAAAATATTTATCTTTTTAATTCTAGAGTATGATAGCTACACTTTGTACTTTTGAAGAATAATGTTTCTCAAATGTTTTTCACCCGCGCCGCGTCTTCAAGTGATCGACATTTTCTTGAGTTTGAGCTTAATTCTTCTCACATACTCATTAATTATCCCTGTCTTTCCCCTCATCTTTCTTTTCCCTCCACCTCTTCCCCCGTATCTGTTCATTCCTTGCACCATCTATCCATCTTTTTCTGCGGGAATCGTAATAAAATGCAGGTCACGCGCGTGTCTCCACTGCGTGCCTCGTGTTGGCGCGTGTCCCTGTCCAGTCTAAATCGGATTGATTAACGGCGCGAGGTGGCAGGTCCCGCGGGAGGCCTGGGTCTGCGTCGGGGCCTCGCTGTCTCGGTAATTGACCGGCGCTGTGGCTCGGCTGTTGCTCCTAATGGGACCCACTCCTCAATAACTCCACTGTATCACAATAAACGGAGCTTCGCACCGACCACCGGTCAAATGGAGTCACTAACCATTAACTTGGTGTGTGTGCGCGTGAAACACAGAGATACAGCTAGCTGGTAATAAATGTCTAAACGATATGGAAGTTGTGTTTTATTAAATGTGTGTTGTTTTTCCCCAGTGATTTCAAGGACCCGTTCTCAGATTAAATAGCAGGTCTTCGGTTTAAACTATACAGCTTCTGACAGAAAAGAGTGATGATAATGTAAGTAAATGCTATTTTTTAAATAAATTCAAGAGTCAAATAAAACAATCAATTGCAAGAAGTGAACGTACACACTGTAGGCTACACGAAATGCACACAGCGAATTGGTGAACTTAATTAATTTTATTTGGTTGGGAATGTATATACCTGACTTTCATGAAAGCCAAAAAATAAACACGACACGTGGCTACGGTTACTTTTCAGTCTATTTTCTGTTTTTTTAAAAGTTTATTATTTGTTTAAATAATGTTACTTTGGATTTTATTTGTTTGGCAATTCCTAAAAGTACTAAATTGTATTTAAGGCATTTCTGTAAAAAAAACAAATATTCTGTAGCTAATATTCGTACATTTCTTATCAAGTAATAATGATAATAATATCACTAATAATAATTATAGAATGTCAGTCCTCTCAAATAGAGGGCAGTGGCAGCGTAACAGTGTGTAACCTCAGAATATATCATGTTCTGTTGCTAAAGGTTAACATTGTGATTTATGAATTCATGAATGAACCATTTATCTCCTGTAATTTTGCATTCATACAAATCCCCTGTTTCTGAGTAGGCCAATATGACTGATTTAGCTTTTCTGACACAAGTGAAATACAGGGGAACTGAGAAAGACCAGTTTCGTGACATAATCAAAAGTGGATATGAAGAATGTATTCAGTTCTAATGGTCTTTCTCATTTTCTCTTATGTTGTCAGACAATATAGAGACATTTGTGCAAACAGTCTTTGTTGGATTGCCAACCAATGGGTGACACTGCTACATCCATGAGATAAAACACGAGATGAATGAAAAGTACAAATTTGATGTGCTTCATATAAGTACAAAATTGTTTCCTCCTAAACAGTCCAAAGACATTTACAATCATTTCCAAGCAGAATGTCATTATTCTATTTTCCTTTACATCCTGCTTCAAGGTTAAATGCTTCAAGTGTGTTTCTCAGTATGTCCTTGGACAAAAAGGGCTGTTCTTGGGAATAAAGCCTTGCAGCAGCAGGTTCATGTATATTTGTGTTTTGTACTCTATGTACTCTCGTGAATGGCCCTCTTATAAACACACACTGATGTTAATCTCAGAGTTTGTTTGTGACCGACCTTTGGCCATTCAAAGGGCAGTGAAAGTACAGGAAATGAGAGATAGAGATATGAAAGAAGAAAACAGGGGCAGGGAAAGTGCGAATATACAGGGAAAACGGATGTACAAGTGTCTATTGCAACAGCTGCAAGGTACTGTGGGATTACCTCATTAACTATATTAATTAATTAATTGGAGGATGTAAACTCATTAGCTGCTGTGTAATTGACAGGATGTTTGAAGCTTTTCTAACAATTTCTCTGCATCACACCGTAATTAGTGCTGCGATAGACTGACGAGACCACAGAGAGCGAGGGGGAGGTTTTCAAAAGTGGCAGGGAGGTGAAGTGCTAAAACTGAACCTAGTATAACGATAGTCATACTGTGGGATGAGAAGAGACATGTTTACATAGCCAAGAATCAATTACTGATTTAATTAATTGAATTTGTAATGAGAAGCAAATTGGCTGGGTATTCTGCTTGAGTGACATTAATTTGTGGATGTTGAGCTCCCTGCTGCCCCCCTCGTGATGCTGTTTTCGTTTCTTATTCGGCCCCATGCAATCTATTCCTGCCACGAGGAGCCAAACTTCAACTAATAAGTGGCATTTCGTAAATACATTAATATTCAGTTCTCTAAAAATAAAACTAACTGCCATGATCTCGCTGCAGTTATACAGGCCGCAGATTTTCGCTTGTCTCAAAGTGCGTTGCAATCTAGAAGTTCATAGACTATGTTTGGAGTAACGGCTTGTGCAAGTCTACGACCTGCAATGAGGTCAGTAGTCATTTCTCGTTCTCTCTCTCTCACACACGCTCACACTTTCTGTCGGTTTGCTCATCTATCTTACTTACATTGATCTGATGCTGTCTGTGTCTCTGGCCTCGCAGTAACACTTTCTCCCGACCTCTCTGTCGGCTCTCCTCTGATTAGCCATCCATCTTCCTCTCCTCCGTTCATCTCTCTATCATCCCACACCATGTTACCTCGCCTCCCATCGCACGCCCTCCTCATCTGGGAGGGCTCACACTTTAGATTTTTCTTTTGCCTTTTTCAGTTGCTATTTCAATTTAAAATGGTTAAAATAAATAGTGTAGATATTGTTTTTCACCTGAAACAATAGTGACATGGGCAGGTTTTACACACTGTAAAAAATATTGTTGGTTTAACTTAAAAAAGTAAGCAACCTGGTTGCCTTAAAATTTTAAGTTCATTGAAATTGAAAAAGTGAGTTAATACAATGAAGGAGAATGATTCAATCATCAGAAACTCAAAATTATATGTTATCTGAACTAAATAAATTATTTAAGTTGATTTGACGAAAGAAAACATTATTACTAATCCTGAAAAGATTTATTTATTTATTTATTTATTTTTTTACAGTGCAACAGTTTACAGTCTAAAATGAAAAGTCATGTCATCCTTTTATATTTTTGCCCTCATGTCAAACAAAACGTATATGGCTTTCTGTCCGTTGTTGCCCCAAACAACGTTGATCCCCATAGATAAATTGTATGGACATCTTTATATTCCACAAAAGTACATTTGTTACATTGATTATAGTGACATGAGGGTGACTAAATTATGACACTATTTTAATTTTGGGGTGGAAAGTGTTGAAAAACCTGCCCATGTAACTGTTGTTTTAGGTGAGAAATAATATTTATTCTATCTATTTCATATAATTCAACTTTGGGTGAACTATCCCTTTAAGAGCAACCCAAACTTATTTTGGCGCAGTTGTGTATGTTTATGAGAATGCTTTGAGAGGACCTTGAGATGGGTTAAATAATTTAGCTAAGAGGAGAGATAATTAATCGAAGGGCAAAGATTGGCTGAGTGGCAGAGTGTGGCTCTGTGTGTGTGTGTTTGTGTGTGTCTGGCCCAGGTGGAAAAGAGGGAATCTCATCTTAAAGACATGAATGATTTAACACAAGAGGAGATCACTGGAATGACAATATGCAATACAACATGGATGCCATACACTGCCTAAGCTTACTCTCCTCATCTTCTCATTTCTGCATCTTGTCCTCCACTTAATGGAGGCTGTTGAATTCCCAAGCCTGGTTACGGGCCACAGAACAACTGATATTGTATTTTGTATTATGTCAGAGAGACCGCTTAATCAGTCCATAACATATTTAACAAATTTGATACTGTATTAATGTTGCTATTGTTAGTAAAGTCAATTCAGGTCACTTGATCTGCTATAACAGCAACAAGTAAAATCAGTTTTTCAGATGAGATTTCCATCTGAACAGAAAAAAATATTTTCATTGGTTAACCAATGTCTATGTAAATTTAACCAGTTAAGTTTTGTGATGCATTAAGGTTACCTAACAAAGTTGGGTGTTGAATCTATTGGATCAATGTAAAAATGTATTTTTCTTTTCATCAGTTTCTTTAAAAAAAAAAGGAATTCACTGGCTTAAAATGTGATTCTGAGATTGGTTTTGCATGCAGAGCTTGTGCATTTGAATCAATATATTTAACTGAGATGGCTCATGCTTTTGAAAAGAACCAGTTCCACCTCTTATTTCACAGATACAAGTTGTGGATTCATTTTCTTTTGTTCTGGGATTATATGATGCATATACATGGGGCATAAATGGCAGGTGTTATGTCATGTTAATGGCTGTGTTGAAGGGAAGCTGACAGATTGCTTCAGTCTCATTAAAGGGTTTTCATCACTTCCTGTTTGATATATCTGTCACAAAACCACGTGTGTGTGCGAGAAAGAGACAGTGTGTATGTAAACAAGTGTTGCCAAGGGAATATTTTATATATCTCTTGGATAATCCCCACTTTCTGTTCAACTCCTAAAAATCAAAACTGAGCGGTTGAGTTGAGAGAGCCTGAATCCCAGATCCGTGTCATGTTTCACCAGATGGAGAGGTTTTTTTCTCCTCTCACTTTTTCCACTTATTCTAAATCCACGGGTCCTGTGAGGACTGTCTCCAGCTGTTGCATCTCGTTCCACTCCAGAGAGAGACAAAGAGAAAGTGTTTGCTTGTTTGTGTGTTACTAATGTCCTTTTTTCATTGCAAACTGTTAACCTAATGTTGTTTGTGACTATGCAAAATGTATTTATTTAAAAGCTCTGTTAAACAGACCCAAATTAACTTCTAAATAAAAGGCACATTTCAAATCACATTTGAACCAATATGTTATGCTCTTTGTAAGTCTTTATTTTCTTATAAAACTGAACATTTTAATTGTTTAATGTTTGCATTGTCCTTTTCCCAGCGGTATCTTCAGTAAGGCTACAAGTGATAGACAGGCAAAATGACTGCTAAATAATTGAGCAGCTGCCTTACTGAATCCTATCTGAATTTTAAACGTATTCCTTAATCCCTTCCTCGGTGAATCTAATATTTGTTTGATATTTCAGTCAAATCAGACTCTATTCACGCCTGACCTTTGTCTAGTTGAAGTGCCTCTTAAAACTTGGTTAGCAAACTCTACCTTTGGGTAGAGTGAATCCAAATGCTATTTTCACCAGGTTTATGAAACTTTAAGAATTTGGTCCCTTAATACACGAGTTGGTCTATCCGATACCAATACACGATCTATCTATCCAACGGATTCTCATCCCAAGGCGTCATATACGACACTTTTGCCAAAGCGTAGATATCCAATGCACATGGCACCCTTTAGCGTCAAATGAGAAGCTTCGGTTATGGTAGGTTTAGGTATGGGGTAGGGTTAGGGTTAGACCACTAGGAGGCGCCTTCTGCCCCATATATATCTGCGTCTCATTTGACGCTAAAGGGTGCCATGTGCGTTAGATGTCTACGCTTTTGCTGTATATGACGTCTGGGGATGAGAATGGGCTGATCTATCTATCTATCTATCTATCTATCTATCTATCTATCTATCTATCTATCTATCTATCTATCTATCTGTCTATCTATCTATCTCACTCTTAGAAGAAATGGTTCTCTTTAGAACCAGAAATGGTTCCATCCCCCGCTTCATATATGGAACTCCAAAATGGTTCTACATAGAACCATTTTTTTTGATAAAAAGGTTCTATTGGCCAAGTATGGAACCCCAGGGTTCTATATAGAGAGGAACCCTTTTTTAAGAGTGTATAGAACCTTTTAGGGGTTCCAAATACGTAGCGCTGATAGAATCTTTTAAGGTTCTATATAGAACCTTTTCTTCTGTTACTGTAATGGCAATTCATCTGTCTACCTATCTATATATCATTCTGTCATTCCATCTATCATTCTAACTATTATTCAATCTCACTGTGTAGACATTTTTTTTAAAACTTTGTAGCAAGATTAGTCTAGCCAAATTTGATTCAGGAGTTGAACTGGAATTTAAAATGCATCCTCAAAGCAGCTCTAAATGGCACACAATCATTGTGTTCACACACACACAGAGAGAGAGAGAGAGAGAGAGAGAGAGAGAGAGAGAGAGAGAGAGAGAGAGAGAGAGAGAGAGAGAGAGAGAGAGAGAGAGAGAGAGAGAGAGAGAGAGAGAGAGAGAGAGAGAGAAGAGAGAGAGAGAGAGAGAGAGAGAGAGAGAGAGAGAGAGAGAGAGAGAGAGAGAGAGAGAGTCACATCTCCTACCTGTCCATTCTTCTTTAGGTCGGCCCACATGCTAGTTCCGTCCCCACCCCTCATGAGCACATGATAGGTGAAGAAGTAGATTCCAGGAAGAGGGCAGGTGAATTTGCCTGTGGTCGGCTCATAGTAATTCCCTACATTTGTCACCACATCATCAAACTTGAGTACTTCGCTTCCCTCATGCTGTTTGCGCAGACCAGCATAGAAGGCTATTTTGGGGCTGTAGAACGATGGGACGTATCCCCCTGGGCCTGGACCTGGAGGTCCAGGCGGACCTGGTTTTCCTGGTTCTCCAGGTGGCCCACGTGGGCCTGGTGGGCCTTGGTTTCCGCGAAAACCTGACTTGCCTCCCCCTCTGCGTCCAGGGATGTCGTGAGGAGGAGGTGAAACAGGTGTTAGTTCATTGGTGGGCGTTAAAGAGTCACAGACCATCTTACAGCTTCCAAGCATCTCATAATGTGTACCTCCACCTCCAGAACCACCCAGTTTGGTGCTGTGGACCAATAGTGGAATAGCGACCAGTAGCACCAGTACCATGGCCACGCCCACTGCCGCGCCAATAACGCGCTTCCTGCGGTTGAGGCGTGAGGCAGCAATAGAGAGGAAGTCCTCCTCCCCTTTAGAAGAAACAGCCCCGGCCAGAATGAACTCTGGGAAGGAAAATGGACTAAGGTAAGATAGAAAAGTTAACTAAGGAGTCAGATACGATGAAACTTGATTGCAGCAACAAACTAATCAAATGTCCTATATGGAACCAGATTATATCCTTTATCCTTTAGGATGTATGTGTTCATCCCTTTCCAAAGTTTCAGTTTCTGCTGTTTTATCTTTTTGCTTGTATTTACTACATTAAAATTGTAACAGTCAGCCCTCTAACCTGTAGCAGCTCTTCTGAGTGACACACATTGGACATTGGTTATCGCTATGAACAGCAATTCTGGATGATCTAGTAGGTTTATATTGTCATATATTGCTTGTCTGATATAAGTAACATGAGGGATTTGGTATCTCCGATGTTGTCCAAGGATGGAGATTCTATCAGGTGATGTGGATGTGTATTTCTCAGGGGTTGTTGTATGCCAGGTATGTCTCCTTATGGATTATTGGAGTGACAGCGGTGTAGCTCATTTTTCCATGAGAAATTCAAGAAGCGTTCTGGAGAATTCCCAGAAAAGTCCATATCCACTGCAGCATTTAAACAAACTCTGCCCCTCCTCTCACAGAAGAAAGCTGTGATTGTGATTCAGATTCATCAAAAACAATCCATGTTATATATTATTTTGTCTTTTTGTGACAATCTTAAACCTTCAAATGCTTAGGTTTAAGTGATTCGCTTGTCTTATAAGCCGGATGGTAAGTGGATTATAAATATAATTTTAGATCTGGCTCACAGCACTCAGGGTTGATTTTCAATTCCTGGTGGTCTTCATCAAACTTCAGCTGAGTAACATCCAGGTCCCAAGATCAACCATCTCTGGCATCTTGACATGTTTTTCACTGAGTTGAAACATAAAAAGAGATAAATTAGAGAACCTATGAAATAACTTAAAAGCTACCAAAAGATTCACTGATGCTGACTGTAATGAGGTTATTTATTTCTGTTCAATACTGAGCATTTTACAGTAAAAATCGGCACAATTTATGCACAAGACATATTATATTAAAATATTATATCATTTTAATAGTCATTATATTACAGAGTTTGCAGATACATTACTACATTACAACAGACACATACCTCTCCAAAACTACAGTAGCCTATCTATTATCACAGATTTCTTAATTTAAATAATCAGATAACAATCAATATTGTGTCAACTACTTGTTTCCAAGACTCCAGGTCTTGCAAATTTACACTCAAATGTCTTTAAACTTCTGTATGGTAAATGCAGGATGCTAATTACTGTAAATCAAATATTTCTTTCCATTTCTTTTCTTCAATTCTGATGCCAACGAAAAGGCAAAAAATTTCCGAATTCTATAGAATAGCATCCTAAAAGTTTGTAAAACATTTCTGAAGAACAAATGTCAACTGCAAAACAATTCTGCCTACCTTATAAGTTCCCAGAGAAAATGAAAATTGAAGAGTAACTCCGCACGACCGAGCAGCTCCTCTCGCGTGCGCGAACAGCTCTGAATAGCCAATGTCAGAGAATCTCGCGCCTTCGGGCTTTTCTTTAACGGTCACTCTGCTCAGACTGTTGTCAGCTTGAAATATCGACTGTCTTCTCCTTTTGCTGCTTCTTTGCAGCGTCTTCAAGTCAGTTGACTTTAAACACGCATAGGCAACTTATAGCCTATCGTTTATTATCTTTAGGAATCATTAAACTTCTACTGGCACTTGAAAAAATATTATTTAGTAGCCAAATCACTATTTAAAAGTAGAATATGGCGATTTCTTTGTTAAGATATCACCAGGAAGCAACAGTTTCCCACTTGTTCGATTTCTGTGAGGAAAAGGCGCTTCCACCCGCGGGATGTCTGTCTCGCGCTTCCCCCGCCCTCCGTACAATTACGCGCTCGCGCTCACTTGCACCAGTCCCCGAAGATCAAGAAATCGATTTCCCGAGGAGATGTGCATCCTAATAGGGTTGCTGTCTACCCAATTAGTACTAGTAAAATAAGTCCGGTTGTACTGCGGTCACTAATAGCAGTAGTGAGGGGTGATCGCAGCTAGAAATAGGACTCACTGTATCTAATTAGCTGGTCACCCATTATAGGCTATAGGATTCGAGGATGGGGGAAATCAAATTCCAAATGAAAAACGCATTAACTGCTATATTGTAAGATATTTCGAGATTAGTTTAGCATGTAGGCTGATGGAGCTCTCCTCCAAAAGTTTTGCAAGAGTGACCCTAATCTTACCCAACGGCAGGCTAAATCTTAAACTTCATTTGCGGCAGCAAATGTAAAGCATGTGGTCGTAGTTGAGAAGATTAAAAGTATATGTACATATACATAACTTAAAATGCAACACATTTAAAACTAACTATAGCCTACCTTCATACTAGTTTAAAAGCAAATAATATGTGTGTAGCCTATGGAGAAAAGCACATACAACACATTTGTGTTATCTATAATCGACCTGTGGGTTAACTGGTTAGCAGGGACTGAGCAGAAAAGGTGCATTAATTGTTTGACTAGTCAAAGAGAATGGACATGTCCTCTGGGCATTTTGCTAATTGTTTTCCTCTATACTCATTGGAGTCATCAAAAAATAATAATAATTTCAACACCTTTTTAAGCCCTGTCTCGGTTCACTGCATGTCCTTCAGGAGTCGATTGCCCTGCAGAACACACTTGCCATAGCGAACCAACATCCTAATAATGGCTGCTCATCTGTACACTTAAATAAATTATAGCATGAGGTGTGTTCATTATATGGCTTGAAAAAAAATGGAAATCCTCTTTGCATTCATCTGTGGAGATGTTAAAAGGGGGAGAGGGAGGGGGAAAGGATGAGAAAGCTTGCAAAGGGAGAGAGAATGACAGTGTGTAGGGTGAAAGACAGTTTAGCTGTGTCTGTTGTCAGTGTCTCTGTTTCTTTAGCCTTCAGAGCTCATTAGCAACGATAGACACATTGCTATACTGACAACCTCCCCCACACTTTAGTGCTCACCTACTCTTTTCCTATCATCCCACCATCATTTATATCTCCATCAACATCCCATGTGCCCTTCTCTATTTTACTAAAGCCCATCTTCGCTCTTTCATCAACGTTTTTTTGTTTGTTTCATGATGGTCGTATCTCGTCTACTGTAAGTGGAATTGTTAATTATTACTGTAAAAGGTTCAGTTCCAACACATGCGATCATTGATTAAATTCTTTGTTTTTGTCATTGTTGGTTTAATATGTGCTGATTACTGATGATTGTACTGTCAACAATAATCACTATTGTTGAAACTAATTGTTGGTGCTGAAATTGACAGTTGTAGTTTTCTATATATAGGCCTAGTTGTAGTTTTCGATATAGATAGATGCGCTTCTCTTTATTATATTTCATGTGCTTATATATATATATATATATATATATATATATGCTCGGATCAGTGTTTCAATGCAATTATAACAATTGATGACATAACTATCCATTTAAAGTTAGTTAATTTAACTATCCATTTTAAGTCAGTAATTCATTTGAATGGCTTCAAAAAAATTGATAGCACATGATTTGTGTCAAAACTGAATACGTCACATAGTGACATTTGAGCGACAGAATATAGAGCTTTTGTTGCATCCTTGCAATTAAAAGAAACTACCCTTCAAATCTTGACAGACAAATGGCACTCATTTATACTTCTATTGATAGTTATGGAGTACAGAGGAAGAAGGCCAACCTAAAGCCTTGGAAAAGAAAGCCGCCCTCCCTCCCTTTTGCTGAGTGTGTGTTTTATTGTGAAACACTGTAGCCTTACATCATCTCTTTAGGTTTCATAGGACTGCTTCTGTCTCAAATAAGTGCATGGTGAATCTATTGAGAGCTAATTGTAGGACCTAGTTACAATTGCGTGTGTCTGCCTTTGTTTCTGTGAATGCCTGTCCATGTTTCCTCCTCCTTAAAGCTCATTGGGGCAGGTCCAAGGAGGCTTGTCGCCATTTTGCCTCTTAATCAATAGAGAACCTCCCATGATGCATCTTGTCAACTTGGCACACAAGCAACTGCTTGATGTGTCTGAGGTCACATTAGCATATACCACTCCTGAAAACTTTGAGCAATTCATCTTGCTGTAGACTGTAAATAATATTGTTGGTTTAACTTAAAAAAGTAAGTTTCCTGGTTAATTGATATAAAACATTTGAGTTAATACAATATAAAAAAAATAGTTAAAAGGTACAAAATGCAAGATTGTTTCGCCACCAGGGGTCGCTAACCTCTTACAATAACAAAGGCGTATATTATTCAGAATTAAGCGGAATTCTGGATCTTGTCTTCAAGCTGATGGATCTTTTATGGATGAGTGAATACATTGATGTTTGTAACATGATTGTAGTATGAAGCAGGGTGCGATTGCTAGACATATACCAGTGCCACACGCAACGCGAGTCCCGCGGATATAAAGGAATAAGGTAATTTCATTCTACCGCAGCCCATTCTCACCCCCAAGGCGTCACTTAACTGACGCCGTAGGATCGCGTCATGTAAGTGACGCTAAAGGGCGCCTAAAACGTCAAATATTGAAGCATGGTCAAAGGTGACGCCTTGGGGTGAGAATGCGTTGTCTACCGAACTACACGCAAGTGCTGAATTAGTAATACTCACACAGGTCAGTTTATTAGAGGAATTAAACTTGAGGTAACGCAGTGCTGCTTCACTTGCTCTAACAGTTTCACTATCACACTAAACGGCATTTGAATGTTGTTAGTTAGGTTGTTTGTTGGCTGAATAAGACTAAGCTAACATTAGCGAATATCATACAGATCATATTCTAACTTTTCATCATGTTGAACTACATAGCATTGATTAGATTTATATACATTTGCTCACCTGTTTGCTCAAATAACCAACTGTGTATCACACGAAATACGTTCTGAGGAAACTATTTTGCAAATCGACATTACGTTACATGCCAACATATAAGCAGTGCTATTACGTTTGTCCTTAACGTAATACTATTGCAGTGCTATTACGTTTTTCCTGAACATAATACATCCAAGCAGGTTTCTTTACTATTTATGCATAATGCAAATAACATGCAACACTCGCATCTCTGTCAAGAAGTTAGCGCAAACGTCGAGCTCTTGGCATCTCGAAAGATGTTGGTCTTTGTTTTAGTCCTCTTTTTGTCTCAAAGTCTGCTTGCTATGGTCCATAGTGTTTGAACAAAACCCTGCTAGTAGGGACGCTCATGCAGAGCACACAAAACGGGAATAACCGACCCAGTTGTCCACGTCTGTCGCCATGGTTACTATTGCGTACAAGGTCAAACCTGGCGAAAACCGAGGGTTAACGCGGATATGACGCCATTGACTGGCGACTCCTCACCCCTGCTCACACGCCCCGTTTCCTTGGTTAAAATTGCAATTTTCTCATGATTTACAAATTGGAAACATTTGGGATATTGTAAGTAATCAACTAAACAAAATATTAACATTGGCCTAGTGGTTTTTGGATATTTTACTGCAAAAATCCTGCATATTGTACCTTTAACAAAAGTTGTGATAAATCCTGAAAGCACTTTTTTTTACACACTAAATATGTATTTATATATATATATATATATATATATACAATCCGAAAAACAACAGCCAAAGACGATTTAATAAATTCGATATTGAAAAAAATTCGATTGCAAAACGGATTATGTAGACTATGGATCAAAATGGTTTATGTACAATATGAACATAAAACAAACAATTACTTCTAAAGCCACTTTTGCAATCTCCATTTGTTCCTTTCGTTTGTCACAATATTGCAATATCTTTAAACTGTTGCTTTTTTCCCAGCAAACACTACATAATTAATTCACAATTTTTAATTGTTTGACAGTCTTAATTAAAATGTCAATTTAAGAACAATTCAAGTTTGGATGATCTTGATATTTATATTGTTGTGATGAATTAATACAAACTCACATTTCAATCTGTTAATGCAGAAACAAAGACCACATTAGATCAATGAAGCTGGATTGAATATTCTCTAATGTACAGTATATATTAAGGTAATGTAAATATATACATGTATGTATGTATACAAGTGTGCATGTGTAGTGAATGGGCGCTTGGAAGAGAATAAGGAAGAGTAAGGGCAAAAGGGAGGCTGAGTTTGTAGTGTATGTGTGTGTGTGTGTGTGTGTGTGTGTGTGTGTGTGTGTGTGTGTGTGTGTGTGTGTGTGTGTGTGTGTGTGTGTGTGTGTGTGTGTGTGTGTGTGCGTGTGTCTGATAGTTTGCTGATACAGGGTGACATGGTGGAGATTGACTCAGCCTGCTTTTCTAATTCTCTCTATTAATAAGCCACAGCTTCCCACTGTTGCACCGGACTACATCTATTCATCTCAATTTGTCATCTGCTCTCTCCCCCCTTCTCTTTCAGTATTTCTCCCAAACACCTCTGCTCATCTCTCTCTCTCTCTTTCTCCCATCATCTCCTGCATCACATCCGATTCACCGGCCTTCTCTCCAATTCCAAATCTGTCCATTCCACCTGTCTCTCGATCGTGCAGTCTTCTCAGCATTAAGATTGAGATTCATGTAGCACTCCTATATCTTAATTCTATTGAAATTTGAAGGTTGTAAACTGTTGCACTTGAGTAAACAGAACTGCCATTCATACTAGGAAATTTGTAAATTATCCAGTAGAATAGGAAATTATTCAATTGTTCAGTCAGAAGCATGCGTCAAAAAATGCATCTAATAAAATTTCATAAGTTCACATTTTCATATCTTGAGGGAGATAAAGGCCAAATGAGACTTACTTTTCATTTAGAACTTCATTTATCAAATTCATCTTTGGCGTTTTGTGAAAATATGGTGTAATGAGAGCTTGCTGGGTTATTTATTACAGTGTTCACTATAGTAAATGTCCATGGTATCATTCGGCCATTTCAATACCTGGTTAATGTACTAAATGTAGGCCTACCCATGAACATTTTTCTTGCAGACATTTATAATCATTAACTATTTTACAGTAAGTTGCCTTTCATTTAGTTACAATTTGGACATGTTGTTGACGCCACAGGTTTCCCATCGAAAGCAATGGACTTCCCAATATGCCCACTATGCTTCAGTTTTTAACGCCTAAGTGAGAATGGGTTGGCATTCAGGTTGTTTAGGTCCAAACAAGTCTGTGCACATACACAAATCAATGCACACTGAAAAAATATTATGACATTGAACTTTTTGAGACCAAAAAGACAAAATAAAAAAAAAAATTATATGCATATATATATCACTCCTGCAGAAGAGAAAAAAAACAACTAAAAAGATAAAAGAGGAATCTCCAAACCATGACAAATGATAGAAAGACAGCAGGGGAGAAGAGAAAATGAGGGAACATCCAGCAGGACTGACAAGAATAAGAGTGACTACAAAACAATGATTCACTTGCAAACCTTGCCTGTCTCTGTCTCTCTAATTTAGATATAGGGATTAAACATAATAGTTTTTGACAAATGTTTTTTTTTTTTCATTTTGAAAAAGCAGTATTTTTTAAATACTAGCCTATATTCACCTTTTTTCCACACATTCCAGTTTGTCAAATGCTCAAATGTGCATGTCCTCATTCATATAGTCCTGAACAAATAACAACCTGGAATCAAATTGCATTTCTTGCCATGCACAAACATAAGCAGCAGCAAAATAAATAAATAAATAAATCCAGATTTTCAAGATAAATGACAACAAGGGAATTCCAGGCAGAGTCCAGCCACATCTGAGCTGTTTCATGATTGTGTCTCAGTCAGTGATCTCACTGGTGTGTAATGGGCAGTGCAATAGTCTGTGCATTTGCGGGGTTTTGTGTTTCATTTGAAGCCTTATATTGATTTTGAAGGAAGAGAATGTTTTTGAGTAAACCATAAAGCGTTTTATAATGGAAGTCAGTGGTAAAAATTGATGTGTAGTTTGAGATTGTTTATGGCGGTTAATCAAAATGCATGTCTGAAAGGGTAATGTCAAGCATATACAATTAGCCTACTGGTATGGCCATCATAATCTGAACTGAATCAGCACTTCTGCATTTTATCTAAACATGATCATAGCTTCTGAACTCTCTGGCCGAGGTTTTTTCTATATGTGGGTGTCTAAGGTGTTTTAATTAATGCACCTGATTTAAGAGATCATTTAAAAAACTCCCACCTTCACTTTCTCTTCTTCTCTTCTCTCTTGCTGTCCCTCTCTGTCACCTCCTGCCCAATTTATTATTAACGAGTGTTGTCTGTCTCGTTAGTGTTCAGAACACAGCACTGTAAACACAAAACAAAACCAGACGCACTAGGCTAACCTCAGATAATTGCCATCTTTCTCTTTCTTTCTGCATTCCCCTATTCTCTTTCTCTCCACTGTTCTACTGACACCTGCGCTACAACTTTCATTATTGACCAACTACAGTTAGCATAACTGGCCTGTTTCAACCCAGCATGCTTATGAATCCATCCAGTAATTAATGCGCTGCAACTCCTTGTTGTAACCCTAACTCAAAATTGATTTTAATCAGTCTGACACGAGCATGTTGCTAAGCTAATTACTTCAATAGCATGTCTAAACTAATTATTTTAATAGTCTGTCAGTCTGTGTATTAGTAGTGGGGATCTGCCGTGTTGCTTACTAAAGGTCACATACATGCACCAGTAGGTGGCGCCAAGTTATTGTATAAATTAGTAATTGAATCATTCATTCGATTCGTTCAAACAATGATTCGTTCATGAACAAAACGGAGAGTAGCGGTCTATTGTGGCTGTTCAAATGCATTGCATTTGACCACATTAATGGGTTTACATGATTGTGATTGTAACAGTAAACAACTGTAAAAATGCTATGGCGAAAAACTGTTATTTGTTTAATAGAACGTTTCCGTGCTATATAACTGTGATCGATCTTTTACAGTAAATTACTGTTACATTTGTGTGACACTTCACATTTCATTTGAATTTTTGTTGAAATGACTGTTTTTTCTTAATTTTTACTAATCAGTTATGTGCATTAGGGTTTTAGGTTATTTTTTTTTTATTTCACGTGTACCATGATGGTGTTTAATGTTTGTGTGAATGACACTAAATGACACTATGCAGCTTCATAATATTAGCATTAATGTTCTTAACTTGTGTAAAAGTAGTTTATGATGAGCATTGACCTAGTTGTGGTTGACAGTGTGTTAGGTACAAAACAAATGTTAGTACTTAAATAAATTGGGAAACTAACATTATGTCAGATAATGAAATACATTTTTTTTTTACAGTAAGTTTAATTTAAGTCTGTAAAACATAAATTGTTGCTATATTTTTTTTATGGTAGGCTACATTTCTGGGAACCACAGCTGACGTTTGTTTATCGTAAATTTAATGGATTTGTTTTTACAGTGTACAGAAGCAATCTGGTCATGTGTTTTCGACTACTTCTGGAAGTAGTTGAAAGTGGACAAGCTTAAAACGTTGTAGCCCCCGTTTTCACCTGTAGCCTATTTAGCATCATCCACTTGTGATCCAATCGACCAAAACGCATCTTAAAACCAGGTGTAATGGCATTACACTGCCCTGTGTGTGTGAAATTGCTTTTATACAACAGTTCAAAAAAAAAAAGAAATTGATATCGAGTAACATTTTAGGCACAATATTGACAGCTTGTCTCATTTTGCCCCTGTTTACACTTGGTATTAAGATCTTTCAGATCACAAGTGTACAATGCTAATTGCATTTGGTCAGTAAGCAGAGAGTATACGGCTTTTTATGGCTGTTTGAACGCATTCGACCATATAAGGGTATACACTACGAAAGCAATCCGGTCGAATGCATTTTATACCTCTGGATTGTACGAAACTTAGACATGCTCAACGTTTTAGACCTTTTTTAAAACATTTTAGATGGCTTAACACTGTTTTTGGCTTCTCCCTCAAATGTCAGATGAATCAGATGAAAGTACAAAGTAAAGAGCAACACTGCAAACAAATGAAGAAACAGATAAATAAGTTTATAAAAAAAATTCAATAAATAAAAATAAAAGGAGGTATCTCTAAGCATGCAGCCTCCCGATAGCTAAGGGTGCTCTGTATGTGAGCTAGTTAAACAAGTGTGTTTGAGCACTCTGGCTGTTGAGATAATTGCCCTCTTTTGCAATGATCCTGCCTTGGTAAATAGAAAATAAATGTAAAAGGGCAAACAGCTCCTGGGTCCTACAGGAAACCGCTCTCACAAACACGCATTTCCCTCCTGCTGACTCTCATTGAAATTCTACACAGTCTTTCGTAGTGTTGTTAGGAACATCTTTCAGAGCCAATTAATCTTTACTCATGTCTCTCTCTTTCACTCTCTGGCTTCATGCGTTTCCAGTTCCTGTCCCATTTCCTCTTAACAGTCTTTCCTAACCACATACAGTAGGTTTTTATGGTGGCTTTTCAAAACCAAAAGTCATCATGTTGTTCTGGAAAATCTCTGACCCAAGACTAACATTTCGAAATGAGGCTTCTGCTAGAGCTTTTTAACTACAGCCACCAAATTCTGCACAGTCCTTCAGTTCTGGGTCTTTTGTGCTAGAAGTTTTCTAACTGATTGTTTTGGATCTGATTGGTTTTTTTCACTTATTAGGCTGGAATACACTACAACTTTTGCCACGAAGACGATTCACTGTCTGGAAGAGTCAGTACTAGTTAGTTGGCAAAAGTCAGAGCCAGTCTGCAGATTTGAGTAGACAAATTTCACAGAAAATTGCATAGTGTGTGGGGGCGGCACAGGCAGTGTTTTTATGAGTGAGTGGTGTTTGAAACGGGCTGAAAGTCTGGTAACACGCGATCCTCAGACATTATGACCAATTCGTACAAGTGATTAAAAAGTGGCTAATTCGTACTAATTCATACAACCTCACTCGTATGAATTCGTACGATTTGTCCAAACCCACGTGATGGGTAGGTTTAGGGGCGGGGTCAGGGGTAGGTCATTCGTACGAATTCATACGAATTGACTAATTCGTAAAATATGTACGATTTATCAAAAATTGTATTAATTCGTACGAGTGAGGTCGTACGAATTGTTCTGAATTAGCCACCTCGTAAAATTTGTACAAATTCTCGTGAGATCGGGTTGGACATTTAGTGTTTTTCCAGCCTTTAGCTGAGAATTAAATTTCCCAAAAGTCGTAGATTTGCACTGAAAAGTTTGACTGCAATTCCTTCTAGATCCAATAAACGTAGTGCAAAAGCAGTCAGCATTTTCTGTCTGCTTTGGGCTGCTACATTTTTTTTCAACTGTTACCTTTACAGATATTTTTTCCGGAGTGTATAAGATAAAAATCCCTTTAGACTCCCACTTCTGACAAACTTCAATTTTAGTGCATTCAAGTTATGTTCATAATACTTGGTACATTCCTTTGGCCTATTCTGACTTAATTATTTTTAACTGATCATCCCAAATTACCCCCCAAACAAGAATGCTCAAAGTTACACATTTACTCAAAGTATATGTACACCCAAGCTAACACAGTCTCATCCCAAAAAGTCATATAACTGACGTTTTGGGACGTATTTTGACCATACGTCAATATCAGCCTTTTTAGGGCCCCCTTAAACGTCGGTAGATGGCGATCCCGGGCCGTCATACAACTGACGCTTTACCTTTAACGTCAGTTAGGTGACGGGTTAGGTTTAGGGTTAGGTTTAGGTATGGGGTAGAGTTAGGATCCCATAACCTCATCTACCGACGTTTAAGGGGGCCCTAAAAAGGCGAATATTGACGTATGGTCAAAAGACGTCCCAAAACGTCAGTTATATGACGTCTTGGGGTGAGACCGGGTTGCCCAAGCAACCATCTAAAATCCACTATACCAGACCTGCTGCCATTGCAGCATCTTTGTAACTACACAACAAATATGCAAAGTACCTTTGCAATTGCACACAGATCTTAAACAGTTTAGTAAATATAAAGCATATTTAACCTTAAAACCTTATCCTTAAAACCCTAAAACTTTCAGGTAAAGCTGTGTCAAGCCAAAATCAAAGTTTGTCCTTTGGATTTTTCCTTTTTTGTCTTCTTTCACAATATAGTGTAGAAAGTACTGGAAAGACTGACCGCGCAAGAGAAAGAAAGAAGTGAAACGCTCTATTGGATAGACAGTCTCTGTAGACTTGGAAGAAGGATCAGAATGAAAGGAGTAAAAAGAGAAAGATAGCAAGGAAGAAAGGAGCAGATTGTGTCAGAAGCTTTACCCCTTGAATGTGAATGCATGCAGGAGCCTTCGCTTAACAGGAGGACCTGTCATACTGGGTTTGTGGCGCGTTTGTATTCGTGTGAGAATCAGACGCTGTTGACAGGGCATCTTACTAAGCTTGACGGTATTGACAGAAATCACTGCCTGAAAATAATAAAGCAGACATTTCAACATATGGCCCTGCCCTTGTCCACAATGACAAGATTAAATATCACCAAGGATTGTACTATTGTGTGTTTGTGTGCATGCGCTGGTTTTCAGCATTAATAATAATAATAATAATAATAATAAATGTTTTTTTTAAAATAAGAACTTTTTATGAGCAATAAAGTAAAAATGATAATCAAAAATGATTCTGTCATCATTTACTCACCCCCATGTTGTCCCAAACCTGTACGAGTTTCTATCTTTTGTTGAACACAAAATAAGGTATTTTAAAGAATGTTGGTAAAACAGGGCATCTGAACCCTGTGTAGGGTATCTGAACTCGGCCAGTTGGGACTCATTCAAATCCACAGTTGAAAAACTTTTAACCTTTTACTTCCATGCTAGTACTTCACCAGCGAGTGCCAGTGAGTCTGTTCCTAATGGTGTTCATTGACACTTTCATAGCAAACGTAGTTAAAACAAGACAAGAACCGAACTTTGTGTACACCACACACACACACACACACACACACACATACACAGATTCTCTACGGGACCGCCAAGAATGAAGTCAGCTCTGACAGATCAAACAGATCTCATTCCCCATTGACTACCATAGTAGGAAAAATACATAGGGCCTAACTGTGGTAGTCAATGTGGAGTGAGATCTGTTTGTTTAAAACATTCTTCCAAATATCTTCCTTTGTGTACAGCCGAACAAATAAACACATAGAGGTTTGGAACAACATGAGGGTGAGTAAATGCTGACAGAATTTTCATTTTTGGGTGAACTAACCCTTTAACCGAGCTTTCAGAGCATTAAGATTGTGTTTTTCAGTGTTATATCAGGGTTAACTGTTCAACTGAATTTTGCCAAACTGTGAACCTTACGGATCTCCTCTCTCTCTCTCTCTCTCTCTCTCTCTCTCTCTCTCTCTCTCTCTCTCTCTCTCTCTCTCTCTCTCTCTCTCTCTCTCTCTCTCACTCCCTGTTCCTTTCACTTGTTATCTGTTTTTATCAACATTTGTACCCTGAAACCTTAGTAGCTGTAACAGTTTTCATTGATTAAAATACCATTACATTCATTTATTGATTCTTTCTCTTGCTCATGTACAATCCAAAGCTACGAGCTTTAGAAGTATAAAATTACTTTAACTTGCAGGCTATCTTTGTAAAATAGGAAGTTTTCATGGCCAGAAATACCCTTTCCTGCGAATCTCTGAGATGATTTCTGTGTTAGAATTAATAAAGATCACATGATCAGTTTGCCGGACAAACAGATTATCAGATCACAAATTAATTCCACAGGGACTGTCCAAGTTGATATAGACCTAATTGATATATTAATATTTAATTATAATCCGTTTTGATTAAGTATTGATATACAATTGAGCTAATTTTAACCTGTCTGTAAAATAGTCTGCAAATAATTCTAATCCTTTTTGGTTTATTGTCTCGGTACAAATATGAATACAGAAGCATGGATGCAGAACATATTATCCCTTTTTTGGAGAGTTAATAATGTAAAGTTTATCTGGTTCAAACCCGTATGAATAATTATTAATTATCAATTATTAATTGTTGTATAGATATTTCCCATGTTGACCAGAGATATAAGTCAATTCTTCAAATTAGGTTTGGAACAATTTGAGGGTGGGTATAATTACATGATTTAATGAATGATTTTTGGGTGCCTTTAGGTAAACATCCATTATAAATGTTGAGCTGAACACAGTTAAATGCAGTTGTGTCAAAAAGTTGTTTTACACTACAATTTTTGTTGTCAAAGAGGACTTTGGGGAAAAAGCAAGTATTTACTTGAATTGCAAAGTCAGTGAGACTTGGTGTGTGCCCTTTATCCTCATCAGTTAATTTGGCAGCAGCTGCTTGAAGTCTTCCACTGATGCTGATTTCATGGAAGGAAGTGGCCTTTTCTGGCCACACAAGGGAAAATGTTTGTTTTAAGAAGAGCAATAGAGTCTCTCTTTCTCTCTCTCTCTCTCTCTATCTCCCCTTCTCCGTCATGCTCCCTTGCTTCTGCTCTTAAGGTCACGGTTTGTACCCACCGTCACTGACTGTCACTCCATTTCTCTCTTTCTTTCTCACTGTTTCTCTTTCCACCTCTACCCTCCCCCATCTCTCTCTGGCCCTCTGTCATCTATTTCAAAAACGCCTTTGAAAAAAGGAGAAAAAAGACTGAGGAAAGGGAAAAAGGAGGTGAAAAAAGGAATATAATCAGACAGAAGAAAGGGAACGAAGACAGAAACGTCAAAATATTTACCATCATTCCATCAGAATTCCTGTCAGGAAACATAAATCCATACAACATCATGCTTTAGTAAATGTCTGTCTGTGCGTGTCACATTTTGTGTAAGAGCGCCAACAGCTTAAGTGTAGCCATGCAAAAAAAATATTCAGTATGAATTACAAAGGTCGTTTTCGGTCTGTGGTCTCTTGGTGATCTATGCGATGCTCCAGTTTCTCATGTCAAAGAGACTTTTACCTCAAACTCTTGACACAACTCTTCCTGATGTTCATTCAACAATATCTAAAATACTTCAGCAGTATCCAAATAACAGCCCATTAAATGCCAATGCACACTATCCACAAGTTAGATTTTGCATTAGACATCAAGTGATGAACTAAAATAGCACATACATTTTTAATTGTATAATCAAAAAACAGTATATTGAAATGTATGAATTGATTACTGTTTTTCAGTGAAGTTATTCATATTTACAACTACTCAACAAACCTCAGGTTTGCTTTATAGTTTGAGTATGGTAAATGGTTTCATTTTCTAGAAAGCTATTAATTCATAAAACTCAATGGTTGGCACAAACCATGTTTAAACCCATATTCAATGTACTGTAGTCTGGGTCTTAGTTTATTTTTCCTTCTGTAATTTTGTTCATGGTTTTTGAGGATGACTGCTACATTTCCATGTTGCTATCTGCCTAATTTGGCAGCGTCAGATGAACTGTGAATGGATTTCACGCCAAAATACTGTCACTGTAAAAAAATATTGTTGGTTTAACTTAAAAAATTAAGTAATCTGGTTGGTTGAACTGGAAAAAGTGAGTTTATACAATGGAGATTGATTTAATCATCAGAAACTTAAAATAATAAGTTATCTGAACTAAATAAATTAAGTTATTTGACTAAAGAAAAAAATGTTGTAAAAAAACAGGTTTTTTACAGTAAAATACTGGCAACACTGTTGCCAGTAATTTACTGTAAAAATGCACTAAAACTCAAGTTAACTAAAAAATACAACTTATTAGTTTTAGTGAATTTTTACAGTAAATTACTGGCAACAGTGTTGCCAGTATTTTACTGTAAAAAATCTGGTAAGGTCTAACAGTGAATCTTGAAAATATTTTTTTACATTGTAGAAAAAGGTTTTCTCTTCCCTAGATAATTTTTTAGCTTACTATACTATGCATAAATAATATGGTTAGTTAAATTACATTTTTTTGCATTTATCATTATTTCCCTGTCATTAAGATGCAGGTGTTCAGTGCAACACGTTTTATTGTTGCGTAATTATGCTGCACTAGAAGCAAATAATAATTTAGTCTCAGCAACACGCAAAGAAACGAAACATTTCATTTTCAATGCACATTAGGCATCTCTCAGTTTTGGTTATTAGTTGTTTCTATTGTTTGATACTTTTACTTTTTTATTTTTCTCTCTCCGTCTGTCTCTGTGTGATCCCTCTCCCTGGACCTGCTGTGGTGCGTTCAAGCAGTCCACCGCCACGCACTAACGAACTTCCAACATCTTGTCCCGTCACGGCAATTACACACACGCGCGCACACACACACACACACGCACACAGACATACTGTTTTCATTGCCACTAATACACAAATTCCCAGCGCCCTACATGTACACCATGCCCAAATGAAGGCCTGTATATTATGTAGTATGCAATATAATTAACATTAGCTGTCACAGTAGATTTAACTCAAGCACTGAATAAGGGAAATAGGATGTCGAGGAGACAAGGATTGGTCGGCTACTGGAGTTGGTAATTTCTGGTTCATAATTGATGTTGTCAGTGTCATAAAATGTAACATCTGAATGTTTGCTCTTTTGACCCACACTTATTGATTCTTTCAAGTTGTTAAAAGACTGTTGACGCAAGGACTTTTCAGTTTTTTTCCATCAAAACAAAATGTGATAAATCAAATGTCGAGATGTTTAAATTTGATTAATTTCATTAAAGATTTGCTTTTGGGGTTGGTTGGTTGTCTATTATATAAATAGTTATAATTAGTTCTGGTCCTTGAACTTGTTTGACATTCCGCTAATTATTCAACATTTTGAATCTTTTTGCAGATGGTCATTGTCGCAACAAGTGTCTTTAAAGTCACTATGAAATCAAAACTCACAATTCTTGTTTTTGTTGTTGTTGTTTTATGTAAAATTGCAGTAGTTATTGTAAATGATTAATTGGTGCACATTTTATTTTTAAATTCATGTGCCCTCTTAATCAAAATGACCTCCTCTCTTTCTTGTAGCGACATCTCTTCTTTGGTGACGCGTTTACTGGAGGGCGGGACAACCTGTCACTCACATGAGATCACAACAGTAGCAAATGACATAAACCCAATCGATTCCCACTGGACAAGTCCCGGCCTATTTGAGTTTCATTTAAATGTTGCAACAGGGAAGAAAAGTCTATTACAAATTCTGTTTCATTCCGACTTTAAAGGGACACTCCACCCATTTACATTAAGCTTTCCATTGTTAGAAACCCAGTCACACTATTGAATGGTCGTGCAACACTCTCTCATTTTCCCCTGAGACAAGAGAAATACGCTATTTACCTTTTTCACTTCCTCCCATAATGACGCAAAAATCGTAATTTTACGATTTCTGTAAAGACCACAAGCACTATAGTTCCCACCCTTTCAAACCCGCCCATAGGGGGTTGAACCTAATGCACTAACAGTCCTATCACAGTGCCAGTGCGTTTGATTTCACCGGCAACTTTTTAAAAATAAGGACGAAGGTAGGCCTACTGAATACAAAGGTATGGAGGATTGGGAGTACACATAGTTTCAGCCAGTTTTTTTGAAGCTAAGCAAGCAGGCTCTTGTTCTGTGGAGAAAGCTGATTAGTAGGGGTACTATCCCCTTTTTCTGGACATGTCCGGCCGTCAATGTCCTGGATTCAGCTTTTGCTTTCTGCAGTTGCCATTAATGTTTTACATCCACAGTTTTTGTTTCAATCTAACTGAATTCATTCTGATTGGTGAATCTGAATGTAGTGTTTACGCTAAGCCCGTTCTCATCCCAAGACGTCAGACAACTGACACTGTTGACAATTTGTCAACATCCGACGTTTTAGGGTACCCTTTAATGTCAGTTAGATGGCCTTATCTAAAACCCTCTACCCCAGACCTAAACCTACCCGCGTTATCTAACCAACGCTAAAGGTAAAGCGTCAGTGCGATGACGCCTTAGGATCGTCATCTAACTGACGTTAAAGGGTACCCTAAAACGTTGGATGTTGACGTATGGTCAAAAGCGTCAGTTAGATGACGGTTTGGGATGAGAATGTGTTGGAACGCTGAACAAGTGATCGGTTGATGTGCGTTTTAACATTGCTAAGAAAATTCCCGCTCCTCCGTCAGAGATACAAGACTGGTGGGTCTCATCGGTGTCGCTCATCAGTAATCACGCCACCGGCCTTGCACGGTTCTCCACACGGCCCTCACTCGCCACAGTAAACATGATGAATGGCGACTGTAGAACGCAAAAGCCGAATCCCGGACATTTTGGGCGATCTCGAAACACATCTTCGGGCAGACTCATCACGGAGACTCACAAGTAGCCTAGACTTTTTGTTTAATTACTGCGCTCTGTTACTGCGTGGCCTCCTAGGCTAGGGCAGTGAAGCAAGTGCATTCTGGGAGTTGTTGTCTTTAATCCACATAAGCCAAAATACATTTTCTGGCTTTTCTCAGTCTAGAAAGCTCCAAATTCAAAAATAGTTGCACATTTCTTCTACATAAATGACCCATTTTAAATACACATTCATTTTTCCAGAGGTGAAGTATCCCTTTAAAGAGCCTTCATCGCGCTACGGTGGCACAATTGGCCTTTGAGGGATGCAGCCTCTGAATTTGGATGCAGCAATTGAAACATTCACTCAACTGATTTGGAAAATTCTGATTCACACAGGAACGCAACAACCATGTTATGCTTGGTGACACGAGAGTTATTTAGAACGTTATTGGCATAGAAAAAATTGTTTAAGGATTTGATAATTCTTATCTTTACCTTCTTGTATATTCAACTGTTGTATAAAGACAATATCACAGTAACAACCATGCACAACTATCAATAAATTAAAATAATAATGATGTCAGACTAATGTGTGTTAAGTAGTGTTATTTAAGTTAAGTATGAGTATAAATAAACATTTGAAAAAAAAGGTTTAAAAACTGTTACTATAAAAACTGCTATACTATTACTATAGATATATATATACAGTATAGGGAATAAGATAATCTCAGACTTTATGGAGACTGTCATCACAGTGATATGATAAAGACTCGGGAATAATTAAGACTCAAATTTTAATAACACATATACTTAATCATTCATAGCTTAGCTGACTAAAGCAGACCCAGGGCCAGACACACATACACACACACAGCTGCATGTGTTATTTAGCCATATTTCTCTTTTACCAATTGCTCCCGAGTAGACAAACAGACAAATACACACTTCAGCGGTTTTGTTATTGGCTTAGGAGACACAAGCGGTTCTCCTGAACGTGTGTATACAGACTCAGGGTGGATGGATTGAAGAAAATTAAATGTTTTAATAGCATTTTATTAAAGTTGATGTAAAAAATGACCAATGATTTGGAATTAAAGTGAAATAAACATTTTAAAGGCATAAATACAGACAAGCAATTGATCATAGCTTGATGGAGAGAATAAACCAAACAAATAATATCTGAGAATGAAGGCACAAGTCAGTACAGAATGGAGAGAGGCAATACACAGGTAAATCGACATATATTTATTATTACATTTGAAAACTCATAATGAATATTTACATCACAGTCATACCAAATTGATCTGTCACTTAAAGCAACTGCAAAACTGTCCTTCTCTTTTTAGTCTGAGACATAAATTGAGTGTAAGAAGAAAACAAACAGTCTACCCGGGAGAGAGAAAAAATAAAGCGAGGGAGAAGAGGAGAGCCAAAGAGACTCAAGGGATGGTTAGGATTTATGGTTCAGTAGATGAACTCACGATCAGATAATTCAAAAATTAATCGCTTTCCATAACTCTCTTGCACATAATCTTGCTCATCTTTTATCAATGACAACCCCAAATACCAGAATAAACTGCATCTCACGCACTTGCATCCGCACGCACCGCTTGTTTATGAGAAGAAATGATGCCCATTAAAAAGTTTGCTTTCCATCATGAAATAGCACTAGTTTGGTGAACAGTTAGACAGTCCAGCACTGAGCCTTAGAAATGTAAGGGGATCAGGGATGCAACAATATCTTCATATACGGTTAGGTGAGGTCTTCATGTTTTAAACCAGTGCAGAAGATTTTTATGCTGCTTTTTATCTGAAGAGATGTTGTTAATGAATTACTCCTTTGCTGTTAACAATCAATATCATCACTTAAATATTCTGTGATTTATTTAAAAAAGAAAGAGCAGTGCAACTCAATATCTTTACACTTTGGAAACATGTAGGCTATCGTATTTGAAATATGCTCTTGAATGTTTGTCTGTCAAGTTGCAGTCAATACCCACTGGGGTGGATTGAGACATGGTGAGTTGAAAGCATAATGCAGCCAGTTCAAACCAGACACCCCGATACCCTTTTTTTTTTTTTTTTAGCTAAGGTACTCTTGTCCAGTTTATTTGCTTCTTCAGATTACATTTTGAAATCTTTGATGCTGAGAACATGCATTGACATCAAGTTTAAAGGGAAGGGGGCAAACATGCTGGTTATGTTGTCACGACATGCACGGTGAAGGCTTAGCTCATGAATATTACAGTAACATAAATATTGTAATACTTGTATTAATAAGTAATAACTTTTGTTTTAATAAAGTTAATGATGCTTATGACTATAATTTCCAGAGTACAATAACATTCTTTCCCTTTTCAAAACAAAATAGTTAGAATTGCTTTTATATTTCAAATCGATGTAGTACCACTTGCCATGACCCTAATTTTATGGAATATTAGCAATAATTATTAGCCTTCAGAAACACAGAAACACATTGTACATTGGGTCACCTTGACATTCAAAAACAAAGTACACGTAAAACAAAAAGTACAAACAAACATTTAAAGAAGTTTACAAAATGTAACAGCCACCATGCTGAAACCCCAGAAATCTTCTTGGGTGTATAAATGCTCGCTTGTTAGTGGCAAGATAAAAAGAATGGAAAAGGAAAAAAATGGAGGAGTGAGGGCATTTGTTGCTGTAACTGAATATAGATTTGGCTTGTTACCACACAGTTGTTAGGTGTCAAACTGGGAAACATTGTATGTGTGTTAGCATGAAAGTTAGCACATTTCCTTATGGACAAAGTGTGTGTGTGTGTAATGTCTCTGAAAGAATGAGAATCTGAAAAGCCATCTGACCACAGTGCTGTCCTTTTCAGCAAGCATCATTAATAGTGTTTGTTTTTATAGCACCTTTCTAAAAAAAAGATTGAATGCTGAAGGTGAACTACACTGAGGTATTTATTGTGCACAATTCCACCAGATCTGGATGTCCTCGATGTGAGCGTTACCCATTGACTGTCTTTTTAGTACCAAATTAAAGGAATAGTTCATCCAATTCAGTCATTTTCTCACCCTCTGTCTTTCCAAACATAGCACTATTTTCTTAATCTCTCTTCTACCCTTTTCTTCGGCTTTTTCAGCACCCATCCAATTCCCATGTAACATTCTTCTGACAACCTTGGACATGGGTTGGTGATCAGTACATCTTTTGAAGCTCCTCTAACAAATTTCTGGAGACATTGCAGATGTTCAGTCCAGCTCTCTAAGTGGACGTTGATGTTTTTGAAGGTACTTGACAGCAGACATGGTGAGGTCTCTGTATTACCCATCTTCCTTTATGATAGTTGCCCTATGCTGGATTGTGGAATCGGGCACCTTTGTAGAGAACATGTGCCCCAGTCCATCTCTGGAAAACCCTCTGCAACATTTTACTGAAAGGTCTAGGGCAGGGCTGTCAAACTTGGTTCATGGAGGCAATAGGCCTGCAGTTTAGCTTCAACCTTTATTAAATCTTTCCCTGCCATTGATGGAAATTTCTGGCTTTCCGAGTTTTCACTGCGCTATTATGCATCTTCTAAAAGAGTAGAGAATCTCCTCATCAAAACACCAGTAGCAGCAATACGATATATCATAAGTAGCAGATGCATATGTAAAATAACACAATCATCAATATTAAACAGCATATAAATTGAAACAGGCTAGTTTGAATGAAATGTCGACCCAGCACAAGCTATGACTGTGCAAGCTTTGTGGGTGTTGATGGCCTCGATCTACTCCATCTATAATTTGAGCATCGCTCTGAATTCGATCTGGATGTAGACTCATATTTCAAAATGTTGCTTTTCTATGAAAGTAACCTATATTCAATTGTTAATAAAAGGAATGAATAAAGCTTAAGCTATGGCCTATATGTGTTGATACCTGATTCTTCAAAGTTTATGCATTGAAATTTAGCTAGAACCTCAAGTATGAATATAACAATTATAATTTGTTACTGTACTGCCAACTTATGGTAACAAAGTTGTGTACCCAGCCCGACATAAACTCCCACCATTCCATTTCCTTCACGGCCACACACATATTCATTTGATATGCAACACAAAGTGTGAGTGCGTGTTTATGCGTATATGCGTTCTCAAGTGTGTGTGCTTTAAATGTCAAGGGTGAGTAAGTTAAGCTTTTCATTTAGAATACAATTAAAAACAGAAAGAGGGGGTAAAGAGAAAGATCACATAAGAAGGGAAGTTAGGGAAGGGCAAGTCACTAAAATAAAGCTGGGTGGTGGAGGAGGACAAACAGAAAAATGTATTGTAAAGATAAATGTAGAATAAGAGAGATATGGTGAAAAGGCTGAAGAGAAATTAAAAATGGGGGAATGAATCAAGTGAGAATAGCAGACATAAATAAAGCTGGAAGATGTATTAGAAATACAGTAGGTAGGCCTATAGGTATAGAAAGAAAGATTGGGGGAAAATGGATTTAAAGATTCTTATATATTCCTTATTATTATTATTGTCAGATATTACTGTATTTAGTCCATTATAACAGCAGTCTTTTTTGTGGGAAATAGCAGGTGAATATCTATTTCCACCCACTGGTAAGAAATGGTATTGCAGTTTAATGAATAAAGATTGAGACAGCAAGAGAAAGTAAGGATTTTTTATTATATAGTTGGAATAATATGGTTGTGATGTCACAAAATTAAGCCATAAGCCATATTAATTAGGTTATTCAGAAACAAAATAGCATAATCTGTTACTATTCTAATATAGTCTATTTTAGAATCGAGCTTGTAGTATATTTTCAGGATTTACAATTTGAAATGTCCAAAAAGTGTATTAAAAAATTCAGTAAGGTAAGGACTCAGAGTTGCATTTCTTTTAACATAAAGATAGGGCATAAGGTAGGGCTCAATAAAGAAAAAAATTTGCTGGCCATGTTGAGCGGTTAGCTAAGATTTGTACTGTATTAGATCCTTTTAACATATTATCTGATGACTGGCAGAAAAAGAGAATTCTTTTGAGAGATTATATATATATGTTTTTCCCTTTAAAAATAAATAAATGAATATATGAATAAATAAATCATTCACTATTATTCATCCAAATATTGATGTTTGTTCAAATATAAATAATGTATTATTATATTATTATCTATTAAAATTTTATAAAATAATTATTTATTCTATATTTATTTATATATACGTAAAAGGATAGTACATCTTGTATCCACTCTTGGTCTCCTTGTCAAATAATGTTAGTGATAGGCCTATGTACATCACAGAAAAGCAACCGTTTATGTTTACAAGTAAGGCAAAAAAAACCAAACAAACAAAAAAAAAAACTTGCACATGATCAACTTAACATAACGTAAGACTTGTGACAACACATACAGGCCTGATGTCAAGTGATAGTAAATTGTCATGAAACTGTCACACCTCGGGGCCGAGCCATCAAGCCACCATAATCTTTTAAAATCAGAGTTTGTCAAAAGTTCTTTATTTCTTTTTTTACATTCACTATTCACTAACCTCTATTACCACTATTAACTCCTGCTTTGATCCAATAAAATCTACACGTGAACTGTGTTGCGTGCAATCCTATTACAGTATTAGACTGCCTCTACTGCTGTTATTCAAGCTGATTTCTAAGTATTGAGCCAGAACTAAAATACAATTCATTCATTTGATTAAGAAAAATCCAGCGAAAACAGACCAGAAAACAATAAAAACACCAGAGAGTTAGAGAGAGAGAGATTTCCTGGGAAATGCCAAAGAAATAAGAATGGTGTATAGAAGGAGAGAACGTACTGGAAGTAGAGAGAAAAAACGTGAGTAGGAACGTGAGGTCAGTTCTAATAATACTGATAAGACCTTGTCATGGCCACCACACCTTCTCATTCTAATGGGAAGAATGGAGGTAGTGTGGGACAACTGTGTGTGTGTCTGCCAGGTGTGTGTATGCATTTGGGATGTGTTTGTATGCGTGTGTCAGATTAGTGTTTGTTTGTTAGAGTTGTTGGTGTGCTTTCTGCAACTGTCTTTTCTCCTGTTCCACTGGATCCCTCATATTGGACTGGCGGTGCTGATCTGGCAGTGCATGCACAGGAAGATTCAGTTTGATGCTAACCATGTCTACGGTACGCGCAGTGTGTGTTTGTGTTCATACGTGTATGAAAATAAAAAGGCTGTGCATAATTATCTCTATACGTTGTTGTGGGTGTATGTAGTCAACTTTAGTAATATTACTTAGAAAATACTCATGTGTTTGTGCATGTGTGTTTGATTGCGTATCTGTTTTGAGCACGAGATGTTTCAGTGGTCAAGCAGGCAGATGACCAAATGACACAGCACTTTAGTAGTCTGATGTCACAGTGAGCAAGCATGCTCATAGGGAACTGATATTTATAAAACTAAAACTTATTAGACTTTCTTCAATGTCTTGATTCCAGAATTAGGCTACTGTATTTACTTGATTCTTTAAAAAGTAGAGATGGAAAGTGAGAAAACTGTCTGATGTAAAGCTAGTATATTTTACAATATGAATAATAACGTGAGATGGCACAATACCTTGACATAGCTTAGCTTAACTAAATCTGAGAAGACACCAATTTGAAAAGAATAAATTTGCCGTTACCTCTTTTATCGCCTTTTATTGCAAGTGATCTATCATTTGCAATGCTTTTAAAAATCAGTTTTTAAAATTAGTGTTGTTATAGTAACACTTAGCCTACAATAACGTTTATTAATATATTAACTAACATGAAATAACAATTAGCAATACATTTGTTACAGCATTTACGAATCTTTGTTAATGTTAGTTAAAAATACAGCTGATCATTGTTTGTTCATGTTAGTTCATAGTGCATTAATAACTAATGTTAACTTGACTTTATTAACGTAATACTAAATGTTGAATTTATATTAACTAAAATTAATAAATGCTGAAGAAGAATTGTTCATTCTTAGTCCATGTTAATGAACCTTACTGTAAAGTGTTAACCTTGTTATAGTATTTCGAGCCTGATCTCATCAAAGTTCGTATCTATAGCACGAATGTCATTTTACGCCTAGTTTTTTACAAAACTAATTTTTTCGTGTAGGCTAGACCTTTTGCACCAGAGAAACGTGGGCGCCGTCATCTTTAGAATATTGTCTTTGAACTTCCGGTTCTGTATATTTCTATGGCGAGGAGTAATTAGCTGGTGAAGTGGATTTACTTATTGTAGAGTTAACAAAAGTTATCATGAGCATTGTAATGTTTATCATAAGCATTCTAAAGCAGATGTTTTAACAAATGTCGAACGGGAATTTTTTTACGAGCAGTGCAAGATCGCTGTGGAAATACAGACCGGAAGTCAAAAGACAACGAGCGCAACGTTGAAAAGGGGCGGGACTACGTAGGCGTGCATATTTTTCGCGTGCATATGATACGCACTTTTTTAAGTACGAACTCTCCACCCCCCTTCCCCCTAAACCTACCCAGGGGGTTTTGTAGCATATGCACGCAAAAAAACATTTTTGGCGTATAAATGCCACGAGAAATGACAATTGTGGTATAGATACGCACTTTCATGAGACTGTGTTGCATCACAAGAGACACAAAACTGAATTAAAGACTCACTTATTGTACTAAAGAAGGATCGTCGCCACCTACTGGTCTAGTGATGTAACACAGACTTTTTTCTTTTTTTAAACAGGATCGGAAAATTTGATTTGCCGGGATGAATCAAAATCCGAACCATGTGCTGGTAAGGCAAATTTTCAGGACTATATATAGCCTAACTGTGGCTAGTCTAGATACAGTAGACTATCTTGGAAGCCTATGTGTAACAAAGTAATATTTTTTTCCTCCAAGATTGGTCCTAACTTTTTTGAGTTCCGTTACATAAAAAGGTAGTTTGGTCTAATATTATCTGAATCTGAAAAAGTAAGAGTCATTACCTCTTCTATAACTGCTAGTTGGTCAAGCTAGTTTTTCAGACACAGTCTTAGCAACTGGCCCCAGATCACACTACATTTAATGTTGCTAAAGAGAATTATCTGGTGTTAAAGAGGTTTAACTCAGCACTGTAAATAACTTGTTTAAATCACAAAACAGGATTGGAAGGTTCATAGTGGTCCGCTTCTTTAACCCGTAGTAACTAACTAAGACATGACTGGCTGGGTGTAACCAAAAACAACAGCAAGTTTACTCTGACAGATTAGTCTGCTAACCCCGATGCACAACAGCATTCGACCAGTAGACAGCAACATACTGGAGTCTGGATGCTGGATCTAACACTAACATGCAACAGCTGCTGGGTGTTGGTCAACGTTGGAGTCATAGAGTTTAATCTGGGCTCTTCTTTAATCACTTTAGGACACTAATCTTGGTCTCTAAATGGAGAAATAAAAGATAAATCTACCTCAGCAGTACTGGATAATGTGTTAATTTAGTTTTATTTACTTTAATTTATTTAATATTTAGGATTTCCTCCTATTTTGGGGCTCAGATTTACACTTGCCTTGTCAACATCTTTACTGCCCCACCACAAAATTCATATTTATTAAAGTCACCAATGGACAATTCCTAATATTTTAATGGAATATTGCAGTATTTTTTTTTGTATAAATGATTTATCTATGCACATATTTTTTTTTTATTCATGTGCCCCCATAATCTATAATAAAAGATCACAGCAATAGCAAATTCTTGTTTCATAATCATAAACAAACATACAGACACACACATCCTCACCATGTTCATACCATTGAGTGGTTTTTCAGAAAGATTAGATGGAAAAGTGCAAAATTTAGTCATGTCAGAGCTGTGTTAATTAGGATGAAAAAAAAAACAACTTTTTTTGTCTTGTGTTACAGATGGAAAGACCACATCTACAAAGTATTTTGACGCAACCCTGGGAGATCTCAACTGCTTTACTACCATACACAATGGCTGTAAGTCTGTGAGTGTGTGTGTGGGAGAGAGAGAGAGTATTTTAGCACTGCATATTCATAGTATGACCAATAGAAAAAGATAGCGTAAAGGTCATGTTGCTGTATGTTGGTGTATTCTTGTCCAACCACCATGTGCGTGCACTTTTGTTCCTCTGTGTAAGTTTTTTTGTGTTTGTATCTAATTGTGTTTCTGCATAAAGATCACATGACATGGAATTAAAGTAACCGTAAATGCGGTTTGTATGTGTGTTTTAATCAGAACACTATAGCACGTGGTGCAGCAGATCATTTTAAATTTAGTTATGATGGGGGTGGATACTGTGTGTGACACTGCATGCCAGAGTGGAGGGTGTTTATACTGCTGTCAGGCTCCCATTCAGTCAGTCGGGAGGAGAGTGGTCTGATAGCGAAAGAAAGGGTTGACAGTTTACTTCAAAATTTTTCTTGTTGTCTTCAGGCCATCTTGTCAAAATGCAGCGTTCAGCACCTGTGGACCCCACAAAGATGGGTGTTGGAAGGGCCATCGCTGTCCTCACCTCTGGAGGAGATGCACAGGGTGAGGAAGTGTGTATTTGTGTGGACAGGCATTTACAGTATGGAGTCTAACTCCATGGGTGTAGATGGATACAGACAAGTTATAATTTTCACATTAAGTTCTCACTTACTAAATCTAACAAATCAGTGCTTTAAAACATAATTTCTCTATAAATTTATGCTGTGACTTTATATAACAAACCCCATAATCTGCCATTGCTCTTGTATTGATAGATGATTTGGCCATTAAGTTTCTGTGTACTAACATTCAAAGCTTTGGAGTCAGTATGTTTATAAATTCAGCCAAGGCTGAAATGCAAATTAAATGTATTCCTGTGATGAAAGCTGAATTTTCAGCATCTTTACTCCAGTATTCAGTGTCACATGATCCTTCAGAAATCATTCTGATATGCTGATTTGGTGTTCAGGACATTCTTATTATTATCACAGTTATAAAAACAGTTGTGTTTCTTAGTATTATTCTTAAGCAGCATTTGTTTGTAATATCATAAATGTCTTTACTGTCCCTTTTGATCAATTTAATGTGTCCCTGCTGAATTAAAATATTAATTTCTTTAAGAAAAATCATACAGACCCCAAACTTTTGAACATTAGAATAGATTTTAGGTAGTAAAGGAGACGTTTATAAACACTATAAAAGTACACATAAAAAACTTCATGATACAAAACTTGAAAATGAGTGCAATTTGTTCTCCTCCTTTTTGTTGTTGCATAAATTTCAATATAAATCATCATTCGCTTTTGTGATATGGAAAAGAGCAGAGAACATTCTGCTAAACATCTCCTGTGTTTCATGAAATACAAGAATAGGGGGTTTGAAATGACATGAGAGTGAGCAAATGATGACATTTATAGATTTGGAGAAACTATACCTTCATGCAGGAAGGGTTTTCAACTACAAAATCAACAGTGATATGCAGTTTCCTCCTCTTTTGCATTAAAATGCAAGGTATAAAGTCAAATGAGTGTGGTATTTAATTTGGCCATAACTTGACAGATGATCATTTAAATTGGTTGTGTTGGATCCTTGATTGAACTACCACCCCCTCATTTACTATATCAGCCATATTGAATGAGCAACAGGAATCATATATCAGAGAGGTCATGAGAGGTGCTAAAGCTTTCACACTGACCTTTTATCCAACCTTTAGCTGTAGGAAAAAGAACTGGCCTTTAACCTTATCTGGTTCCAGCTGCAGAATAAGTCAAATAACTGTGTAATGTCAACTAGTCCTAGAAGAACCTTAACTATGGCCGTCCCATCGTTCCCTCTCACTCAATTCCTCCCCATGATCTCTCTGTCTCTCTCTGTCTGTCTGGAGGGTGTTATATTTAGCCGATGACCTTTGGGGAAATGTGGTTGCTTTGGAGAGCTGGGCAATGAAGCTTGCTTGTTGTCCTCTCTGGTTCAATATTAAATGAAACTTGAGCCACTTAGATTGCCCTTAACCACCATGTGTGTTTGTGTGACCAGATGAGAAGATAACAGGTTAGGAATAAAACCAAAAACACTTTCCTGTGAATTAGTGGTTAGCTGGATACGTTACACGAACCAAAACGTATCTTCAAAATCTAAAGCTTGTGACAAATTAAAGAAAACCTTAGACCTTTACTTCTGTATGTAAATGTCTAGCCAATCAAAACACTATGAAACATGTGCAGTAATTATGATTCATTAATTATTATTTCTCAGGCATGAATGCTGCTGTCCGAGCCACAGTGAGAGTTGGGATCTACACCGGCGCGAAAGTCTATTTTGTGCATGAGGTTTGTTCATCTAAACGCACACATACAGACCTAAGAAATAAAGAATTAATAGTGAAAGATTGGTATTCGCTGCACACAAAAATTGAGAATTTGTAATTCTAATTCACTGTTATTCACTTATGCAGGAGAAATTCACTTTCCAATTCACTCAGCTCTAGCTCAATTCGAAGTCCACTCAATCTTTTTAAAGTCTATGCATTATGTAACATGTGTTTGCATTCAATTATGCATCCTCCAATTTCTGTGTGCGTCTAGGGTTATCAGGGCCTAGTCGATGGAGGCGATAACATCCGACAAGCAACTTGGGAGAGCGTGTCAATGATGCTGCAGCTGGTAATTTGATAATATTTATCTTGTGTGTTTTGTATCAGCTGTTTGGATTCCGAACTAGCAATTTGTGAATGAATCACTATTTATCTAATTGGTCAAATGGGTTTGCAAAAAGCTCTTTGAATTCAGTTTGATTCATTCGGTAACACTTTATTTCGATAGTCCACTTTAGACATTCTACTAACCATAAGTAACTTTTCAACTACATGTTAACTAACTGTCATTAGACGATTAGTAGACTGTCAGCATAATATCTGCTAACTTTTTTTTTTTTATTTTGTTGGTCCCCCAACAGACATTCAACAGACTATGAGTAACTTGGCGACTACAAGTAAACTTATCCTCCTAACCCAAACCCTAACACCTAACCATAACCTACCAGTCTACTGACAGTCTATTATAATATATTAATACTCTAATGAGAGTTAGTTGACATGTAGTTGAAAAGTTACTTATAATTAGTAGAACGTCTAAAGTGACTATCGAAATAAAGTGTAACCATTCATTCAAACAGTGTTCTGCAGCTCATGGCACTAGTAATGCCAAGGTCATGGGTTCAATCCCCAGGGAATACTTCAACTGAAGTGCAGTAATTTTAGCTTGCAATATCAAGCAGCTTAACAAGCTGTTCTGTATACAGCTAAAAATAACTGGAAGCGAATGACAACGAAAGTCAGACAAATTCAAATTACATATGGCCACTCCCTTTCTTATGTTAATAAGATGATAAGATATGTTAATCAGGTGGATACCTTCAATCCAATGTAAGTGTAAATGTAAATTCAAACTGTTCAATTACAAACTTGCAGTGGTAAAACAAAAACAGCACTGGATGAGGTGATATTTAGCTCCAGTGCATTGTGTGACACAAAACTTGTTTGTGTGTCAGCAATTAGGCTGCTCTTTATTGCACGTGTAGTTTGTGAACTAGCAGCACACTCTGTATTGCAGGTAAAATTTCTATCCAAAACAGTAATTATCAAAATATCGGGATCCTTTTTGATGGGGTCCTGTTCCCAAGTACTTATGAAAGGCTAGAAACGCTCTTGCCTTCAAGACACATTTATACTCATTCAGTTGTGATCACATCAACACAATTAAACCATAACTGAAACTAAAGGGGGAGTTCATCAGGTTATTTTTATGCATGTTTGAGATCATATTGCATGGTAGGCTATAACCCCTTTGATCCAGCACAAAATGCCAGAGTTCATCTAGAGATTTCTGCTTTCGAGACTTAGGCCTACTGTTTACACTGGTCAAATTACCATGTGAGTAATGACATGAGGCATAGATTATGACCATGCTGATTGTCTGATGGCACCACTGGGAGTTTCAAACCCTCACTATACAGCCTTGACTCATTGGCATTTTTGATTGTTTTTCTTATTTACCTCTGTCTATTTTGTCAGGGGGGCACAGTCATAGGCAGTGCCCGCTGTCAGGACTTCCGCACTAAGGAGGGTAGAGCTAAAGCAGCATGCAACCTGGTGAAGTTGGGCATCACTAATCTGTGTGTAATTGGTGGAGATGGCAGCCTGACTGGCGCCAACGAGTTCCGTAATGAGTGGAGTGAACTGCTGCAAATCTTGCTGAAAGCAGGTAGGACCACACCATCCGGTAATCCTTGTCGGTCTGTTACATCAGGGGTTTTAAAACTTTTTAATGTCTCCATCCATCCATCCATCCATGCTGTTCTTTTGACAAATTTTCAAAGAATCCTGAAGAAAAAAATGGATCGCAGTTTACACAAAAATATTAAGCAGCAGTTTTCAAGATTGATAAAAATAAGAAATGTTGCTTGAGCACCAAATCAGCAAATTGCAATGATTTCTGAAGGATCATGTGACACTAAAGGCTGGAGAAATGGAATGAACATTCAGTTGCCATCTCAGGAATACATTACATATTCAAATGCATTCAGATAGAACACAGTTAATTTCAAATGTTATTTGGTCCCACTTTATATTAAGTGGCTTTAAGTACTATGCACTTACATTGAAATGAATAATTTGATACAATGGACTTATTGTGTACATACATGTTTTTACATTGTACTTATATTTTGAAAATACCTAAATGTAGTTACAGCTGTAAAGTGGGACCATATTTTACAATATTACAGTTTCTACTTTATTTATGAGATAAATGCTGCCTTGGTGAGCACAAGAGACATTTTTTTTAAAAAATCACAGACCCCAAACTTTTGAAGAGTATTGTATATGGTGATCTTTGAGAATATGTTTTGGCTTTGTAAATATGTTCATAATATTTTGCAGAAAGTAAGACACTGTAACTTTATATAAATAGGGAGCTGATGAGAAGATTCAATGTGTCAGTTATTAAGAAGATACACATAAAACACATGCCTGTCTGTCTGTCCTCATAGGTAAGATCACAGCAGAGGAGGCTAAACGTTCATCTCATCTGAACATCGTTGGGATGGTTGGATCCATAGACAATGATTTCTGTGGCACAGACATGACCATTGGCACGGATTCAGCTCTGCACAGAATCATAGAAGTAGTGGATGCCATCACAACAACAGCTCAGAGGTAAATGCATACACACACATCTATGTACATATGGTACTACATAGTTGAATTCTCAGCCTGACAACACATTGATTTGTCTTTGCAGTCATCAAAGAGCCTTTATTCTGGAAGTGATGGGGAGGCATTGTGGGTATGTTGTAGTATGGATGCATGATAAGTCATTCTGTTGTTGAATGTTACCATAAATGTTCTAAAAACAAAATCCACATCTGTGAATATATGAATATATTATGAATATGAATATATTATGGCCTGGTTTCACACACAGGGCTTAGACTAAGCCAGGACTAGGCCTTAGTTAAATTAGGACATTTAAGTACCATTTATTAAAACATCGGTAACACTTTACAATACGGGTACACTAATATGCATTAATTCATGCTTAACTAATGCACAGATAATCATGAGTTAATGTATAACTAATGAAGAACGAAACCATTAATTAATGATTACTGCATCATGGTTAATTAATACATGAATTGCTATTAATTCAATGTGTCATTGTGTATTAATTCCTTAATAACATATTTTATTAACTAATAGTGTAAATTAATGTTTTAATTACCACAATTAGTCAAAGCTATACACTTCAACTTCCAGTTGTCTGCTTTAATTAATCATTAGCTAATGATTTGCAAAGGTATCATTATGTTATGACTTTACTTGTTGAGGCACATCATTATTAACTAGTCATTTTGGAATTGTAGTAATTTGCACATGAATTTGCACTAACAATGAAGTAATTAATAATGTATTAATGCATTTTAGTGTACCTGTCATATTATCTGAAGGTTGAAATACAAGGCTTTGGCTCATTCTGGTAATTAACATATTAATTAACACTAGTTAAAATAAATGAGTTATTATATGGAATTAATTCACAATTACATATTTAATTAATAACAATTCTTGTATGAACTAATACATTAACTTTACAGACTCTTAATGTGGTAATCATTAATGAATAGCTTACTGTAGATAATCATTAGTTACACATTAATTCAGTATTATCTGTGCATTAGTTAAGCATGAATTCATTCTTATTAGTGTTAATTATTGTAAAGTGTTTCCAAAACATCCATGAAAATAGTTTTAGCTCTAATTAACTACAGGTGTAATAGTCCTGGTTATGACAGTGTGTAACCAAGAGTGTATGTATATTTTTTATGTGTAAATATAGGTATTTGGCCTTAGTCACTGCCCTGTCGTGTGGTGCTGACTGGGTGTTTATTCCTGAGATGCCTCCAGATGAAGGATGGGAGGACCATCTGTGCAGGAGACTTACCTATGTAACATCTATACACATTATAATGCCCTACTTATCATAATAGTCAACATCATCATCCTTATATTCTGTCCAATATAATTATACTGTCTTAATTGTGCAGCAAAGAAGCATTGGCCATCGTTTGAATGTCATCATTGTGGCAGAAGGTGCTTTGGATCGCCACGGCAAACCCATCACCAGTGACTTTATCAAGAACGTAAGCCCAAACTGTCACATAAAATATGATCAAAGTGATTTTTTTTATCATGACTTATTCTTTGTGCATGTTTGTGTTTGTTTAGCTGGTCACTAAAAAGCTCGGCTTTGACACACGTGCCACCATTTTGGGTCATGTTCAGAGAGGAGGAACACCTTCAGCCTTTGACAGAATCTTGGTATGATCAGTATTCAGATTCCCAGCTTGTTTATTTGATACATATGTAACATGCTCTGTCTTGTTCTCAGGGCAGTAGGATGGGGGTGGAGGCTGTGATGGCATTGCTAGAGGCCACTCCTGACACCCCTGCATGTGTGGTCAGTCTGTCCGGAAACATGGCTGTTCGACTGCCCCTCATGGAGTGTGTGCAAGTGGTGAGTAGGCATATACACATCCTGACTTCCTGGCTGCATTATTATTTTATGTTTGATGTGTTTTGATGCAGTAGTTTCAAATCAAATTAAAATAACTGCTGTTTTCCCCAACCAGATATAAAAGTATTATGAACAGGTAGTTTGGGTCGTTCATGTTTGACGTTTTTGAAAGAAGCTTCTTATGCTCACCAGGGCAGCATATATTTAATCAAAAATACAGTAAAAACAGTAATATTGTGAAATGTTATTACAATTTCAGCATCATTACTGTACTCTAGTCTTCAGTGTCACATGATCCTTCAGAAATCATTCTAACATGCTGATTTGGTGCTTAAGAAATATTAATTATTATTATCAACGTTATTCTATTCTATGATGAATAGAAAGTTGACAGCATTTATTTGAAATGGAACATTTTGAGGCAATATAAGAGTCTTTACGGTGTGATGAATTTAATGAATCTTCACTGAATAAGTATTAATTTAAAAAAAAAAAACTGACTCCAAACTTTTGAATGGTAGTGTAATTTTATATAACATTTAATTAATTTATTATTATTATGCATTTTATTTTATTGCAGTCAATTTGATGCAGATGTTGTTGATGTTGGTTTGTTGATTTGTACCCAAATTAAGCTGCTAATTTACTCACCCCATGTCATCCAAGATGTCCACGTCTTTCTATCTTCAGTCGAAAAGAAATTAAGGTTTTTGATGAAAACATTCCTGGATTTTCTCCATATAATGGACTTTATTGGGAACCAAACAGTTCAAAGTCCAAATGAGAGTTTCAGTGCAGCTTCAAATGGCTTTAAACGACACCAGAAGATTTTGAACCAGAAGAGTTTGAACAGGAGAGTCACGAACGCTCATCACAGAACAGAGCAAGGCGAGCATTTGTGCTTATAAAACTTAAACTTTTTTATTTATTTTTTAAATGAATTTTTAAAATTCGCTAGATAAGACCCTTATTCATCGTCTGGTGTCGTTTAAAGCCCTTTGAAGCTGCACTGAAACTCTCATTTGGACCTTGAACCGTTTGGTTCCCATTGAAGTCCATTATATGGAGAAAATCCTGGAATGTTTTCATCAAAAACCTTAATTTCTTTTCGACTGAAGAAAGAAAGACATGGATATCTTGGATGACATGGGGGTGAGTAAATTATCAGCAAAAGTTTTTTTAAAAGTGAACTACTCCTTTAATTTGTAATACATCTTGTTCTTTTTTCAGACAAATGAAGTGACCAAAGCTATGGCAGAGGGCAGGTTTGAGGAAGCTGTTAAGCTCCGGGGAAAGTGAGTTCTTTATCCTTGTCTGTCTTTCTTTCTTTCTTTGCTATAACAAACTAAACCTGTGACTGATTTCCTTTTTCTCTTCTGCAGGAGTTTTGAGAACAATTGGAACACATATAAACTCTTGGCCCATGTGTCCGCCCCAGATGTGAAGGTGCGTAACAAGATATGAATCATTTAATCATTAATTTGTTGGACTTTACTCCAGATATGTATTTTCTATTTATTTATTTTGATTTTCATCCTCTTCCTCTCCTTCTTTAGAGTAATATAAACATAGCTATACTGAACGTGGGAGCTCCGTGTGCAGGAATGAACGCAGCAGTCCGTTCAGCAGTCAGAATCGGTATCATTCAAGGACACAACATGCTATCAGTGCATGATGGCTTCGAGGGACTTGCACACGGAACTGTAAAGTATTTAACATGCATGAGGAATCCATGAGTGCATATGAAGAAATGTCTTCTCTCTGATTTAAACTCTGTCTCCTGCAGATTGAACCGATAGATTGGAGCTATGTGGGAGGCTGGACAGGCAAAGGAGGTTCTGTTTTAGGAACCAAGAGGTATGTTATTTTCATCAAATAAATACAAATTGGTGAACAAAAGAAACCTTACTTGCCCCAAACTTGTGTATAGTGTGTTTTAATTCTTGTATCTCTTTCTTTCTCCTTCTCTTTCTGTAGGTCATTGCCAGGTAGTATGATTGAAGATATCAGTCTGAATATAGCCAAGTTTAACATTCATGCCCTGGTTATCATTGGAGGATTTGAGGTGAGAAAATCTCAAATACTACTGCCAATGTGAAATAAAATATTTGAAATCCTTTTATTTGTCCACCAGCAACTACCTCAACTTGCTGTTTCATTTTTACACACACTCTCTCGCTCCCCCTTTCTGTTTAGGCCTTTGTTGGAGGTTTGGAATTAGTGACTGCCAGAGAAAAATATGAGGAGTTGTGTATTCCCTTGATTGTTATTCCTGCTACTGTGTCTAATAACGTTCCTGGATCAGACTTCAGCATCGGTGCTGATACTGCTCTCAATACTATCACGACTGTGAGAAAGCACACTCTATTAAATTGTGTAATGTACAATTCACAGACATGTCCCCAACTATATTTAATCATCTGTTTTGTGTCTTTTAAGACATGTGATAGGATCAAGCAATCCGCCGCTGGAACAAAGCGCAGGGTTTTCATCATTGAAACAATGGGGGGATATTGTGGATATCTGGCAACCATGGCAGGGCTGGCTGCGGGGGCTGATGCTGCTTATATTTATGAAGAACCATTTGCCATTCACGACTTGGAGGTGAGGCATGTTTGAATGCGTGATTGGATGGATATGTGTAATTTTGTTTTGTTTTTAACTTAAATTTCTGGTGGAGAAATAGACAAATGTGGAGCACTTATTGGAGAAGATGAAGACCACAGTGAAAAGAGGCCTCATCCTCAGGTTGGTCATTTCGTTACACAATTTGTTTCTGCATCTTTTCACTCTAACTCATTCGGTCAACTTCTGCGATAATCTAGACAAATGACTCCAGGCTTATGCAATTCATGTGCCAGCACGCTAATAACATCAAACTGTTTTCCCTCAGGAATGAGAAATGTAATGCAAACTACACTACAGATTTTATCTTCAACTTGTACTCAGAAGAGGGCAAAGGAGTTTTTGACTGCCGTAAGAATGTGCTTGGGCACATGCAGCAGGTCTGTGTGTACAATATTGATAGTATTCTAGGGTTTTGGCCTGTGTTTTTGAACATTATTGCTGAGCTTCTTGTCTTTATCTCTGGACTCAATTGCTAACTTTTCTCATGGTATGTTCAGGGTGGAACGCCTACACCATTTGACAGGAACTTTGGCACAAAGATGGGTGCTAAAGCAGTGTTGTGGTTGACTGATAAACTGAAGGAGTGTTACAGACATGGTGAGTGAACAATAATTTAAGGCAGCACTGCAGCTTTTAATACAGACAGGAGCCATCTTAGAAAACAGACTCGATAAGTCGATCCCCGAACGCCGTTCATACAGTTCAGAAGTTCGCTGAACTTCATACAGTTCAGCTCACTCAGCACGATGCTCGTGGTTTGACTTATCAAGACTGTTTTCAAAGATGGCTCTGTGTGTCTTTATAAAGTATTAAACGGTCTGTACACTTACAAAGTTCTCAATGCTTTGTTTTGCATGTATGGACCCTCATTATGTTACTGTGTTAGTGTGGGGCTATTTTGACCCTTGTTAGTGGTATAAACTAGCGATTTCTTTTTACTTATTCTATGCCCCATATAACTTAGCCTACTAGCATTATACGCTAAACAGTTTTTAGAGATAAAACTCTTTAGATTCGATTATCACAAAAACAAATCTCAGAGAACGGTTGACTAGGTACCGATGTTTTATTAGACCATAGGTTCTCCTTTAAGCCTTGTCTAAGAACAAGACTTAAAAATAGTGTAGATCGAGTATTTTCAGTCGTGGAATGATTTGCCTATGATTTTAGAGTTGATGCACATCTTGGTGGAGTTTTTTTTTTTCTTGCGATTTCCCAAAATTTGTATAAAGTATATTGCAGTAAAATATATGTAATTATTATTAATTAATTCAAATGTTTATTATTGTATAATGTTTCAAATGAGCTACGTTTAATGCTAGGTTAATTGTATCTTACATAATATTGTATGTAACATAATTCTCATAATCTTTAAGGCATAAAAAAGCAATAGAACACCAGAGTGTACTGTATTCATTGAAAGTGCCTCACATAAATCCTTATGAACCTGACTGTATCTTTCTGTCTTTCCATAAACATCTTTCACTCTTGTATGAGTAGGCCGTATCTTTGCAAACACCCCAGACTCTGCCTGTGTTCTGGGAATGAGGAAGAGAGCCATGATCTTCCAGCCTCTCTGTGATCTCAAAGAGGACACTGACTTTGTGTGAGTGATCCCCGACCGCTTTACTGTTGTTTCATTGCATCGCACACATTGTCATTCACTGAGTGACTCCCACCTGTTTCTGTTCCAGACATCGTATACCGAAGACTCAGTGGTGGTTGAAGCTTAGGCCCGTTCTCAAGATTCTGGCCAAATACAAGATCTCTTTGGACACCTCAGAGACTGCTACGATGGAGCATGTCATTAAGAAGAGAGGAGCAGTCTAGACACATGCTAAATTGCAGTGGGATAAAAAACAAATCTTAGTATAAAATAATAATCAGCTGATCATCCTAATGTTCTTCCAAAACCATGTAAACACAAAAGAAAGTTACATGAGTGACTAAATAATGACAGAATTTCCAGTTTTGGGTGTACTATCACTTTAAGTACAAAACCCCACAAATTTTAACTCTCAGCTGTATTTTTACCATTTCACCACTAGGCCTATCTGGCCTAAATGCACTATTGTCAAACAAACAAACAAAATAAAACAAAACAAAACTATTGTACTATTGTTTCTAAATAAATAAAACTGCCAGACTAAATTAAACCTTTAGATTTTCAATGATTTCACTGAACAAGAAAAGTAATACTTATAGAGTCACATTACTGTAATATCAACATGGCGTGGCAACATTGCTTTTTTTTTTTTTTTTTTTGGCGCGGCAACATTGCCAGAGAAATACAATTTATGACATTGCATATTTTCAGTTTTTTTTTTTTTACTTGTTTATTTTTTTCTGAAAGACCAACATGATTTAACATGATTTATATTTGAGCAAACTTTAGTTTCCAAAGTGCCCAATTTTTCTTATGTATATGGTAACCCCCTAATATATATAATGTGTGTGTGTGTGTGTGTGTAAATAACAGTTTTCTAAAGCAGAATTTTCAGATTATGAACAAACGTGAGATTCAAATAGAAGTTAATTAACATAGCCAAAAGCTGGAAACTTGGTCCTGAAGAGAAAACAAAGAGCACCGCCATGTGGTGACTGACAATGGCATTGTTACAGTAGTCATCTAGTAAAACTAAACAGGTGTCTTTGATTCAGTGCTCTTTAAAATGTTTGTCATAACTTTATTAACATGTGCTTTACAAATATCAATACTTATTTCTAATCAAATTGTATAGAGCGCATACTATTTTCATCTTATTTAATTTAATTTATTTTAATATTTTGAAGCGTGTTGCAATTGGCTTGTGGGGTGAAAGTTACACAAGTGAGTGACAACTAAAATATAACACAGGAAGAGGAAGAGGTGAACAAAAGTGACCACATTATTCCTGTAGCTCTTGCATAGTAGCCGAACTGATGTGATCGATAAGCTGTGTTTCAAATCCTAGTGAGCTTCCTATCTAGACATCATGTCTATAGCCTACAACTTTTTTTTTAGCTTCATAGCCGCTCAAATATGCTGCACCTGTCTGTAGCGACCATATATGATGTCTAGATAGGAAGCTTAAGTGTTGAAACACAACCATTGACATTTTGACGAGAATCATGATGACGCCTCCAGACTCAGAGTGACGTTTTGATTCGAATTCAAACGTTCTGAACGAGTCACGACATCTCACATTTACGGTAAGGGACGAATACAATTGTTTCATATTTTAATAGATTTCGTTGTGTTGTATTCTATATAATTGACTTGGTTTTGTTAAGGATTGACAGGTTTAGTTTATAACAGTTTGAAAAGTACCATTTGAATTTGGAGAAAAGCAAGTTCTGTTGAATTGGACTGCTGACTGACGAACATCTAATTACTGGTTGGGTGTTCCACTTTGTTTGAAAGAAATTAAATAAATAATTGAGGTAAATAATAAAAATAATTATAATAGGTAATAATAGTATTATGTATTTAATAAAATGTGTTATTCATATATAAAATATTTATATTTATATAATATAGATTATGTATTTATATATATATACAGAATTTAAGCGCAAATAATTCTTAAATATATACATGCATGCATAGGTATTTATATATACAAAATAATTATATACAGCACACACAAATATATTATGTAAACACAGACTTTTATTTTGGATGCGATTAATCGCAATTAATTTTTGCACAGCCCTAATATATATATATATATATATATATATATATATATATATATATATATATATATATATATATATATATGAAACATCAGGTGCATTATTAAAAACAACAGCAACAACACTCTTTCTCTGTTTCCGTTACTGAAACAGGGCTAACCTGTTAACCAGGGTTAACATGGCTAACGTTTTTTTTTTTTTTTTTTCACACTCTAAACAAACGTTAAAAAGTAGCTGACAGGAATGTGTGTTTTCTCCTTTGGATGAGTTGTGTTATGTCTCAACACATGTCCCTGTGCTAGTTAATGCTGAGCGATAAAGAGGAAGAGTGACATACTGTGGTTTTGTATGTCTGCCGCCTTGGTTTAGATGCTTGAAACATTTCCATTTTGTAACACCTGACTCATTGTCAGATGTCTGGTTTTGAATATGTTCACATGAATGAGAAGTAGGCTATACAGCATGGTGGAAGTGCAGTTGTGTTTTTTATTACGTTTAGCATTTAGTTCTGTTTTTCTTTATTCACGTGCCTTGTGTCACGCACATGTAGAAATCCTGTTTTTTGGGGTTTTTTGAAACAAAAGAGCAATAATGTAAAAATGTAAAAAGAGAACATCATATGTGATATTTCAATATTTATTTATGTATTTTGTGAAAAAAAAAGAAAAAGATTTGGTAAATGAAAACATCTTGAGTGTTTAGTAATTCTGTATTATTCTGATTTTACTAAATGGACAGTATCTTGGAAATACACAGTATTAGTAAGGTATATTTCATATTTGAATTCTATTCAATGAGCTTGAAATGAAATTATAACCTAAAATACTCTATCTCTGCAGATGAAGGCTTTTGTGATAGCTGTGACAGTTTTCTTTCACTGTATAAAAGGTAATGCACATAGACATCCATGCCTTTTTAGAAAAGTGAAAGAAGTCTTTGATGCTTGTATTTGATTAAAGTGAGCTTTTTATTATGTGCATTTTAGGGCAGGAACCATTTTGTCAATCTCAGCCTTCATGTTCTGAATGTATAAGGAGTCCTGGATGTGCATGGTGCAAACAGATGGTAGGTTATCATGTGAATGAATCAATATGTAGTTTGATTGAACCTTCCTCAAGAGTCAGTTTCCCATGATCAGGATGGAGAAGATGTCGTACCTAGTCAGAGCTGAAGAGAACTGAGAGAAGAGATTACTGAGAAACAAAGCATTCACATTTAACATTGTGCTCCCTTTTTGCAGCTCTTTTCCTGCTGTGGTACCTGTGGTTGAGCATGTTTTTCTGTGCAAACTTAACAGCTGCTTCATTATAAAACCTGTTCAGAGTGCTCTAATCATTTGTGGAAACTGATTACCTCTAAACATTTAAGTAAACAAACTATTTTTTTAAAGTTAACTAACTCAGTTAGATCTTAAAAATGTTGTACTACACAAACGTGTTAATTACAAATATTGAACACTCTTAACTCATACAGTTTGTTTGCACAAACATCCTATTACCTCAAACTTTTATGATTAAGTGCTAGTTAGCAATAGCTAGCTTATGCTAATTTAACCATCAATACTTGCAAGTAGCCTACCTAATCAACATATAAAGCCTTGAACTTTTGCTGCATCCTCGACCTTACCACAGACTCTATCCTTCAACCCAATGCTAACCCTGTACAACTCCAACCTAACAGAAAGGTCTGTGTACCTTTCATCAGTTCTTGTTATTATTCTTATTAGTATAGAGTTTATTGCAACAACGTTTAATCTCTTTAAACAGCCAGACTAATAAATGGCCCGACACAAACCGGAGCAAAACCTAGACAGAGCTTTCTTATGTAAGCTAAATAATAATTTATGTGGTATCTGTTCTCACAACTACCCTTAGCCTATATTTGACACACTGCCTGTTTTATTTAGCTGACCGACTCTCCAAATATGTGTGCCGAAGCTGCACAAGCTCTAGCTAGCGTGCATTAAGTTCAAGCCTTGCCGACATCAGTTCTTACTCAGCTCCACACAAAAGAATAATAGTAGGCTAGTCATCTGCTATAGTTATTGCCACCTAAACTTCTAAAGCAAAGTCATAGATCATAGATTTGTGTTCAAGTGAGAGCAGATGTTTATAAGCGAACCCGTGTTGGAGATTAACATTTTTTGTAAATTAATTGGTAAATTCTTCTTTTTTCGCTTCATAAAATTGAGGTTAAACCACTGGAGTCACATAGATTACTTTTATGATGTCTTTACTACCTTTCTGGTGCTTGAAATTTGTAGTTGCAGACTGTCAATGGGACAGAAAACTCAGATTTCATTAAAAGATCTTCAATTGTGTTCCAAAGATGAACAAATGTCATCTGGATTTGAAATGACATGAGAGTAATTAATGACAGAATTTAATTTTTTGGGGTGAACTAACCATTTAATGTTATAATTCCTGAAATTATATTTAAAGTGGAGTAAATGCTCAAAGTTCATTCAGCTAATTTCTAAAGCCTTTTGCATATATTTACCAGAGTCATTTGTGCAATTTTAAATCATTAATAAATCATTAAATCAATTAAATAAACATTTATTCAATTTAAAATGTGTATAATGTGATAACGAACCATTATTTAAAAAAATGTTTTAAACTGTAACAAAACTGCACCCTATCTCCTATATTGTAAATGTGAAAATAAATTGGTTCCAAAATCATTATTTTAACCCTAATTTGACCTTTCGTTTCGATCACGATTTGGTGTATATCACTTATAATAATGATGTTTAGATGTTACCACATGAAGCACATTTTTAAGGACATTTTTCTTATTTTATTTTGTATTTTTTTATATAATTGCTTATAACTGATTATATTGTAATGCAAATTTCCTTGTGATGCAGGACTTTTTAAAATCAGGCGAGTCTAATGAACGGCGCTGTGATTCTCCCGAGTCTCTGAAGGCCAGGAGTTGTAACGAGGATAATGTGATCAATCCTGGAAAACATCCATTGAAATATATAAAGAACAGTGACCTCAGCAACAATGTTGAAAATGTGGTCCAACTCAAACCTCAGAATATCCAAATTTCACTCCGAGTTGGTGAGCTTACTCATACATACAGCAGCATGCTGCAACTTATTGAAACATAAGCTTGACGCTATTTGCTGAGTATTTACACTTTGGTGCAATAATTGTTAACTTTAACATGTACAGTAGATGTAATATTATACAGCAAATATATACAAGCTTACGTTTACACGTACAATACGCCATATATAACAACTGGCACAAAACAACCATATTTTTGACATATGTTAGTCATTAGTATATTGGTAGTGTAGTACCTAAATATTTTTTTATTTCATGTGTACAGGAGTTCCATATGAATTCTCAATTGAGTTCAAAAGGGCTCAGGGTTACCCTATAGATCTGTACTACCTGATGGACCTGAGCTATTCCATGAAAGATGATCTGGAGCAAATTAAAACTCTGGGGCAGAAAATCCTCAAGAAGCTGAAGGACATCACAGAGACCGTCCGGATCGGTGAGAATCGCTAACTGAAATACGAATGGCAATGTGGCTAACCAACCAGAGATGAATTTTTAACATATTAGAGACAGTTATTTCTAAATAGAACACAATCAGTATTTCCAGGTCTGGAAAATACATTTCTATATTAAATGTATTTATTATACTCTGCTCATATTTAATGACTTATCAAACTTTATTAAATTTCAAATAATAAGAAGACATTTTTCTTGAGCACAAAATCATAATTTTTAGAATGATTTCTGAAGGATCATGTGACACTGAAAACTGGAGTAATGATGCTTACATCATACAGGAATAGATTACATCTTAAAATATATTAAAATACAAAACATTTATTTTAAATTGTAATAATATTATAAAACATATTACTGTTTTTAATTAATTTGTATTAAATAAATACATAAATATAGTCTTGGTAAGTATGAGAGATTTCTTTCAAAAACATTTTAAAAAATCTTACTAACAAGTTATCTAATTGCTTAATTAAAATAAAAAACCCGTAATTGTCAAGTAAAATAGACTGTAACGAGGTTTGTTGTTGTGGGAAGGAGGTGGGAACAAACAATCAACAAGTTTAATTACATAAAATAAAACAAATACAAAAGAGAGTAAAGACAGCAGCCCCTCACGGACGACTGCTGTCACATATAATAAAACAAAACACAACATAAGTTCAGGCCTGTTCCTCTCTCCATCTTCACTGTCGTCACTCCTCCTTTATGTTTCCGCTCCTCCGTGAGAGATACGAGACCGGTGCGTATCACAGAAACCATCAACAATCATGCCACCGGCCTCGCGCTGTTCTCTCACATCCCTCGACCTCATCCTTGCTTGCCACAGACCTGCAATTTTAAAGAATAGTCTGTGGTTTTTGTCATTTATCCTAAGCCCTTTCTCCATTTTTCAGGTTTCGGGTCTTTTGTTGATAAGGAGATGTTGCCATACGTCAGTCAGGTGAAGATAAGACGTGAGAACCCCTGCCCCAATCGTATAGATTCCTGCCAACCAGCTTTCAGTTTTCAAAATGTCCTGCCATTGACTAACGATGCCAAGGAGTTTGAACGAGAAGTTAGCAAACAGAAAATCTCTGGCAACCTGGACTCTCCTGAGGCTGGTCTGGATGCAATAATGCAGGCTGTTGTCTGTAAGGTGAGAGCTGATTTGCCATGAATGAATGGAATTACATGTAAAGATTTCATCCATCCATTTTTGTGTGCAGTAAATCAGAGTCTGTGAAAGCTACTGTACATGAAAAAGTTTTTTTTTTTTTTTTGCCATGACAGGAGAAGATTAAATGGCATGATGTGAATCGGATTCTGGTTTACACATCTGATGATACTTTCCACATGGCAGGAGATGGACGACTAGGTGGTGTCTTTAAGCCACATAATGGACAGTGTCATCTTAATGAGAACGGTTCCTACAATGGAAGAGCCTATGTGAGTGTTGCTCATTTAATGATGAACATTCTTAATGCGTTTTCTGTTGTAGATAATTGAATAAAAATTCAACTTTAAGAGGAATATAAGTGGGATAGTTTGCATTTGAATATAAAATAAAAATCATATTCAATTTTCCTACAGGATTACCCATCAGTGGGCCATGTATCTAGCATTCTGCAGAAAAACAATATTCAGCTCATATTTGCTGTGACTGAGGGCACTTATCCAGCATATAAGGTTTGAGGGAAACATATATACTATACAATACTGTTCAACATTTTTAAGAGATTAATACTTTTATTCATGAAGTATGCATTAAATCGATGCAGTAAAGAATAGTAAATACCCATATCCAGTATTCTGAATATTAAGAATACCAATCAGCATTCTTGAACAGTATTGTGTATACATTTAAATATTTAAAAATATCTATTATAAAAATAATTTATATGTATTATTAAAATATAGTTCTCTCTTTTTCCATCTTTCGCACACACACACACACACACACACACACACACACATATATTCACAGGCTTTGAGTGCACTGATTCCTCAGTCTGTGGTTGGTGTATTAAAGAATGACTCTAGTAATGTTGTTGATCTCATCTCTGAAGCCTATGGGGTGAGTGTTTTCATCATTTGCTATCCTGTGTTTTGACCTCTGTTTAGTGGCTTCCCACTTGAACTAATTACAAGTGGCTGTTGGAACAAAATAGTCATCGTTTCCCTGCTGTTTTTCACTTCTGTTTAATGGTTAACTAGTTTACTAAATTAACTGAAATTGTGTGTGGCTGTGTGCCTAATACATGACCTACTTACTAAATCAATAATAAATTGCCATAAATGGAATGTTTTAAGTTTAAATGATCTTATTATGTGATCATTATTATGATCATGTGACTGCAGAGTCATATTAGAGACATTAAACTAGCACAGTGTAAGAAACTGCTTGCCAATTATAATTAACAGTCATTACAGTTTACTGGTCATTATGCACATTTTTTTTACCATAGCATGAAACAACTGACCGCTCAGCATAAAGTATTGCCGAAAGCCACATTTATGTTTGCTTTGACACTTTAAACTTTTTAACTAATAATTAAACAACTTATTGAAAAAAACATATATATAATATATAGTAAAATATAATATATATATAAAACCTACATATAATCAGTATGTCTACATATAACTGGCAAATTTGCCATAGATATTTATGTTTTTTGCTTTAATTATTTTATTTCATACATGACTGTATTTTTTTCTATACATACTGAATATATATTTTTTTTGTGGGCCAGAATTTGTCGTCGACACTGGTGTTGGAGCATGAGGGAGCTCCAAAAGAACTGGATGTGTCCTACAGTTCTTCATGTAAAGGGAATCAGGCAGATACTGAATGGAAGGACAAAGGAGAGTGTCAAGGCATCAAGCATGAGAAGGTGAGCGCCACCATCAGTGGTTTCCTCATTATCATAAACCAGGAAGCATTTGTTGTTGTGTCTGATAATAATTTTGTTTTTTCTTGTGATTTATCATTTGTATAGATTAAGTTCCAAGTACGTTTGAACGTATCTGCGTGTCTGAAGGGGTTTCAGACATTTCGGATCAGAATGCAAGGTATCAGTGAGGAAGTGAAGATCAAAGTGAAAACAGAGTGTGACTGTGACTGTGGTGCGGCAGAGGAGAATTCTAAACACTGTAACGGTTCAGGAACGCTCTCATGCGGCGTGTGCAGGTAGAGCCCCCTAGCATCTCAGCCGAGAACTACACATCAGCTGACAGAATCTGTGAAGATGTCTTGATTAAAGGCACAGTATGCAAGTTTCACCGCTAAAGCTTATTCAAAACAATGACAAAAGCGTAGTTGGGAATTATGGGAGTTGTCGTCTTCAACTCCAAAGCAATCAGACGGGACTCGGGCAGAAATCATGAGCTTTTCGCAGTGTTTCCCAACCCTGTTTCTGGAGGCACAACAACACTACACATTTTACAACTGTTCCTAATCAAACACACCTGATTCAACATCAGCTCCTTAGAGACTCAAAGACAGTAGTGTCCAATCCTGCTCCTGGAGGGCCATTGTCCAGCATTTTTTAGCTCCAACCTCAAATAAACACTAATCAAGCTCATGCATAGAAACTTCGACAGGTGTATAAATTGGTGATAAACTTTGCAGGACAGTGGTCCTCCAGGACAAAGACTGGGCAACTCCAAGACCAGAAATTAAGGGGCCAGATACAGTAAGGGACATGCAAAATGTGTCTTGTTGTTGTGCCTCCTGTAACAAGGTTGGGAAATATTAACGTTGCTTTGGTGTGAAGCCAGGTGGGGGCGAGAGCCTGGGGCATTTTACGTTGCTGTTTTATTATGCTACTTTCATTTTACGCATATTTTAAGATTAAGATTACATTTAACGTCCACCTCCATCTTCCCTGAACCTGAACTTTGTTACAGTTACATTTGATCATTTAAATTAACATTATTTTATTTCATTCTAATGAATTAGCCCCAAGTGCTAAATTACTTCTCGTACAGATCTCTTTATTTGACTAATTAAAGCTATAGTCAAAAAAAATCATGCTAAAAACACAATCGTACTCTGTGCATTAGCTCGGTGGCTGGTGTGAGATACTTGTTGCACATTAAGGTAGGCCTAAGTCAGATCAATAATAAAATATATTATTAATAAAAGCTGGATGACTTGAAAATGTATTGTATAGTGGAGAAAATGCTGTATTACTGTTACTATAAATAAAGCTCTTTCTGATTTTGCTATTTTAGCCACTTGACATAATAGTGTTGTCTCTGAGGCATGGAAAAATAATGTTACTCGCGGTAAATCAAGAAAACAGTAGATTCAAATAATAAGACTAACTGCGTTGAGCTAAATAACAATGATTAGTTTTGAGATAATGTAAGTCAACAAAATATATAACGTTGATATTTTATTCAAAAATCTTCCATATTGTGCCTTTAAAGACTATATTAAGGAATAAAGGAATGAGTAATTCAACTAAAAATTCACCCAACCCTGTATTATTTTTTTCTTCTACTATGAAACACAAAAGGAGATCTTAGACAGATTGTCCAAGGTATTTTCCATGGGGAATGCCAAAACTTTCAGATCACAAATCTAATTTGCTAGCCTCGATTTGTAAACAGTCAGTAAAATTGTCACACATTGTGTTGTGATTGGTCAGGTGACATACGTGAAACAATTGGGTTTGGCTAAAATATATATATATATATATATATAAACATGAAGAACATTTTTCAAGACATAAACATAGTGATTGTTTTTATTTTTTTATTTTGTGGTGCTTTTTTTTACTTGGCTGTATAAATCACCATCTCCTTCTGTGTTTCACAGAAGAAAGAAAATAAAACAGCACCAGAACGATATGTGATGTCATGCCAACATATTGACATATTTAAATAATCTTTTAAGTGAATATGTGATTTTGTTTGTATAAGTGTTAATGTTTGTACGTCTCACTCACTATCATTTTTTACTTAAATTGTGTGTGTATATTAGCTGTGAGAAAGGACATTTGGGTCAGCACTGCGAGTGTGTGCAACAAAGCGATGCAGACTCTACGATCAACATGCTGGCGTCCTGTCGGCCTAACAACAGCTCTCTGGTGTGCAGTGGACACGGCACCTGTGAGTGTGGCAAGTGTGTGTGTCAAGGCCACTACAGTGGGAAGAACTGCGAGTGTGATGACAATAGTTGTGAAAACCATAATGGCAAGTCCTGTAATGGTAAGTAAAATATTTGGCCTTAATATGTTTGTTTCTTTAAGTTTCATCTTCAAAACTCACTATCTACTCCTATGCGTGGTTGTCATAGGACAGGGAACATGTAAGTGTGGAAAATGTGAATGTAGAGGAAACTACACGGGGTCTGCGTGCGAGTGCTCGCCTGGCCAAGACAAGTGTAGTAATGGCAAGGGGATTTGCAGCCGTCAAGGCAATTGCATTTGCAACCGTTGTCAGTGTAACACAGGCTTCATGGGAGATCACTGCTCTACATTCATCAACGCTTGCATGCTGTTTAAGTGAGTATCTCTTCCTGTGATCTGATATCATTATCAAGATTATTTTTAGTGAATTGTGCAGTTGTGTGTGGGTTTGTTTCTTCTTTAAACCACAATTTCGTTTCCTCTGTCTGTTTGTTCAATAAGTCATAAACTTCATAATGATTATAATGTTGCATAGCATTATACACTATGCACTTATACACTTTGTACCCATACACTATGTGCTCTGTACTCATCCGTGTAGTGTATAAAGTTTAGAAGGTTGTTTTGTCATGCAACAAAGGAGTCTGATGCCCCTCCCCTCTGCTACGCAATTAAAGTCATAGATATGTATACGTAGAAAGGTGAAAATGTGAGAACAAAATTAAAGAACAAAGAAAATATATCAGAAAATGTGTAGGCTACTCTGTGTGATAAGAATTTCTATTCATAAATGATGATGATTTTGTAGACATAACTCATAAAACAACAAAAAAAAAGCAAAATATACAGTTCTACTTGTGAATTTGTACTTGCTACTAAGTGCCTCAAACAAAAAATGGGATAATATTCAGCAGATCCAGTCATAGTTCTTTCTCAATTGCTCATTGTAACTGATAACATAATAAAAGTGTTTCCAGATGGAATGAAAAAACAAACCTATTTGCTTTATGCTCTGATGCTGCATGCATATCACATCAGTCACACATATATCAGCCATGTACAGTAGTAAAGCATACAGTGCTAGCAACACCAAGGTCATGGGTTTGATTAAAGCATGAACTGATACCTTGAATCCAATGTACTACAAATGAAAAGTCACTTTGGATAAAAGTGTCTTACTAATTCCTTTCTCTGTTTTAATGTGTCTGTAGGGAATGTGTGGCATGTCTTGTGGAAGCTGGTTCTCCTGATGCCAAAGTCTGCGCTGAGAAGTGCCCGATTGCTAAAATAACTCGTCTTGATGGCACTCATGAGCTGCCTTGCACATATCAAGATGCCATTTCCTACGAAGTAAAACTTGATGCTAACGGCACAATTATACTTCAATATGCAGACCTGCCCCGTATGTATTAAAATATAATTTTGTATGTATTAAAAGTCATTCATTTGATTAGACTACACATATATCTGTATGACACAGAATTGATGTAACGAACGAATGTTAAAAGTTAAAATGTTTTTATTTTTTATTTCCTTCTGTAGGTTCCATTGATAAGACTACAGTTATAATTGGCAGCTCTGTGTCAGGCATCATTTTTATTGGCATTATAATAATCGTTATATACCGTGTCTTGCTGGAACTGTATGACTACAGAGAATATCAGAACTTCATCAAAGCACAGAACCAGACCGAATGGAACGAGGTGATGTGCACACAGAGGCTATAAACGTGGAGCAAATTATAACCTGTGTATACAAAATGAATTTACAGATTGAATATTTGACAATCTAATGTTTCTCTGTTCAATGCAGGCCCAGAATCCTCTTTTCAAAGGTGCCACAACAACAGTGATTAACCCTTTGCATATGGAAATCGAGGAGAACGCATAGCAACATTCTGAAAGAGGATTCAACTGAAATATTAATCTCTTGAAGTTTGTTATTGTAATATCTTGTTGTATTATTTTGTCTATTGTACATCTTACACTGTGCAAATTTAAACTTCTTTAAAATGTATATTGTAAGCTAGCAATAACAATATTGCAGTACAGGAGAACAGGACTGGTATAAATATGGTGATGTATTTTATTCATATTAATATGCATGCAGCTGAACAAAACGCCTGGAATTTCTCTTATGATTAAATAGAGCTGTCCATGTTGTTGTAAAACTGAACAACTCTGTCTAAGAGAACTTGCATTTTTAAGACTGTTATTTATGTTGTTGTAAAAAACATGAAATTTAACCACAGTTTTTTTTCTTATTGATCCAAAATTACTTTTCTGTATATAGAATATTGTCTTGATAAAAATTCCGACAGTGAAATGGAAATCCAGAGGGGACCCATGAATAATGTTGGCCTACCATTGATTCTGATTAGCTTTACTGCAAAACGTTTAATAGTGTTATTTTTGTATTTTTCTTGGTCTGGGTAAAAATAATAAAGGTGCCATTAAAAACAAATTGTATAGTTTCTGTCATAGTTTAATTTCAGTGTATTTAAAACAATGTAATTAATATATCGCCTTCTATTGGTCGTTTTCAAAAGATTAATACTTACATGTATTGCTACTAAATAAGGAAATCAGTAGCGACTTTATGTTAGAATTCTAAAAACTACAGTACCCATAGTTCCTTAGCTCTTCTTCGTCCCCGCAGTTTCCCGATAAGCTTTGCGGTATTTTAAACAAGTGCGCGAGCACTTCGTTTTCCGATGCTGTCATCCTGATAACGGCGACGCGCGACTCGAAATAACAAAACATTATACATTTATATTTATTGAAGATACATATGAACGCCACATTTCCTAACACTCAAATAGAGTCGCTATTCCTCCAGATTTGACCGTTTAATCGAGCATGGTAAGTGACAGACTAAGTTTATTTGATTTGTTTACACTGGTTAGCAATTAACACTGGGCTAGCTAACATGCTAGTTTGCAGTTGTATGGCAAAGTGTGAAAGAAATCATAGCAGATGATCATAAAACATATTATGTAGTAACGTTTGCTCATTGTACATTCATGTAACGTTACTTGTCATTCATTATATATTAGTATTGAGTTTTATATACACACGTATTTACAACAAATGAAGAGTTCAGATGCAAAAGCCTCTATGCCATTTGAAATTTTCTTCTTAAATGACCATTTTTTATCAAGCTTGTATATTTAAGTTCAGTAAATTCACTTAAATGACAATTAATAGGTAATCTTCATTGCCATTTAAGTGAAATTACTGAACTTAAATATACAAGCTTGATAAAAATGATCATTTTAGAAGAAAATTTCAAATGGCACTTAGAGGCTTTTGCATCTGAACTCTTCAAATATTATTAGTATCTGAAATACTTAAAAAGCAGTTTGTTTCGCATTGCAGACATAACCGTGATGACAATGAAGTGTCTGAGAACAGAGGAGTATGTCCAACAGTTATCTTGTGTAAAGGAAACTGTTGTTCTTCATGACAAGCTTAAGGTAAAAAAAAAAAATGTTTTTTTTGGGAACCACTTTCCAGTGAGTTAGAACCTGAGTTTACTTGGGTTACTTTACTAAGTTTATGCACACTGCTTGAGGAGTTTTTTCTTTTCTTTTGCTGCAGAAACATGTTGATGATTGGCTTGGTCCTTATGATCGCACAATGTGCGATCGTGTCATCCGGGCATGTAACCAGCGCCTGGGCAGTGGAAGTCTGGACCCTGCCCATCAGGAGCAGATAGTGGAGTTGGTGGAACTGGCCGTCCGGGGGTTTGAATTGCTCGAGGTGTCTGGAATGCAGAGCAACCCATTTTATCTCGAAAAAATAGTATTCCACATCCTACAGAAAGTCTGTAACCTTGGAGCTCACGGCCCTGCTTGTCGACTGGGCCAACTTATGTATAGCAGACTGAAGCGTTTGTCTGCTGAGGTATGCTTGAGTCTTAAAAAAATCATAAAAATAGCAATAAAATCAGTATCCTTTCATTTTAAAAAAAATCCACTAATCTGGAAAAAACAATGAGCATTCATTTGATCAGAAAGTGTGGAAACCCTAGAAACAGTTACATTTCTTTCAATTGTAATAAATTATTCAGGTGCTCTCTATAGATCTCATATTTATTTATTTATTTTTGTCATCAGACTGAGGACTTCCATGTTCTGGTGCGGAATTGCTTTGCAGTGCTGTGGAACAGTCTCCTGTCTAACAGAACGAGTGGTTCCACCCTCTCTCCGAGGGACCGACTTCACTGTCAGCTACAAGCTTTATCCTTCAAACTCCTAGAACAGGGGTCCAGCTCTGCCTGTTTCCCATCCAAAGTTCCTCTGTTTGTAGAAGAAGTGGTGGTGGAGCATGAACGGTCGTGTGGGTGCTTAACTCTCGACGATGTGAGTTTTCTGACCTCTGAATTACGAGAACTGCTCTTCTGCCCACAAGACTCTGTGCTGACCTGTTCCTCACTGGCTGTGCGGTGTGAGGTGGTGTTTAAAGTATGTAAACTGCTATGTAAGAGCCGGTTTTCAACTGAGGCTGTTGAACTGTTGCGTGGCACTCTGGAGGGGGTTGATGGTCATTTGGGTTTGCGTTCGGCTCTGAGCCTTGCGGATTGCGCATTACAGCTGCAGTGTGCGTTAAGCTCGGGAGGTGAATGTAGTAAGGCTTTCACTGAATGTGCACGTGCACTCAGGGTGCTGCCCCGTGCCATGTTGGGCCCAGAGTCTCATGCCCTATTAGAGGCTTGTCAGCTAGTGGTTTGGGCGTTGGAAGCTGGACAGTGTAAAGGGATGGATAAAACCACATTGCTGGCTTGCTTTTCCTTTTTAGAAGAATATCAGGAACTTCTGCTTGCACAGCAAAAGGTAAGATTGTATAATTCTCTGGTACTCATTGATACATATTTAGAATGTGAATTTCTAAAAGATTTTGTTCGTTCCAGGACTCATTTTCACAGCAGGTGCAGTACTCCCTTTGTTTCAGCTTTTACCAGGGTTTCGTTAGCACATATGATAGTCTTCACGCATCTCAGGTAAAACACTAAACCTACTTTAGGCCATGATAAAGTGATTGACTAGCTGTATCACTTTTATATCCTTCATTTAACATTTACGTCCACAGGTGTCAGTGGGCGATTCTCTGGACAGGGTGCTGTTGTACTGCCAGGCAACTGCAGGACGCATGCTTGCTGAACTACGGACACTCAACAATGACAACTTCCTACTTAAAGCAGGTACATCTTCCTGAAAGCTGCATCCTGAAATCTGATTGGATGTTTGAATACATTGTAGAATAGATATACTCTACCAGTCAAAAGTTTAATGTTTTTGAAAGACGCGTTATGCTCACCAAGGCTACATTTCTGAAACTAAAAATGGTAATATTGTGAAATATTTTACTATTTAAAATATCTGTTTTTTTATTTATTTAAAATAAAAATAGCCCCATACAGTGTCACATGTTCTTATGCTGATTTGGCTCTCAAGAAACTTTTTTTTTTTATTAATGTTGAAAATTGCTGTTAAAAAATGCTGCTTGACTTTTATTTTCAGGGTTATTTGATGAATAGACAGTTCAAGGGAACAGCCCTTATTTGAAATAGAAACTTATAACAACAATGTAAAAGTCTTTACTGACTAAAATAATTTTCTTGGAGAAAAAATAAATCTTACTGACCCCAAACTTTTGTACTGTTATGTAAGTGCAGTGCACATAAATTGAATGATGTATTCATTTGTTTTTGTTTTTCTTTCTAGTGTGTGCAGTGAATAATGTGGTGTATGAGCTGTTTAACAGGAAGCTGTATGAGGGAGCCTTTGGTTTGGCTGTGATTGTGTGTCAGGAGCTGTGTAAGGACTGCCCGCCCTCTCTTCCTCTGGATAGGGTAAGAACTACAGCTTCCTTTGGTCATTTCAAAAAAAGGTTTTTGTTGAGATTACAAAAGAATAAAAAGGAGCAACATAAAAAACTGTGGCCCTTGAAGTACCTTGTATTTGTGTTGTCTGATCTATGTGTTATAATATATAACTCTTTCAAGCTGTACATTCAGTTTAAAGCATGCAAATGTATAACTGACAATATAAGATCTTGCCTATAGATTTAATCTGTGGATGTTTCAGGTAAATCGCTGTTTCATGCTGACGGTGCAGTGTAGCCGGCGTGGAGGTCAGCTGGAGCAAGCTCTAGACTGGATAGTGCGCTGGATTCGGGTTTTGGGCATGCAGATTTTTGATCATCTGGCAGAACCTGTGTCACTGTGGGTCAAAACCAAGTGTGATGCTGCCCGAGCAGGAGAGGACGACACACGCCTGAGGTAACCTGCACTTAGCTAATTGAAAATGGTTCTGGTGTACTGTTGTGTGAATGTGCTGAAAATCTTTCTCATTTCTTTTTTTGTTGTCATTTTTGTCAGGACTCTGCGGGATGGGTTAGGAGAATCATTCATGGATGAGGAAGTTCTGATGTGTTTGTTAGAGGAGGAGTTGCGTGTGTATAAAGAGCAGACTGGAGAGACAGCGCAGGAGCGCTACAACACACTCTGTGACCTCTTAGATATCTGTCATGAAGATACACCACACACACTGAGACGGGCTACTTATCTGTGTGAGATGGCACAGGTTGTGTGCTACCAGGACTTCAGCCAACAGACTGACTGGTGGGTGACCATGAACGCAGGACAATATTCATTTTGTATATACTGTATATATATTTGCTTATCCATCATTTGAATCAGAGATAGAAGATTGTAAATATAGAGGACTTAAACAATTTTTTTGCTTTTGGTAATCAGCTCAGCAGTTGACTTTACACATGAGGCTTTGCGATTGCTGGAGGCAGAGCCAGAAACCGCAGAAAATGCTGATAGGTTGAAGGATGAGAAGGCACATGCCTCTCTGTGGCTTTACATCTGCACTCTTGAGTCCAACCTGCAGGAGGTCAGTGCCTTATACACTACCAGACAAACGTTGACATTTAACTGATCTGTTTTTTCATGATCTTAACGGTCTGATCTGCCTGAAATTTTTCTTGTTGACAAATATATCAACAATCTCTGTTTATTTATTTAGTTTGTAAGTCACTTTACATAGTAAAGGAAACATAACCTACTGGTGCCTAACATACTTTACTTTTGTTCTAAAACTTGAAAATGATGCTAATATAAAGAATGACTAGATATGTTAAAAATTTTGGTTGTTAGTGTGCATTGCTGTTTTTTTCTTTTCTTTTTTGTTTGAAACTGAAAGTAATGGATACTTTTATTCAGCAAGGAGTGAAATTGACCAGAAAGGACAGTGAAGACATTTTGTAATGTAACAAAATATTTCTATTTTAAATAAATGCTGTTCTTTTAAACTTTTATATTCATCAAATCATTTTTTTTTTTTTAAATTGATCACACTTTCCACTAAATTATTAAGCGGCGCAACCGTTATCAACGTTTAATACTATAAAATGTTTCCGTATATAAGAATGATTTCTGAGGGATTATGTGACACTGAAGACGGGTGTAATTGTTGCTGAAAATTCAGATTAACATCACAGGAATACTTTTAATTTTCTTTAAGTTTTCTAAATCGTGCAAACTTTTGAATGTCAGTGTACATTCCTAAAATATTATATACCTGTGCTTCACTTTATTTTCCTTTGTTTGTGTAACAGGCTGTGGACACAGAGAAGCGATTGCGTGCAGTGCAGGAGGAGAATAAAACAGAGCTGAATATGGATCCTGTTCCCACTAATGATCTAGAGTATGAGGAAAAACAGAAATCACAAGAGAGTCAGTTAGTCTATGATGGCCTACGCTTCAATCTACTGGCTCAAAGCAGTAAGCCACAAACTCAAACACAGCAAATGCATATTGCATATTGAAAATTTGCAAGAACAATTTCCAGAACAGGTTTGAGAAGCACTGGTTTTTAGGATAATCTACTAAAACTTTTAATTCATGTGTGTGTCAGAGTTGAGTGAGCCTTTGGATAGATGTTTGTCTCTATGGCGGAGTCTACTCAAGGGGTCTGTGCCTGCAGTTAGAGACCCTAAACTGACTGCTTATTCCATGACACTTATGGCTGCCCTCTACACACTTATTGGAAAAGTAAGACTATACACCCACATCACTCACGGTGTCCTGTGTAGCATAAGTCCCGCCTCAAACTCATTACCAAGAAAGGTAGAATTATTTGACATTTGTTTTTATGTTGAAAAATACGTATGTCTCTGTTAGCACCTGCAATCTCTGGAGGCATATCAGCTCGCTGCAGCCCTTTTCCATTGCCTTGGCGATGCCCAGAATAGTGCAAATGCCTTGTGCCACTCTACCAGGATCCTGCTGTATCTGGGCTCCCCTCAGCTTGCACAGGTGAATTAATTTTAACCAGGACACACTTTTCAGTTGACAATTAATATCCTTATATTATACTAAACTCCAACAAGTTCTTTACACCAGAACATTGTCTGCATGTTTCAGGTGGAATTGCAAAAAGCAGAACAGAGTTTGACTTCTGTCTCAAGCTCTGAAGGCACATCTGTTATATCCATGCTGGCTATGCTGCAAAAAGCACATATACACTATGCTTTAGGACAGGTAATACTCATTCATATATTTGTTTGTGGACCAGCGAGTCAATTTTATCCAGTACTAGACTCCTGGGAACCGTCCATTAAATTGTAATTCTATACATACTGACAAAACCACTGATTTGTCCCTGCTCTCGTTCACAGGTGGAGCATGGTGTGTGCTGCCTGATGGAGGTGATAAAGGAGTCCGCTAAGCATCATTCTAAGAGCTGGTACCTGCTCAGGGCACGAGCACTGCAGACAGCCAGTGAATACTTGAGTCTGGACACACAGGCTTTGGACTCACAACTACGTCAGAGAATCATACAGCATGGTCAGCGCTCATCCAATACACACATTGCACATTTAGGTACCACAAACAGAACAGTAATATCCCATGTATGAGCTCACATAAATGTCATTCGTCTTGTGTGAACTTTCATTACAGCTAGAAGAAAAAAAGTTGCTTTGATTAATATAAAATTAATGATGTAGAGCTTTACAAATCAAAAGTAAAAAATATGTTTGTTTGGGGTCAGTATTTTTTGCTCATTTATTTGTTCAAAAATACAGTAAACACTAATATTACAAAGTACTACAACAATTTCAAATAACTGTTTTCTATTTTCATGTTTCAAAATGTTATTTATTGCTATGTTGGCAGAATTTTCAGCAGCCATTACTCCAGTCTTTAGAGTCCCACAATCCTTCAAAAACAATTATGATATGCTGATTTAGGTCTCAGGTGACACTTCTTATCACTGTTGAAAATTTGTGCTTAATCTTTTTTTTTTTGGAAAACATACAGGATTATTTGAATTCAAATAAATCATGAATTTTGATATTTTTTTTAATGGGAATCTTTTATAATCCTGAATAAAAGTATTAAGTGAAACAAACTTGGCCCCAAACTTGTGAATGGCTGTTAATTTAATATTTAATATCTTAATAGATCTAGACAGAAAATTAGTGACATCACTTACCTATATACTACTGTATGTGTGATAAATGTTGTGCTTTGTGTTGTAGGACTGAAGACTCCAGACACGGCTCAATATGAAGGGTTGAAGCTATTGTGCAGCCTGGTGATGATGTTGCTGGGCAATGGATTTTATGGAGCCCCTGGACCAAACACAGACTCTCGCTTTGTAGACCAAGGTACAACAAGCGGCAGCAGTTTTGGCTACTTAAAGGAATTTTCTTTATTTGTCATTTTCAACTTGGTGTGTTTTCTCACTGTAGGAGACAGTGTTGTTTTTAAATGGCTGTTGCTGAGTGAGGTGCTGGTGTGCTCCGAGAGAATGGTGATTGTGAGGAGCAGCAGTGGAGCCATTCATGAAGCTAAAGCTCAGTGTCTAGAGGCTCTCAAACTGGCCACCAAACTACAGACACTCAGCCAGTGAGTGGATGCTCCATTTCTTTGGTGTGAAAGTTCAGGTCCAAACATGTATTTCTGACATTGAGGGGTGACATGGCAAACTAATGCCTTTTTCTCTGAAGCTTGGAAGTAGGCTTGGATATGCTCCTCGGATGCAAGACAAATTTCTTGTGGATTTGTAATTGCATATTTTGTTTTGTAGCTGTGCTGAGCTGTTGGTGTTGAAAGCAGAACTGGAGTTGATGAAGGGTGCAACTGAAGCAAGTAGTTTGGACCTGGAACAAGTTAGAAACTTACTTGATCTCTGTACAGGTAAATATGTAATATTGATTACCAAATCAAGACTCCTTGATCCCTCTCTAGTCATTATTTGTGACTATACTGTTTTTTTTTTAAATGTATTTATTTCACTGCTGCTAAACAGAAACTAGATTTACAGAAATTAAGTATTTATTTATAAAAACAAAGTTTATATTTTGGTCTCATCTCACTTGCATGTAGATTTTGGCCACGGGCGACAGCAGAAGTCTGAGGTGAAAATAAAACCTCGCAAAGGTCGACCAGCTGCCCCTTCTTCCTCTGGTCACACCCTTGAGGAAGATGAGGATTTGAGTGGAATCCTTAGCTCTCGTGCCCTTCTCAAGGAGCCTTTGGAAGCCATGTCTAGATTAGGAAGCCAAGGAGCATCTCCCCCTCTGAAGCCCAAGCGTCAGCATGGGCTTTCCTGCCTAACCCATGCAGTGACCTGCTCCTGTCCCTGCTGCAGTGAGCTTAGTGTGGCTCGAGTCAGTATCCACTGGGCACTATTACAGGCAGAGCTCCAGACAGACCCCGAAAACTCCCGCCTACTACGCCTATCTGTCAGTAAACGCTGCTGTAGTGTATCAGCTAAGCTCCAAAGCAGTTTGGCAGCTCTTGTGTGCTCTAAAAAGTCAGCTGGATTGTGTCTTTTCCAGGTGGAACAGGGCAAAGTGCATTTGGGTGCTGTGCTTCAGCTTCTCAGAACAGGAGACAAAGGGAAAGCTACAGTCCTGTGGGAGGAAATAGAGGCAGGATTGAAGGCAGTGACACATAAAGGGGCACTGAAACCAGAGCTTGGGCCCATCAGAGCTGCTCTACTTGGGGCTAAAGCTGTGGCCTGCTGCTTGGCATTGGCCGTGAAGAAAGGGTGTACACCTGAAGAACTCTTTTCTTCTGCATGGGGCTGGAATCCCCCGAAAAGTAAACCACAATTAAAACTTAAAACTGAATCAAAGCATCGATCCAAGAGCCCCGTTTCTGAAATAACTCCTTCAGAGGAAGGTGTTAAACGACATCCTGACATTAAGAGTGGATCTGCTGACCATGAAAGCAGGAAAACCAAAGAGACCACTGTAGTTTCAAAGAAAGCTAAAGACTTGGTGCCCAAAATTACCATCACAAAATCCTCCATGATTTTTAAAACGCCCAAAGCATCAAGGACATCCCGGTCAAAATCTATCTCCACAAGTACTGGTGTTGGTGACTTAAAAGCATTTGACTTTACTAATGAGGTGCCTGAAATTTCTGTCAACTTCCCCTCGCTACACGCATCTGCAAGCCATTGTGGGATTACAAAGTCAAAAGTTGCTCCAAAGGGATGTTTCGAGGTTTACAAAGATTCTTCTCCTGCAGAAGAGAAACCTGTGTTCGTGCCAGCTGCACCTAAACGTTCCAACCGTTCTCGCTTTAAGGTTTGGCCCATTGATTGGTTTCAGACTTCTTAAGATGACAGTAAGACATTTGCAAATCATAAATCGGCAGTTAATTAAATGCATATGTTCTGTTTTAGGTCGAGTTTAGTGATGAAAGTGACGCTGAAGCCGCTCCTCCTGCTGTAGTGGTAAAGTCGAAAAAGCGAAACGCCTGCAACTCCAAAACATCTCGCACCCTGAAACCAGCACTGAACACCATCCCTAGTGACCCCAAAGTTGAGAAACCCACTGTAGAACCAGAACCTTCCAGACGGACACGGACCACTAAGAAAAGCACAGCTCTCACCTCTACCAGCTGCCTCTCTTCTGAGGAAGAAACTGCCTTATCTTCCCAGACACGTACACGCAGAGGACGATCAAAAAAGAGTCAAAGTTCAGAGGTCACAGAAGAGCCAGAGAGGATGAGGGTGATTAAAGAGGATGAAGATAATGTTCTTTTGGATGTCAGTCTGGAGGAGCTCAGAGGGTCTGACACAGAGATAAATGACACAGGTGTGTGTGTGTATGTAGTACAAAACTGATGTAATTTTATTGCTTATTTGACTAATTCTTGTTGGACTAAATTCATGTTGTGTGTGTGGTTTTCAGGCAGCCCAGATGCTGATTGTGAGGTCTTGAGGAGAGATCTGGCTGCAGATGGTGGGCGAGAGTGTTTCCGTGAGCTCAGAAGAACTGGACAAAATGGCTCTGGATCTCACACAACCCTACCACATGGATCTACACCGCTAGGTAATTAAATACCGCGTGGGATGTGCACTACCATTCAAAGTTTTGCTAGTAATTTTTGTTTTGTTTTAGAGAAATATTTTTATGTGATATATTTTAATAATTTAAAAGATATGAAAATAGAAATGCTATTTTAAATAATAAATAAATATTGAATTTATTTAATTTTGATGATGTGCTCTTATCTATCAGGTATTAAAGGGTTAGTTCACCCAAAAATGAAAATGATGTCAAACAATGTCGTCCCAAGCCCATAAGACCTCCGTTCATCTTCGGAACACAGTTCAAGATATTTTAGTATGAGCGCTTTCTGTCCCTCCATTGAAAATGTATGTACGGTATACTGTCCTTGTGCAGAAAGGAAATGAAGACCTCATCAAAGTAGTCCATGTGACATCAGTGGGTTAGTTAGAATTTTTTGAAGCATCGAAAATACATTTTGGTCTAAAAATATGAAAAAAATACGACCTTATTTAGCATTGTATTGTCTTCTGGTTCGAGCCGCATTCAGTGACGCTGATGATGTAAGACGCTGCTGACGACGTGTTATTAGTGCGCCCGAGCTTCGTTTACAGTCTGAGGGAGACGCACGCTGCACGATTCTTCAAAACATTCTAACTAATCCACTGATGTCAAATGGACTACTTTGATGTCTTTATTTCCTTTCTGGACAAGGACAGTATATCGTACATACATTTTCAAAGGAGGGACAGAAAGCTCTCGGACTAAATCTAAAATATCTTAAACTGTGTTCCGAAGATGAACCTCTGTTCATCTTCGGATGAACAAAGTCTTACGGGCTTCCCAAGTCTTACGGGCTTTAATTAGTTATTAATGGGCCTGACATTTTAATTTTTGTGTGAACTTATTAAGTATGAAAAGTCATGTTTGTTTTTATATTGTATTTTGTCATTGATAAAATTGTTGAATGTCTTGTAACCATCAGTGTATTTATTTCATATTTAGCTGACCTGTCCATAGAGGCGGTCCAGTCGTACCTGCGTTCCTCTTGGCTTCTTCTCCACCACTTCCCGCCTCCCTCTCTTTATCCCCACGCCTGCTCACTCCTCGCTCAGTCACTCGGCCAGACCGATCCCATCACCACAGCAATGCTGCATGCACAGTCACTGGGTGTGTCCACTCGCCACCATATGACCCGTCATGTCGTTAGTCAGTTCAGGTATGCCAGTTAGTATAAAAAATACAAACATTTCGGCTGAAAAAAAGTGATAGCGTGCATTCTAAACTATTTGGACGAGGAACAGAACCTCTTCTATCCTGTCTCTGTAGGAAGCTGAAGAAATCTTGTAATGATGTAGCAGATGGTCTTGGCGCTTTGAGTCTGGAGGAAACGTCTGGGGTAACACAGTCTCAAAAACTCTCTGCGCTGGAGCAGATATTTTCCTTCGCATCATCACACCCAACACAGTTCCCACAGACACACTGTCAGCAGTTCACACAGCAGATGAAAGATCTGCCAGCAGGTAATAACTTCATCTGAAAATTAAAGTGATAGTCCTTTTAAAAAAACACCATGGAAGATATTTGGAGGAATAATGATAACCAAACACCATTCCATTGACTCCCATTGTAGCCTTTTATCAATAGAATGGAAGTCAAGTTTGATTATCAACATTCTTCAAAATATCATCCTTTGTGTCCTGCAAAAGAAAGTCAGTCATGCAGATTTGGAACAACATGATAGGGAGTAAATCATGACAGTTTTCATTTTTGGGTGGGCTATCCCTTTAAGCAAGATGGCCACATACAGTAAAGCTCTCTGTAATACCCTAACCCAAATTATTTGAATTGGGAATTCTATCTGTGCTTCTGAAAGAGACCTAATGACCTAACTTTTTCATAGGGACAACAAAACATTTGAATGAAATATGCAACATAGTTTCATGGTGGTAATGTAATTTAATTGATTGATTTTTGCTATGTGTTCTGAGAATAATACAGAATAATAATGTAATGTATATTTGCTTTAGGAATAACAGTGTGCATGCTGTCACTCGCGGGGGTGTATCCTGATGAAATTGGCAACACTATACTTCTGACTCGACTGGAGCGTGGCTCTACCCCAATCACTGTTCGAATCCCTACTGCAAACAGAGAGGTACAGCGAGATTGTGTGCTGATGTTCTTAGTTCTTCTATATATATATGTATTACCTAATGCAGTACAGCTAAGAGTTTTAAAACGTTAAAATAGTCATTTCCACAACGAGAAGTAAATGGAGATGTTTGCACAAATTTAGTTTATATTTGACCTTTATAGCGGTCTGTTGCCATGCTTCTGCAAGAAATGGATGGAGTCTTGAAGGGGCAAAAAGAAGTGAGCATGGTGGCTGAGAAATCACTGTGGTGGGAAGGAAGGAAGTCATTGGATGTCCGTGTAGAGGTGCGACAAGATCTTTGACAGTTAGAAAATTATTAATATAAAGGGAGGATGTTGGATATACTGATTGTAATTTCTTTCTCTGTCCATCAGAAAATGCTTGAGGAGATGCAAGAGGCTTTAGGGGTGTGGCGAACTCTACTCCTGCCTTTAGCCTCTGACCCTGAACTTGAAGTTCAGGTGAAGGGTTTCCAAAAGGCACTGAAAGGAACAAAGATCACACAGGACATTCTCAGGGTATGTTTGATCATTAGTTTGATCATCACATGTTCCCACCTGTAGTGCTTTTTCATTTCTTCTTTCTCCCTGAAGGTGGTTCTCTCAGCATCTCCACTCCTGTCCTTGCCAGACCTGCAGTGTCTTGTAGAGGGCATGGGTCAGCAGGACAAAGATTTCCTGAGGCTTCTGCAGTGCGGTGTGACTAAACTGAAAGGAATGGAGGAACCAAAGGGACATACAGTTCTGATCTTAGACAAGGTACACTAATAATATCCACTTGTGTGAAATAATACAGACGTGACTATTTTATAGGCGATTTGAATTTGTTTTGAGCTGATTCCATATGCATGTTTTGATCTTACTAGAAGTTTTGTGTTTTTACAGTACTTACAAAGGTTGCCATGGGAGAACATTGCTTGTCTGAAGTCTCGTTCCGTCACTCGTATGCCCTCATTACATGCAGTACTTGGACACAGTCATCTGAAAGAGGTATATGCTACTTATTGCAAGCAAAACATGGACAGTATTTAATACACATAGTAAAGTTTTAGCTTATTAAAATGAGTTCATCCATCATTCACATTTTTAAATTAATATTACTTCCATGAAACATGTTATTTGGCAGAATGTCCTGGCTGTGCTTTTCTATTGGTATGCACCAATGATGGAATGAAAGTCAATATTTATATCAAGTAACAATTCAAATTTTGCTCTATTTTTAAACAGTGCTCAGGAATGAGTGCTAAAATCTGGAAACGAGTTAGAATTTTTGAACTTCCAGTTCCATTGTCCTGAAAAAGCTCAACAGCCTGTCTCCATTCAGTTCCACTGAAAGGAAAAGATGTATTTTGTCATAATTTATTCACTCATGTCATTCTGAACCTTTATGATTGACTTTCTTCATTTTTAGGATGAACCGTTTTTCTAATTTCTTTTCTCAGATGGATTCAAGTTGTGTTCTGTCACGTGGTGTGAACCCTGAGAAAGTTTACTATGTGCTAAACCCAGATAGAAACCTCCCTGACACCGAGAATCGCTTTAAAGAATGGTTCACTGGGTAAGTGTACAAAATATGCACCCTGACTGCCACAGTTGTGTAACTGGTCCCATTTCCAATCTGCTATCTCTGTCTGTTATTGGCCAGTGAGCGGATGTGGCAGGGGGTTTGTGGAACTGCTCCTGATCCAGATAAACTACATGAGGCTGTGACCACCAAAGACCTCTACATGTAAATGATACTGCTAAGAGTTATTTACTACATAATAAATGATGAAATATAAAGAGACTACATGTGCTTGATAGTATGTATGTGTATTTCTCTATAGTTACATTGGACATGGTGCAGGTGCCCGTTTTCTGGATGCTCAGAGGGTTATGAAAGGGTCTGTTCGGGCTGTAGCTCTTCTGTTTGGCTGCAGTAGTGCTGCTCTCAGTGTTCATGGCCATCAGGAGGGAACGGGGATCATCCTCAGCTACCTGAGCGCAGGATGGTAATGTCCACATCTATGTATACAAATATTTTGTGTAGTTACTTATGATTTGCTTTATTATTAAATGTTTATTTTGTCTCTTCACCAGCCCGTTAGTGCTCGGTAACCTGTGGGATGTGACAGATCGTGATTTAGATCGTTTTACGTCGGCTCTGCTGCAGTCCTGGCTCTCTTCTGGGTCTGGCTCCTCCCTTCTTCAGCATTTAGCCCAATCACGTAATGCCACACATTTAAAACATATAATTGGTGCTGCACCCATTGCATATGGTTTGCCTGTGCATATTCACTAGCTCAAAATTTAAATTTTAACTTTTTATTCTTCATAGCTAATATAGTAATTTTTAAAATGTATAAATGCCACCATCTTTTATTTAAGGTGAAATATAATCTCAGGGCTAGTTAATGCAAAAAATGAGATCTGATTGAGAATGAATCTAGGAATAAATCTAACCTATGCCTTGGTGCTTGAAGTGTTTTGCCATTTTAAAGTCCTCTCAAATGTTTTACACGTTATTTTGTGGTTGCAATTGCTGATTTAGTTTGCTCATACCTCAATATGTTTTACTTTACTTACGTCTTTTAAGTCAAACATTTTACTGATGTACTGATGTTCTTTTTCATTTTTGTATAAACTTTTTATTTTCTATTTAAGTTTAAGTCAAGCTTCTTTAAAATAAAATGATTTTAAAATGTATTCTTTGACAATGGTGGTTATTTCAACTTCATACTGTGTAGCGGGAATGAGGCAATTGCATGTAAAAATGAAAGAGTACAAATGGTGGAAAAACAATATGAATAGGACAAGTGTCAAACTGGATGGATAAACTGACAGGCTGTTCCAGTGGCAAGGACCATAAACACTAAAGGTTGTGTGCCCATTACTCTTCAGTATGTCAAGGGCAGTGATGGAGGACATGGGAGATCTCATCTCTATGTTCCTCAGATATTTATCTGATATGTGTGCAGGCTCAATGATCGTTCTGACGAAAGTGAAATGATTAATTAAACCCAACAATAAGAATTTTTAAACTGTTTTTATCTTTTTCCATGATAGATTTAGGCATCTTTGATTTATAACTCATTCCATTTTGGGCTTCCATTAATCAAATGTTCAAGACCCAACATCAGTTTTTTTTTTGTATGTTGGAAAACCTACTTTGAATTTTGGCTAAATACCATATGCATAAAGTAAAAATGTTGTTGCATTGTATGGTGTTACAGAGTGAGACAAAAAAAATCCATTAAGGAATATTTAAATTGATTTAAATTATATACTTTTTTCATTATGCTTGTCTTAAATTTTATTAAAGGTATAAAAAAATATATATCGAAATGCAAAATCATTGCTAAAAGTCCTTCCAGTTGTGTCCGGTTGACCCGGAAGCTTTCCTCCCCTATTCAATTGTCAACATGGCGGTGAATCTGACTGAATTGTCTCTTCCACAATTAGAAGGCTTGAAAACTCAGCTTGATCAGGTAATTTGTGCTATAAATATGACAATTCTTTGATTTCAGATCCCTAAATTGCTGCTTAGGATGGTATTTTTCTGCCAGTGGTTCAACTTCCTGACATGCACGCAGCGGTTGTCATGCTGTGTGTGCGCGTGCTTCTGGTAGTGGTGTCTTTAATTCGCCATTAAACGAATACTTAAGACAAAATTGAGTATTCTGTAATTATTTACCAACCTTCTTATTCTTAAAAGTCAGTTTAAAACATAAAACTAGATGCCGAATGACAGCCTCGCTCACCATTCATTGGATAAAATGAAAGTGAAGGGTGTCAAAACATTATGACATTTTTATTTGTCTGCACTATTCCTTTTTAGAATTATTTTAACAAGTATATAATGAGCTAAAATAATAACCTCTATTTTTAGGATATAAAGAAAGTGAGAAATTTATATTACTTAACATTAGTTTTAACATTATACCCTATAACATTAGTTTAGTATAAATTGCCTTTCACCCCTATTTCTTTATTTTTTTTTCAAAGCAGCAGTTTATCAGAGCCATTTTAACAAATGAAATGATAAACATTTGTTTTCTAGGAAACAGAGTTCCTGTCATCATCTATCGGCCAGTTAAAAGTCGTCCAAACAAAATATGTGGAAGCCAAAGACAGTTTGAATGTCCTTAACAAAAGCAATGAAGGTGAGTATTACTGCTAAACTGTATATGACACTTCTTTGCTATAAATAGTTAATCTATTCACTGGCTTCTTTTTGCTATTACTTTTTTTCTCTTAGGAAAAGAACTACTTGTCCCTCTCACCAGTTCTGTATCCTCCCAACAGCTGAGTGATAAATTAGTGCTGATTGATTTTTTTTGACCCTCAACAAAGTCACATGGGCAGTTTGGTGTTTATTAATTAATTTGTATCCACCTCAGATAAGTTGTTTCCCTTAACTACTGCATTGCAGATGTACGTGCCTGGGAAGCTTAATGACGTGAATCATGTCTTAGTGGATGTCGGAACAGGTTATTTCGTGGAGAAGGTGAGCCAGGGTTTTGCTGTTCTGTTTAATAATTTGTACTTTTAAGGAAATCAAAGTCTAAGGAAATCTCACTGCTTTTTTAATCTTTTCAGAATGTAGAAGATGGCAAAGAGTTCTTTAAACGCAAAATTGACTTCCTTACAAAACAAATTGAGAAAATTCAGCCTGCCCTTCAAGAAAAACATGCTATGAAACAAGGTGATTTTTTTTTACACACACACACACATATATATATATATAAATTGAAACCGTATAACGTTGTTTTCAATATAAAACATTTGCTCAGAGCAAGCCAATCCACTTTTCCATGTTGATAAGAGCATTAAAATGAGAAAATATAATGGGACAAAAAGAAATCAAGAGACATTTAGAATAGATTAAAATGTGCGATTAATCGCAAGTTAGCTATGACATTAATGCGATTAATCGCGATTAAATATTTTAATCGTTTGACCACTAATATATAAATAAAAATACTGACCATTTCCAAGTCAAATTACGGCAAATTGACTTGTTATGCTGCAAATTAGTTAAAATCTCCCGGAATGTAGAGCAAACGCACACGCGAGACAGATTGTGCTCCAAACCGCGAGAGAGAAAAAGCGAGCGAGAGACCTTTCGTGTGCAGGAAGCATCCTGTTGGAGAAGGCTCTCTCCAAGATGAACTCAAGTTGGCAGCTATGTAGTTTCGTTCAGCTCATATTAGTATTTCATGTCTATTTATTTGGTTAGTCATGTAATAAGTAGGATAATGTACAGTCTTACAGTTTACCATTGTCACGAAAGAAACCCCTTCAGAAACATACAAGACCCCTGATCAACCTGTTGCATACAGTCACAATTTCTGATAATGATAGGAAAACCTGCTCAAAATCGTAAATGCATTAAATCCGTTTCATCTACCTCCTAACAGCTGTGGTGGAAGTCATGAATATGAAGCTTCAGCAACTGCACAGCCAACAGGCATCACAATCTGGCACCACCAAAGCCTAAAAACAATTACAAGAAGCATGGCAGAAAATCCAGAGGTTTGACCTGTCAGACGGATCCATTCTGAACCCTTGAAACAGAGAACCACTGCTCTGATGTCAACATGTTCACATCTCCTCGGGGCAGAATGAAGTCCAGCACTTTGCCTGCATTAAACAACTAAAAACAAAAAAATTCTGTTCCGTTTTCATTCTCATGTTTAGTGAACAAATGAAGCGTTGGACACGGCCTGTGGCTGTATTTGCGAGACTGGGGTGTCTTTGAAGGAGATTTACTTTGCATGTTTTTTTTTAATAAAGCAAATATTTACTTTTTAAATAAATCGGCTAAAGAAAATGTTCGTGCTCGGCTAAAAGGGAATTTACAGAAATGTAACGTTACAAGCAAAACAATGGTTTGATTTGTTGTCCCATGCAGGCAGATGAGTTACTGGGCCATGTTACAGAGAGCAGCAACTTTTTGACTACTGTAACATACATGTACAATTTTCCATCCATGCTGAAACAAATAATAAAAATTGACACTTAAAACCGTACACTACATGTCTCTGTATTTTTTCTCGGTCTAATTACACGAATGATTGACTCTAATTGTCATTAGTTTGAGTGCGAAGGCTTCGGTAATAATCTGTGTATTATTCGCTGTGTCATGGTTCAGTTGCCCGGCTGCAGAGTTTCGCTGCGCGTCTGTCGCTGTGTAGCACTATGCGGCGATAGCGCCTGCTGGTTGCTATGCGGCGCGCCGCGTGTTGAGCTCTGTTGCCAGGGAAGAGCGAGCGCGATGGAGGGGGTGGTCGCATTGTCTGTCGGGACGGTGGCGCTGTGTGAATTTTTGCCGTCTGCCAGGAACGGGCTCAGTATTAGGTTATGAAGTACACCCATACTGTGGATAGATTCGCGAACGTTAGTGTAAGCGCTGTTCCCTTTCCCATCTTTGTTTAGTTTCTGTAACGGTAAGACAAACCAACCCTAACTAGCTAGAGCAAGTGCTTGTTGCATTCAGCCGGTGAGAGGAGGCGCTTGATCGCGGATCGGGGTCGAGAGTGGCCGCCCGGTGCAGAGCCGAAGGCGGCCGATGACTTCGGAGAGTAGCAGCCAAGCACAACAGAAGGAGGAGGTCGAGCCAGGACCAGTAGCCCGAGATCAAGAGGAGAAAACCGGCGAGGAGCTCGGCGGCATGGTGAGCTCAGGCCTGTGGTGCTGAATCTGCACAACCCACTTAACCTTACGTGAAACACGTCGACTATACTGTGTATTAACTTTTCGTGTAGAGTGTAGTACTTCCATATTTAGAACAAATGTATTTAGACCACATGTTTTTAATTGTTAAGCATCAGTACTTTCAATTTGCTCACAAACTAACGTCACCTCTGGTTTTGCGCGCTACCCAGATTGTCACGTTTTATCAATCCTCTGAAACTGCTTAGTTGAGTATTAGCTACGCCTGGCTAGCCGGCTTTAAGCCGGACACCGGTAAACGACATTACTAGGCAACATAAACTAAATATATTGACACCGATGCTTCGTCTGCGCATAAATGACACAGCACGTGTTCAGCAGCGGAGCGCTCTAATGTTACTGTAAATGAGCAATGTTTGCATGACTCGAGGACGCATGACTCAAGCTAAAGTTTACGTTTTCTATTACAAGCGGGTTAACTCTTTTGGAAATAAGAAACACTTAATACCACCTGACAGCTTGCTTCAAGTTCGAGATTTTTTTCTAGTATTAGAATAATTCAAATCTAGTGTAACGTTAAATAATGCTGGTTACAATTGTCAAAATAATTAATTTTAATAATTTATGGGTATTAAAATGATTGAAATAATTGAAACTGAATTATTCAAATTAAATGGTTCTCGTTTAATCAAGGTTGCTGATATTCTAGTCTAAAAAATCAAGATGCATGACTGTTTTTCCAATTAGTAAAAAAAACAAACAAATGCTACTAATGTACTTTAAACAGGGTTTCTAACTGTGACACCACTGTGATTACAGGTACATTATACATTTATCAGGTACATATTACTGTTAGGGATTTACCCAGATTCTCATATCATGCCTGTGTGTGTTAGCTTTTTGTTAGTGCTTACTGCTTAGTCATTGCAATGAGGTTGTAACATGGTGAGGAAGGTCAACTTTAAAGGGGTCAATGTCATATGATTCTTTTTAATGTCCTTTGGTGTGTAATGTATCTGTTTGTACGTGCATATGATCTGCAAAGTTAATAGTCTCCCACAAAGGGATTTTTTCTAACTATCCAGATCTACTTAAAGCACATCAACCAAAGTCCACACTTAATACTTCCTCAAAAGTCTACATCACATTGTGAAAAATAAGCATAATTCCCACCAAAGGCATATGCAAAGAGAGAAGGCGGAGTTTCGGTGAATTGTAGTGTTGTATTCATGTCGCTGAGACACGGTATGTTTGGAGGCGAAAGCAAAAAAAATGTTGCTTTATATTTTTATAAGCGGTTTTATACAAAGACTAATTAGCACTGTGAAACATTCTGCTTAAGTTGTGCTTGCAAAGTTGGTTCAGATTGATCGGCTTGATCATCCGCATTTTCCAAATCTGACCTGGGCTCATATGGTAAAACCAGCTACATTATTGTGTTTTTACACTGTTTTTACTTTTACAATTGCTTAAAGGGTTAGTTCAGCCAAAAATGAAAATTATGTCATTAATGACTCACCCTCATGTCGTTCCAAGCCCGTAAGACATCCGTTCATCTTCGGAACAAAGTTTAAGATATTTTAGATTTAGTCCGAGAGCTTTCTCTCCCTCCATTGAAAATGTGTACGGTATACTGTCCTTGTCCAGAAAGGAAATAGAGATCATCAAAGTAGTCAATGTGACATCAGTGGGTTAGTTAGAATGCTTTTGAAGCATCGAAAATACATTTTGGTCCACAAATAACAAAAACTACGACTTTATTAAACATTGTACTCTCTTCCGGTAACCAGTAAACAGAGAACCCGTCAGGAGCATCTTATGTCACTGCGGACTAGTGACTTGTTGACTGCGATCGGGTTTGTGATTCCTGTAACATACTGTTTTACGGTCAATGACGAGTATTGATCAGCTGTCTCACAAGTGTAACCAGGACATTTATCCTAGTAAAGCCATAACACAGCGAGGGAGAAGAACTAAGTTACATGAAACAATCCAACTACATATTTTACACCACTGACAAGGCAATAGTGTCCCCTCACAGTGTTTATGGCTAGGTTTCTGCGGCTTCTCTTTCAAGGTAGTGACGAAACGCACTCTGTAGCACTGTTTGTTCACGTTCGGTTATGGTAGAAACATGACGTCACAAAATGTCGACCTTCATAGAAGGGGGTGCCCGCGGTTATGTAGATATAAATGTCTCATTACACATTGCACCTTTAATGGGTAAAGGATTAAGGCCGTGTGTCCACCAAAGTGTTTTTAGCCAGCTGAAAACGCTAGACGCTCTGCTGAAGATGCCGTGCTTTGGGCGCTGGAGAGCGTTTTGTCAGCACAGTGTTTTTCCGTTGAGACGTTTCACTGCTATGATACAGAATATCCGCAGCAGTTTGAATGTTGTGACAGTTGGTTGGTGTGTTATTTGTCCCGCCCCTCCTCCACTGTGATTGGACGGCTGGGTAAAAAGTGACAGTGATGAGCGCTGCGTTTTATCCAAAGTTGAACATTTTTCAACTCCCAGCGACCAGTAAAAATTCTGGGCGCTTGGCACTTCAGCGTGAAAAAAAAACGCTCAGCGCCTTGATACGCTCATGGCGTTTAAAAAACGCGGCGCTCCCATTGAAAACAATTGAAAACATACGCCATGCGCATGGAAAAACGCTTTGGTGGACATACGGCCTAAGAAATGAGGATTTACATTTTTTTTGTACACAACATTTCTACCTACATAACAAGAAAAAATTATATTCATAATAAGAATGGCCATGGAGTTTTATTAATTTAAACTGATTTATTAAATTTACATAACCTATTATGTTGAGGTTTTTAAAGACAGTTAATGTGGGGGTGAATTAAGGAAGGATTAATTGGCAACAGGCCATTGAATTATTGACTAATATTTATAGAGAGAGAGAGAGAGAGAGAGAGAGAGAGAGAGAGAGAGAGAGAGATTAAGCGTGTGTGAATTACCAGAGTCTGTGCGTCTTTCAAAAGTGTTTGGCAGCTGTCTCAGCAGCGCCGTTACCTTGCTTGTGAGAAATTCATGTAGCTTTTAAATTGTCAGACTATTTTACTGATAAAAACATCAGAGCAGCGCTGACAACATGTTTCTGTGCGTGTTTGAGTGGGAGAGAGAGCGGGAGAAAGAGAGCATGTGCTTTCCGTACATAATAAAATTTAAAAGGGAGGGTATGGGATTTGCAAAACAGCTGGCAGATTTAGAAAATACACAACTCAAAAGGTCCTACCTTTTTCCCTTCAACGCTGGCCCTGACTCCACCCACTTGAAGAGGGGTTATGGTACGACCATTTGATTGACGCACTAGGTGGTCTTGGAAATGATTGGCTGGAGTATTTTCGGGTCCTGCCCGTTCCACAGATGATTAAATTGCTTAATTTTCATTTCAGTGCTTCTAACTCAGTGGCTGTAAGTGGGTTAGGAATAGGATTTTGAAAAAATGGTCAAAAAAGTAAATTACGTACCCCACCTTTAATTTTGTGGGGAAGAAAACATGGAAATAATTTGTTGTTTTATCCTATTGTTTACTATATTTATTTGTTTGGTTAGTGTCATTGTGGGTTTTGGTACTTTTGCTGTTGGAGGCTGTAAGGACCTTTTGAAATAATTGAAATCATTTGGTGAAGTAATAATGTAGTCAAGACCTGGAACCTACTTTAGCTGGCCGTTTCCCTGAAAATACATATTGCACTGCACACCTTAGAACGTTCGTCAACCAATAAGATTGAAACATTCAACAGCCTAGTAGTATAACATAAGAAATATCTTGATTTTTAGTTGTTTTAGCTCATTTTAATGCCAGTTTTGTCTCATTTTAAATAATTGTTATAATTTGGAGCCCCTAGTGGGTCTCAGCCTATGGTCCCAGCATATTTTTCTGTACGGATACAGGATAAAATTCCATTTATTTGGCTTCTGACAAGCTAGTATAGATAAAGATGTCCGGAATTAGAGTTTCAGGAGTAGAAATATAATATATAATAAATTAATAAACTAAATATTGTACACGTTTAATATTTGTTTTGAACAAAATGGCTTACTTGATTAATTTTTGTCTGACTTGCCATCAAAACACATTTTTATTCGACAGTTCTAAAATACTTTTTATAGTGCTCTCTCATTTTTTTTTTCCAAGTAGGTTTCTGCAGTTTCTTTGAACAGTGGGTAAATGCAGTGAAATCCACCCACCAGATTGTCCATTGTCTGAATTCGATGCCTCGTTACATTACGATATTATACACTGTTATATTACAGTAATGCACACATTTGATCATTATATAAACCATTTTACTGCTTCCAAATGTAAGTTAGTGTTATTTGTAAGTAAGCTGTTCATATTTGACTACATTCATTCAATATTTTTTGTCAACCCTGTAGCACTACAGCATTTGTCTCAGCTGTCGCCACGTGCTCAGCCGCGATCTTGATGGCAGAGGTTACAGTTCCGGTAACTTGAACATACGTTTGACAGACGAAAGCCCACTCCAATCACAGGGAGATTCCATATGACGTATTTCACAATGCACCAATCCCGTAATGGTGGGCGGGAGATTTTCAAAATGTGCTTCTGCATGTGATCACAAAAGAGGCGAAGGAAAGACGGGTGCACGCCGGCCAATCAGACTCGTCTAGCGGCGTGTAAATGCTTACGCAGAGCAAAGGGGATTGATGCAGATATTGGCCGCGAAACCCTTTGGCAGTGAACTTGCACTTTTGCTTTAAACGGAAATAAGTGGAATAATACGTTGCTGCGTTATTGTGAGCTAGATTAATTCGCCTACAAGGTGTCTAGCGAGGGATAACGTTGTCCGGGGAGAAGAAGACCATGCTGTTGTTTGTGGAGGTGAGTTAAAGAGGTCATTTTGGCGACCACGAAGGTTCTTCACAGCTGCGGCATGGTTTCAGTTCGATGGCGCCTGCCATGAGTTCAACAAGAAGACATTCTTGTGGTTTTGTACTGCTGCTACAGTTTTTATTATTTGTTCCTGGTTTTAAATTGATTAGTTAGCGATAAGCAATGTTAGTTGAGCTACTATTTAATCCCTTGTTTATGTGGATGCGAGCTGACCGTCGGTTGCGAAAGATCCACGTGCGTGCAACAAATGCTAGCTATTTAGCAAGCCTCTTTATTAGCATATGGTGCGTAACTTTTATTGATAAAACTCACAACTAGTCATGACCTCATCCAAAACTGAGGGTGTCCACGAATCACATCGGCTTTTAATATAACCTCTCGTTCAAAAATAACTTTAGCCCGTTCAAATCCAATAAAGCTAACGTTAGTCAGGTTAACCGGGCTGCGTTACAGATGCAGGTTTGTAGCTCTTTGCCCTGAACTCTCGCTCTGGTTTATCGGAGAGGCTAATCAGATTAAACGGGTGAAAGGCCAACTATTTAAAACCTATCTGTGTGAATGGAGTGTCGCGTCGGTTAAGTAATGGATCTAGTGGATGATCATGTTCAACCCTGATCGGGCGCTGTAGTGTGAACTATAGAGAAGTTGGAGAGAGAAATGTGCACAGTTGTGGTTTTCAAACTCGTGGAGTGTGTTAACTTAATTGTTGGGGCCCTTGCCTGTCCTGTTGTTTTGTTTTCCTTCGGTGTGTTCTTCAGACGTCCTTCATTAGATGTTGCACAATTTCATTTGAGAGAGCAGTTATATTCTAGGCTATATAGTTCAAAATTGAGATTTAAAGCTAACTTTGAAGCAGCGTTGTAATTTGTTCCTCGGCTTGTCATGTGAAACTTTAAAAGCGTCGTATCTGTTAACCCTTTAAAGACCCAAGCACTGACTTAGCATTTTCATTTCTCCCTATTGAAAGTGATATTAAAAATCTTTTTTAATCATATTTTGTATGTTTGGGGGAACTTTGCAAAATTGCTATGCTGGGATTTCCGCTTACAAAGTTTATAGTTTCAAGATCTGGTATATCTCATCGTTTCACTGACCACCTGTAAAGTATTACATGTGGCCTACAGTGAAGTTGCTTTGGCCTTTGAATTAAAGCCTTTCCATAAAGCAAAAATGCTAAAAATCACTGTTGAGTAAGTTACATTAAGCTGTCAAAGAAAGCATTTAGAATGTGTTTTATCTAGAGTAGACCACTGACCTCATCATTTCACTGGTCTCCATTATCTAATGACCTTTGTTGCTCTTTTTTTGTGTGCACAGAAAATGTTTATTTTTTGCAAGTTGATATTGTATTTAGTCTTTTCTTTATCACTTAAGAATCTTGCAATTGAGACATGCAGTCATCTACTAGTACAATTACCAGTTCTAATGTTTTTTTGGTCCTAAATGCCTTAAATGTTGCTTTGAAATTAATTTAATTCATTTTCCAGGATTGTTTCTTGCTCTTTTTTGGTGGTCTGACTACATGTGCTGCTAGTTTATTCAACAGTTACTCCACATTAACTTTGATAAAGTTGTGCCATGATAGATGGCTGTCAGTTTTAGATCATGATAATGGGTAGTTAAATGACCAGTAATGTTGTAGTTCACTCTCAATTCTCTTTACTGAATCTACAGTTGGGGAAATGTTGACAGATTTTTTTTCTGGTTTTATTCTACTGTGATCTGAAAAGTTAAAAGTTAGTTTTTTTTAAACCTTGTTCTCAAGGTGACCACCAAGGGGGCCGGTCTAAATCCCAATGCTAAAGTGTGGCAGGAAGTGTCTGCACCAACCACCCAGGCCCCGGAGGCGGCCATAGAGACGTGCCATTGGCCAGAAGGAGAAACTGTCTCTACTGAGGAGTCAGAGGGTATGTTAATTGATTGGCAGTTGTTTAAGTTGTTTGAACTTCATGCTATCTTCTCAAATTGTTCATCTGGAAATGAAAATTGTCAACTCCTATTCTAGGATTTTTATTTCTACATGTTTCAAGTTAATATAATTATAACATGTTTACTTGGTTTCTTTGTGTAATGACATGCAGGTAAATAAAATATTGTCTTTTGTAAGTCTCATTTTGATATGTGTGTATTAGAAAATTATTTATCTTACATTTTTTATGATTTAATTGACTTTTCATTGACTCATGAACACCCTGAAGTTCCATCTCAAACCTCGAGGGGTTTGGGAAGCCCTGCTTTAAGGGTATGTTTTTTTGTTAGATGTGGCTAGATTCTTGGAAGATGTTGTTTTGAGATGAATGCATTCATATGAGATGGCAACTAAAATCATTTCAGACATGTTCAATTTTCCTAAAACCCAGTGATGATCAGTATCGCGCTTGGAAGGACCCAGAACTATAATTCTCACTGTAGAGATCTTAATTTCTCCTCTTACTCTCTCCATTCTGTTCTTTCTCATTTCTTTCTCTAAATCTCAAACTAAATTTCTTGCTCTCTCGCAGTGGATTGGGTCTGCCCTGATGACTGTGAGATTATGAGATCTGAGGGTTGCATGATCTATTGCTGTTCTTGCGTGGTAACTGAATGGAAAGGTTTCAAATTCATTTACTACTACTGTCATTCCTCTTCTGAAGGTTTCAAGGAGTATGTTGTTGGCTATTGTGACTCTGAGTCAGCCCCTCCTATGGAGAGCAGCATGTTGAATGGCATTGAGTCAGCAGAACTGGCTTACCCACTCTACGAACCAGGTCGGCCACAAACACCCACTGTCACACTTTAATTCCATCCATGATTCTTAATGGCTGATTGTCATTGTGGACTGTATGTTTTGTTGCTCAGTGGAGGGTGAGACCGTTGAGGAGCAGCCGCCACTGTCTGAAGAGAGTCTGAAGGAGTCGTTGAAGAAGCAGTTAGAATTTTGCTTCTCAAGGTAACACCCACTCTATGCCCAGACATGCTTTTACCTGCTCTCCCATATTACATCATTTTTTTATTTTTATACATAAGACCTTTAGGGATGAATGGAAATTCATAATCCCCTGAACAATAAAGCAATGCTTATTCTACTCTTCCTTGAATAAAGTAATTAAATGCAATGTCATAATGGACCTATGACATTGGAGTAATCTGATTAAGGCCCTTTTATTCAGCAGTATTGTATTTGTTGGTTGTCAAGTATGCACAGTTGAAATCTGTTTACAGTTCCATATGAAAAGAATAGATCACCCAATTATTAAATGATTATCTTTTAATTACCCTGATGCCTTTACAATGCAGTATGCTTATTGGATATTAGAAATCATTTAGTTTTTGCATGTCAAACTAACTTTGTATGACTGATTGAGAAGTGTTTATTAGATGCGTCACTATTTCCAAAAAGTTTGTCTAGTGTATCTTAAGACTGGGCGATATGGCCAAAGAAAATTACCACAATATTTTTTTATTTCTAATGATAATTATGATAAATGTCAAGTCTGTATTTCTTTTAAGTTTAAAGGCAGATTTTTGCTCCTAAGTGAAAGTATTAGAAACTAGAGTGTTAATTACTCTTTATTGTCAGAACATATCATGACAAACACTTGCCAATCACGAGAACATTTGCCAAATCCGAGTTAGAACATTCAAATTAGAATTCCTTAATAGAAAAATATTTCATACTTTCTGCATGTGCTAATTTTTATTTGGTAAAATGTAATATTCTGACTGAGTTTTATTAAAATTAACCATGGTCATCCAGCATCATGCATTTAGATCATAACCACAGATGAACCCGGGCATATAGCCCCTCACTTATCATGGCAATATGTTACTTTATGGTTTCTATGGTATTTGTATGAAAAACTGCCTAATAGCCTAAAGACATTATTAAATAAAGTTGTTTTATTCCATTAGTCCCTGCATTGTCTACATTAATAATATAATACAATTCAATATGTATATATTTGGACTTTGAGCCGAGAGGATAAACAGTCCGTAAGGCGTTTGTGTCTTCAAATGAGTTTCATTCCACTTTTGGCACATAAACATTATCGAACATTTATCGACCTTTTGTTTTATCACGATAAGTATCCTTATCGTTTTATCGCCGAGCCCTAGTGTATCTGGATTTTTTGTTTTGGTCAGTAGTCCACCACCATGATCCAGATTTTCGCCTCATCTAGGGAGCCAATCACAGAATGGGGAGGGAGCGGCTGGACGGAGTCTATGCAACACTAAAGCAGGTTGTTTATACCTATGGATCCAACATGGCAGCAGACGCAAAGTTACCTTTCAATGCAGGCTTACAGTCGTTTCACACCGCAAGCGTGAGCGGCACTTTAGCAGCGCCACAGCATAAATACATAGTCACTGCAGCTGCGCGAGAGTATTCACACTGGAAGCGTTTGTCGAGTGTCACAGCAGTGGCTCCAAAGCTACATATATAAGCTAGCAATTCTTGTTGAGGCAAAATTTCAATAAACAGACATCACTGCGTAAGAGACACTCAGAGTCAAATTAATAAAAGGAAAAAGGTTTATTATTCTTGCAAGAACAATAAGGCTCAGTCACCAACACAGATTACTGCGAAGTGAAATGACGTGCCGAACACAGGCCGTAGTTCATTCTTATATCTCTCTCAAGGTTATTTACTTCAAGCTCAGCCTTCCCTGTAAAATTCCACAAGCCATAGGACTCATTAGCTGGGTTAGATTTACTGCTAACCCCCTCTATCCTCCCCAGTCTAAGATGACCTCGGACCCGGCCGTATTTCTGGTACCTCACTCCACTCTTGATAAAGGAAAAACAAATTACCTCCTTCACGGATAGCTAAACCATAAGACATTCCTCCGTTATTACATATAGGAGGTGAACAGGTAATATAAAATATAGAAACATAAGGCCCAATAATCATATGTAATACATGTGAGATTAAAATTTTCCCCAACATTCTTTACAAAGACAACTATACATTTTTTTTTTAGAAGGTGGTCATTGGATTGTTGGAACTTAGTTCACATGTCCAGTGATGTGATAACACACAATGTTTGGAGTAACAGGTTTCTATCAATGGAATATGCAAATTATGCGATGGAAGCTTATAGTTAGCAAAGCAGAAAAATCTGTTTTCCCAATATGCTTAATCTGTATTCAAAGGCTTTACCAAGTGAAACGCTTATGTTTTGAGTGTTATGAATATCACTGCAAGTGCTCAATGTAATGAATCGGTTCATTACATTTATTTTCTACAGGGAGAATCTCTCCAAAGACCTTTACCTGATATCTCAAATGGACAGTGATCAGTTTGTCCCTATTTGGACCATTGCGAACATGGAGGGGGTCAAACTGTTGACTACTGATATGGACCTTATTCTTGAGGTGTTACGAGGTAAAAAAAACTACTCTGGGCAAAGTTACAGTTTGTTGTCATTCCTTGCATTTAACTGTGTTTTCCTTCTTAGCCTCTCCCATGGTGCAGGTGGATGAGAAAGGTGAGAAAGTACGGCCAAACCACAAGAGATGCATCATCATCCTCAGAGAAGTTCCTGAGACCACACCTGTCGAGGTGAGAGAGTCACTCTGTATGTTCATCTCATGTAGCTGTGTATGGGAGAGATTGGTTATTATTACTGTGGTTACCCCGATGATGATCAGTATCGCGCTTGGAAGGATCCAGAACCATTACTGCTGAGATTTCATTGTCCTCTTGTTTAAATCCTCCTTTATCTGTCCTTATTCTTATTTCTCTCTCTCTCTCTCTCTCTCTCTCTCTCTCTCTCTCTCTCTCTCTCTCTCTCTCTCTCTCTCTCTCTCTCTCTCTCTCTCTCTCTCTCTCAGTACAGTGGATTTTGCCCTAATGACCGTGAGATTATGAGATCTGAGGGATATCTGACCTTCTGTTTCTCAGTAGTTTTCACTTGTTTTTTAATTTTCTGATTAATGCTTTTGTCTCTCTCTCTGTCAGGAGGTGGAGGCACTTTTTAAAAGTGAGAAGTGTCCGCAAGTCATCAGTGTGGAGTTTGCGCACAATAACAACTGGTACATCACATTCCAGTCTGACACCGATGCTCAACAGGTATTATTGTCAAACGCAGAGCCACACTAGTTGTAAGCTTTGTAGAATAAAACTAAAATATTTCGGAAACACAACAAATATGAGAAGCCATATGATGCGTTTCCACTCAGAGGAGGAAAAACTCTTGGCGTTGTTATATTATTAATTTACTACAGGTATGCTGCTAGTTCAGGCCCACATTTATTTTCCTGTTGGTTCTTTGTAATGTTAATTAAATATATTGTACGTTAATTCTTTATGGGTCATTAAATTGTACTTTTAAAGCTAAGTATTTATAGTCACACACACACACAAAGATTCAGGTAATCGCTTTAGCATCGAATCGCACCCCTCTGAATCGTAATCGAATTGTGAGGTGCCTAGAGATTCCCACCCCTAACATATGTTGTTGTTTTTTTTTTTCAAGATCTGTTGTACTATATTGAGTTAACTCCTTTTAATTCAGATCATTTTTTGCAAGTAAAAGTTTTTTTTTCATTAATGGTTGTGATGCCATTTTCCTGTAATATGGTTCATGATTATTTAATCTGCAATGTGTAACTTTCTGTTTACTACTATAATGCGTGTAATATGGTCCTAATGAAATATATAAATCAGTGAAGACTTGGGCTTAATTTTGCATCAAAATGATTATATACATATATTATTAGCTAGCTGCTTGGCTTAAAACTGAAAAGATATTTTAACAGCCATAATTTGCTGATATGTAAACCATTATGCACTTTTGCTCCACTGTTGCATAGATAACCCTTTAACACTTTAACACTGTGTTGTTGCATTTTTGTCTGCTGATTTAATTAATGCAAATGGTCTATATCTGGCCACATTGTTTCACAGGCTTACAGATACTTGCGTGAGGAAGTCAAAACCTTTCAGGGCAAACCAATTATGGTGAGTGCACATTGTGTTGCTGTCTTATAGTTTAACCAGACTGATGATTCATGCTAGCTTGTGTGTTAGTGAATGGATGTGTGAATGTGCACTCAATTCCTGTTCTAGAAGTATGGCTTCATTGTTCTCAAGGACGCTGTTCATAACAGGACTCTTTGAAATACTCAACTTTAACCCTTGTTGTGTGAACCAATCAGTGATCAGTTATACTATTATTATGTAACCAATAGGAAAGACCCCTGTAAACAGTGAACTGGCCAAAAATAGGATGGCTGTTGGCTACTAAGTACTTGCACTATATTAACTGGGTTAAATAGAATTGCATTACTAAAAAGAGATTAAAATACCTTTTTCATTGACTAAAACTAGACTAGACTTAAAAGAGCATGAACGTGACTAAAACTAATAAAAACTAAATTCAAGTTCACACTACAGGATTTTACACCCAATTTGCAATTCGTTGAGCTCGCCGACAGATCAGGGCGCTGAGCCCAGAAAATATCTAGCATGCTAGATATCCAGAGCTGTCGCACGACTCAACCTCAGTAATGTCATGACCTACAGCCAATCAGAGCAAAGCATGGGTTGAGGTCACCCGGTAAATATTTTTTTCTTTTTTTGCATTTTTTTTTTGTTCTCAGAGCAAATAATCACGCAAACAGTTTGCAGCACTAGTTTCTGTCTGACGTCCATATTCACGTATTGTGTTCTTTGCTTGGTATTGGCACGCGTGCTGTTTCGCGTCATTTCCGGTTCATTTTATCACGTGATTTTTCATGAAATTTTTCGAGGTTTGTAGATAAAATCTTTGGGTGACAGTTGTCAACTTGTGTAGTGCGTTACCTCCTGTTGTGGATCAATCACGTTGTGTCGTGTAGTAAAGAGCAAGTCATGTAGTGTGAGCAGCCAGCATTTTAAAATCATGTAGTGTGAACAAGGCTTAAAATGACAGCTTGACAAAGACTAGACTAAGACTAAAATTAAAACAGGCTGCCAAAAACAAAACTAGTATCCTCTAATATTATAGTAATGTATCAGATGAGAGGGTTCCTTTTATAGCAGCATTATTTGGGAGAGATTAGTTTTTTTCTTTATTTATAAAATCAAACTATCAGCATTTGTATCAACTGCTCTCCTTCTATATTTGAACAACGAGATCTGGTTTTAATGCAGTTCTGTCCTTTGTGTGTTTTTGCCATGGTAGGCTCGCATCAAGGCCATTAACACGTTCTTTGCTAAGAACGGTTATGGGGCCGTTGACTCTGGAGTGTACTCCACTCCATCACAGTACTCGTCTCCAGTTTACCTGCAGCAGGTGTACCAGCCTCCGCAGCAGTACCCTCTCTACAGCCTTCTGCCACAGACGTGGACCCCTTCACCCACCCCTTATTTTGAAACGCCTCTGGTGAGGACATGAAATATATTTTCTTGAAATATTTTGAATTGATTTACTGCTGAATTATGACATTCAAGTGACGAAGATTACTAGTGGTGGAACGAATAACAAAATTCAGGGTTTGGATCATTTATTGTATTTAAGCTACGGGTCGTATCATTTTTCGGTCCAGATTTTTAAAATGTATGAATTTTTTATATATATATGAAGAGTTCAGATGCAAAAGCCTCTAAGTGCCATTTGAAATTTTGTTCTAGAATGATCATTTTTATCAAGCTTGTATATTTAAGTTCAGTGATTTCACTTAAATTGCAATGATAATTACCTATTAATTGTTATTTAAGTGAAATTACTGAACTTAAATATACAAGTTTGATAATCATCATTAAAGAAGAAAATTTCAAATGGCATTTAGAGGCTTTTGCATCTGAACTCTTCATATATATATAGCCGAGATGAATACAAAATAACATAGTCTAACAGTAGTATTCGGGTACAAAAATGTATAATTAAACCTAAATGTAAAATGTAGGCTTCGTTCATTGTAGAAATTAAAGTTTATCTTTCTCCAAGGTGTATTTTGTTGGTTTATTAATGACAGAGACAACGGTATGAATATTAGGCATCTGCTGTTACTTTAGGACCGAATTATTAGATAAATTATTATTAGTATTTAAAAGAGAATTTCTCTGAAATGTGTAAAAAAAAAATTAATTATCTATTGTCCCTTCAATTGGCTTTATGCCCCGCTGCACTACTTCCTGAACTTCAGCCAGCTCTTTGTTTCCTGTCTGCCATTATTGGCCAAATTGATTAATTCAGGTGTGTCTGATTATTGTTGCCATGAATACTGAGGTCAAGCACACCTGAATTAATCAATTTGACCAATAATGGCAGACCGGAAACAAGGAGCTGGCTGAAGTTCAGGAAGTAGTGCAGCTGGGCATAAAGCCCATTTAATGGATCCTTGTTGAATAAAAACTTAACCTATTAATACTTAACCAAACCATTTGTTTGGTAGTGTAAATACTAATTCAAAATATTTAAGATTAATTTGTTTATTTTATTAAAATATTTTTGATAGTTTAAAAAAAATTGTCATTAAAGACTGCAGGTTCGTAAATAATTGATTTATGTTGCCAAAGTGCTATATGTGCAAAAGCACAAATGGAGCTGTATATGATATATGATGCAGATTTGGTTGTTTTGACCCAGTGATGATAAACTAAGCGCATAGAGGGAAGCAGGGAGTGATCAGAATTTGTGGGGAGTTTCTCTGTTTCTCTCTCTCTCTCTCTCTCTCTCTCTCTCTCTCTCTCTCTCTCTCTCTCTCTCTCTCTCTCTCTCTCTCTCTCTCTCCCCCTCTCAAAGTTCACTCCTGTCCCAGTGAGCGTAAAGATTATGAGATCTGAGGGTCACTTGTGGAATGACGACTAAATGGCTTTTCAATATCTAAGCTAGTGGCTGACCTATATGGGAATACATTTTTTCACATACTTTTGCATTACATGCATTACTTTTTCACATACCATTTAATTTTGTTTACCAGTTCTGTCTAACAATGTATTAGATATGACTGACAGAAATCGTAAACTAATGAAAGCGGTCAGACGGAGAATGTGATCGAGTGCTGTGTGATCAGGTGCTGCTGTTCTCAGTGCCACCCGTCAAAATAAATGTCCGCAGCGCCGTCAAAATAAGTCCCGATTCAAACACATTGGTTAATCAGAAAAAAATTCGGCATTGCCGATATATAAGTCGACCTCTGGTCCAAGCATTGTAGCAACAGTCATTTTTCAACAGATTTGAATACGACTCATCCACTGAGTTACTCTTCTTCATAGCCTTTTTAGTTCAATTTGTATTGCAGTCATGAAGGCTGAAGGTATGAGCTGATGGAGTCTCAGTAGGTCTCTGGGTTTGTAATCAGGTTTGTGATTGCAGGCTGAGCTGCAGGGGAGAGACTGGAGTGAAGCGCAGTATGAAGTCAGTCAGGGCAGTTGACTGCTTTCTAAATGGTTACCATGCCAACAGTTGTTTGGTTCATTTAGCGTTTCACATTAATGTTAAGAGGTGTTTTGGGTATGCGTCACAAAAATGTGAATTGAAGATAATTTGCAAGTGTTTGAGGATGTGTGGGTTAATCTCAGCTGTTTCATCTTGCAGGCTCCATTTCCCAACAATACATTTGTTAATGGCTTTGGCACAGCAGGAAACTACAAAACTGGCTCGTCTCCAATCAGCCTTACACGCAACTACTCCCGCCACCGGTAAGATCCTGAAATCTACTTGTTTTAAAAGTCTCTTTCTTAGCCTATCCCTTTCCCTCTCTGCCAAAACTTATCCAGTTGTTTCTTCTACCATAGGAAATTATATCCTGGGGTTGGTTTTTAATAAAAATTTCACCCTTAATTCACCCTCAATTAAGGCTTTAAAAATGCCTTGAATCAAAGCAGAGAGTCTTAAATTCACGAAGTCATGGCATTAAATGTTGTATGCATTGCAAAAACTTAAGATTCAACCTCTGTAGTTTGTTATTCAATCAATACATTGAAAAATGGAAAGCATTTTTTTTTAAAGATGTTTTAGCTTGTCTGTTTGCGGTCAGATCATTTAAAGCTTTTAACCTGAAGGTTTTTTAGTCCAAGGATCCAGAGATGGAACATTAATCATTCCAGTGTATTTAGCTTTTAACAAAAACTCACATTGAGAAATTGTTTCTGAAACATGCAGGTCCTCAGCGCTGAAGTACAAATGAATTAATCAGTGAAAAACAGACTGAACGGCAGGTCAAAACATCCAACTGATGCCCTGAGCATTATGATCCAAACTACAACTCTAAACGAGACTTCATATTTTATATATGGACAAATGGACATCACAAGTGGTTCTAAGAATTGAACAAATCAACACTATTTTATCATGACAAAGTTTCTTTACAAAAGACTCGAGGAAATGTGTTCAAAGATTTCGACATTTTCTTAAAGGGTGTAAAAAGGGACTTTTTTTTTAGAGGAGAGCATTCTAAAATTAGAAACTACAGTGAATGTTTCTTCACTGTAGTAAAAATGTGTACGTGCGCAGGTGTGTGTTATTTCTGTACAAAGTGACATGGCAAAATGACATGTTTATTGAGAGCTGTTCAGATGCTGGTAGAGTTAAGGTGTGCAAATGTCCTTGGCAGCACAGGGACGCTGCGTGAAAAACCAGGAGTGCTGAATACGTATGGATAATGTACAGAAAACTGATACAGACCGGGAACAAACATACAGGAAAGATCCAAAACGATTTGACAAAGACTAGGTGACAACAGCATTTGCAGCTGCAATGATCAGCGGACACACACAAGACGAGAAAGGAGACAGCGAATTCATAAACCGTGACATTGGCTCTCTCACAGTCAACAGAATATCTAAATAAGATACTTTTAGCTGTTGTTATCTTGTTCTGAGTTATGTTGAATGGATATGGAAATTTAGCTATCTATTGTGAATATGACGGATGGAACAGAGTTCCATCTTTTGGGCATTCATCATATGGCATTGGTTTTCATTTCTTGTCCTCGAAACAGAGCACTAACCTGTTAATTTAAGTTGCACATCAAGAAAATCAAATGTGTTTGTAGTATTATTTTATATGGAAATCAATTATTTATAATTCTGATGAGAATAAAGTTAGGGTTAAATAAAATTAAGGAAAACAAATATATTGAAATACAGCAAATTAATTATAAATTCATTCAGCGACAATTATCAAACATATCTCAGAGTCTTTTTATTAGTTTAATTAATAAACTAATTATATGAAACTATTATCAGTGCACTATAAATAAACTGGTTCTATGCCTTTATTAATAAAACATATTTAAAACATAAAAGGCTTGAGACATTTATAAAAATGCCTTCTATATTTCTGTTTTGCTTTTCACTCCATTTTACCGAAATCGTACCGATTGGTGATGTCTGAACCGAACCGTGACTTCTGTGTACTGTTCCACCCCTAGTATTGTCGTCATACTATGAATTACGTTAAGCTATGGTAAAAGTGGTAACCGCCAGACCTGGAGATTGGCTGAATGGTTTCCTAAACGGTAAAAGAACAATTTTTTTTACTCGAGGGGAGGTGGAAGATGAGCTTAATTGCCCAAATTCCTATTCCTGTAACATTAGATGTCAGCACATCTGACAGGACAAGCTGTTTTAAACTTGTTAACTAATATGTTAGGCTACCAGTTATTTTGAATCCCTTAATATAAGCTTGTCATGTTTAGGACATTGTACTATGTAGCTACTTTCACTGCAACAGCTCACATTGCAACCTACGCTATTTTTCAGAAGTGCTCGTATCGAAATAAACTGTATTGCCTCATTTTGTAACTTTTAAAAAAAATATATCGATATATCGTACAAAAACTCGATATACCGCCCAGCCCTAAGTAACATTGTCATTCAATGCGTCTCCTTTACTCGTTACGCCTTGCTACTCATGTGTGTTGGACATGCGTGTTGACAAAGCACACACATAGCGTTGATTGGAAAACATTCTTAAAATACATTCTACAAATCGGAATATTTCCTAAATACCTATTCATGGTGTTTTAAAGTGTCCACGATAATACCGTGCATATTCATTATTGTGATGAATCGTATTACTGTATGTCAGCACTTGTCTATCCATCCGTTTCCATTTAAATTAGAAGTGTTTGTTCTAGTGTGAAATATTGTTGTCATGTGCAGAAGGCAGAGATCTGTATTTGAGCCACTGGAGTCAGACTGTCTTTGTTACTTTTACTTTCTAGACTTCCACTTTATTCCAGAAAGAATGTAATCAATGCCTTCAGGTAAATTCATTTTAAATCATCGTATGCACGTTCATTATAGTGCTTTTTAACCATGAGTGAGACCTCCATTGTGAAAGAGCATCAAGCTGTATGTTGCATGTTGGCTTTCACAGTGAATGACAGTGCATTTGTTATCAGATCTGTCATGTAACCCTGTCCTTGCATGCATCATCTGTTGATCTGCGTGTATGAGAACTTCCTAATTGTGTCTTGAAGTACGTGCGTTATATACAATCTGCATAGGTGTTGAATGAGGAGGTCGGGTGAGCCAGTGACCTATAGTGCCAATATATGCTTTATCCAATTTAATGGCAAATGAGGTAGCCTAAATATAATTTTGGCTAAAAGGAAGTAGCAAAAATATTTGTTCACTTTATATTCGTTTGTGCTTGAGTTGAAAAGTGTTTGGTGCTATGCACTTATTGGGTTCATGTTGAATTGCAAATAATTTTTGCTGCTATTGCGTGTAAGGTTAAGGACAAGTTTAGTGGTATGGTTGGGGTTAAGGTGTAGGGTTTAAATGGATCATAGTTTATCTGTGGTTCGTACAGACCTGGGGCCTGTACCATGATGGTAGTTGAATAAACTCAGGGTTGCAGGATTAGTTTCGAGTTGACAAAACCAAACCAATCCAACCAGGCTTTGTTGGTACCATGATGCTGATCATCAACTCTGGCTTTGATCCTAAGTTTAGGTGTGACATCGGTAGTGAACAGCCAATCACATGCTGAGAGAGTGAAACTCATTGAAATTAATTTCTTGAGAGAAGCAGCACAATTTACTTATTAAACAGTTGCATTTGCCACCACCCATTCCACCCCCCTCCCCTGTGTTCTTTTTTTTTTTCCTTGTTGATCCGAAAAATGATCTGATCCATGACTCAAATGCGATATAATCCAAACTACTAGTTTTGTGATCCATTGAACCACTGTTAAGGTTTAAGGCTTTTAATACAATCTAAAACATGTATGTACATGCATGTAATTCACTTTTGAATATGTGATTACTTGAATTCTGTGTATATATAGGCCTAACATTTGGGGCATCAGGGAGCTGCTATTGTCTTGTCGGTCATCTCTTCTTACTCTCTTAACTGCGACTTTGCTACTAGTACTGTATGGAGTAGTGTCTGTTGCCCAACTGAACAAAATGGGATTTTATTTCTATAAAAAAAGCAAAATGACAGTGGGGGTGGTGATGTGTCTGCCATGTAATGTAATCAGTTTACATCGGAACACTGTAACACCTGTAACCCTGATTCCCGCAGAAAGCCTGCTACAAATGAAATGGTGTCATTTCAGGAACTTCTTTTTGTCACTACATCTCTCATGCATATCTCCATTTGTGGAGATGCTTGTTCTACACAGTGAGAGAGACCACCCTTAAAGCCCAGCTGGACAAACTATCTGTTCTACAGATATTTATTCAGCTTTGCTCTGGCTTTTGAGCCTTGGTTATAGTTGCATGCTATCACCTCTGAGAAACGGCTGATTTTTTTTTTTTTTTTTTCTGTGCAGGAATCATGTAAAGCCACTGCCTCGTGCTGATGCGAGTCAGCTGACGGAGACTTCGTCCGGTGCCGGTAGTCCTCAGCCCCCATGCACCCCCACTTCAGACACCACTGCCTCCACCCTCACCCCGCTCTCTGAACCGCCAGTTTCCCCCAGAGAGAACCACCTCTCCGAACTCTGCATCAGCGGCCGGGCCAGGTCAGTACACACAGATGAGACATGTAGCAGCATTTTTCTTTTACCTGTATAACAATCAGATTTGATTGGTTTGACCCAGTGATGATCAACTAAGCGCATAGAGGGAAGCAGCGAGTGATGGGAAGACTTTAGGAGTTCTTTATTTTCTCTCTGATCACTTCTCTTGTCCTTTCATTTCTTCCTTTATCTCTCTTGCTCTCTCTCCTTGAAGTCTCCGTCACTCCTGTCCCAGTGAGCGTTAAGATTATGAGATCTGAGGGTCATCTGTTAAGTATGTTCTCTGAATGGTGACAGGTTTGATGAAACAAGTGTATTTAACGACTTCTGTGATGTGTCTAGGAGAGGAAGCTATCGTGGCATGAGGAGGAGAAGAGAAGATGAAAGGATGGTAAGTCCCAAGTTAATTGCATGGTTCTCCATAATTGTTGCTTTTTGTTGTCTCTCGTTTCATTTAATTTCATTTTACAGAGGCAGAATCCTGAATCAGAGGTGAAAACTCCGCCTCCAAAGTTTGACCTCGCAACCACTAACTTCCCGCCTTTACCAGGAGGTGTGCCGAGTTGTCTGCCAGGTGTGAGCATGCAAACGGAGTCTGTGTTGGAGAATCGCATGGCAGATGTAGTTAAGGGCATCAGCAGGGACAAGGTAGTAAAAACTACTTCCTGTACCTGTGTATTCTCAATTGTTTTGCTTGTTCACAGAGAATCTTTGATATTACTCAAGCAAAGTTGCAATTTTTCTGTGTGCTTTAGCCTGAAACAAATAAGCAAGATGTCAGTCAAGATCCCAGAACATGTCAAGTGGAAGCCCAGTCGACCGGACTCTCCGCTCCAGCGCCAAAGCTTCCCGCCACAAAACAGGACACGCCTAACACTAGGTACACACATGCATGTACACGCTTTAGGCATTATAAACTACTAATGAACATTACTTAAACAGCATTTATTAATCAAGGTTTTAAATAATAAATATACAATTATGATATTTTAACCAATTATTTGTTAATAAATATTACTATTATTAAAGGAGTAGTTCACTTTTAAAAAAACTTTTGCTGATAATTTACTCACCCCCATGTCATCCAAGATGTCCATGTCTTTCTTTCTTCAGTTTACTTTTTGATGTAAACATTCCAGGATTTTCTCCATATAATGGATTACATTGGGAACCAAACGGTTCAAGGTCCAAAAGAGTTTCAGTGCTGCTTCAAAGGGCTTTAAACGACACTAGACGATGAATGTCTTATCTAGCGAAACGATCGGTCATTTAATAAATAAATAAATAAAGTTTAAGTTTCATAAGCACAAATGCTGGCCTTGCTCTGTTATGTGATGCGCGTTCGTGACTCGTCTTCAAAGTCGTTCATCAAAATGAACAAATCTTTTTTCGAGTCATGACTCGAAGGGTCCTAGATAAGACCCTTATTCATCTTCTGGTGTCGTTTAAAGCCTTTTGAAGCTGCACTGAAACTCTCATTTGGACCTTCAACCTTTTGGTTCCCAATCAAATCCATTATATGTAGAAAATCCTGGAATGTTTTCATCAAAAACCTTAATTTCTTTTCAACTGAAGAAAGAAAGACGTGGACATCTTGGATGACATGGCGGTGAGTAAATTATCAGCAAAAGTTTTTTTAAAAGTGAACTACTCCTTTAAGTTTGTTCAAACAGAAGCAAGTTAATCTTGGAAAGCCACATTTCTCTGTACAGTGCGTCACAGCAAGTGAAGAAACCAGAGAAAGAGGTTCAGACCTCTGACACGCCTCAAGAGCCTGCATCAGTGACCACACACCACCACGTCCAGCCCATTTCCGCCCCAAAACCTTTGCGCAGCCAATCAACCTCCAGCACTGAAACGTCTACTCCACCTCTGCCATCAATCGCATCTTCACAGGTAAACGCCTTCATTTGCTAAATTATAAATGCTCCTGGAGCTTATTCGCACATCAAAGTAAAAAAAGATTTCTGTTAACCTTTAAGGATTTATTGACTCCTCAGGAGCCTCGCAAGCTGAGCTATGCAGAGGTGTGTCAGAGGCCACCCAAAGACCCTCCCCCTCCACCAGTAACCCCACCCAGCCCCAGTCCCACCGCAAACCAACCTCTACGTGAACTTCGAGTCAACAAAGCGGAAGGCCCAGCTTCATCCCGCTGCAGCCCCGGTGAGAAAATGGAGAAAGGAAGCGAGAGTCGGACGCCCAGAGAGCACACTGGCTACCAACGTGGTAATGGTCCCAGAGGGTCAGCCTTTAAGCTCAGAGAGCAACAGAGACGACCTCCACAGGGTCGGCGCACCTCGCCACAGTCGGGGTACAACAGACGCAGTGGAAAAGAACAGAACATCCCACCCAGATCGCCAAATTAATGCCTCTTATGCCCACGACACATGCACAATTGTGTGTATACTTGGATACACATCTTATACATAAAGGAAGAGTATATAAATCTATATATATATCTATATAAAATCTACATATGAAAACTGGACTGTCGCACTGTGGTGTCGAAGAATCCTCTGCCTCCTGAATGACTTGAAATCTGGGAAGTTGATTCTTAAAAATGCAGGCGAAAACGAGGAACTTTAGGAAGATGAAGAAAACCTCTTACACTTGAACTGAGAAATGGAGGCCATGCTTCCTGTGTTGTCTGATTTACAGCGATTAATTAGCTTGTGAATGAGTTTTTACTTGGAGTGTTTAAGGTCCTGGCACTAGTGTACAATGTTGTACTTTTTATTTTATTATCTAGGAATGATAGATCTGTTGGTGAGATCAAGCACATGTTTTTGTATGCAACAGATCACACAAAGACGGCATAATACCGCCCCCCAACGGTCCATATTTCACCTTTGTGTGTGCTTGTGCACTGGCTGGGGGGAAATCTGATTCAGATGTGATGCTCTCCCAAATAATAGTGATTAATATTTAATTTATTAATAACATGCGCAAGATTAAACATTTACAGATATCGATAGAAGGTTCCCACTGCTCACTGTCCTTGGAAAAACAGGGAATTTCAAAAGTGGGATTTGCAGGCTTGGGGGAAAAAAATCTTAGAAATGAATAAAATAACTAATGTAATAAATATCAGTTATTTATACAGCTAGAAATTACTCCAATGTGATGAGTGGATCTCTCTAAGATAATTTCTAAAACAATCCTTATGTTGTCATTAAAAACGTCTGGAAAAGTCAAGGGAATGTTTTGGTCGACTGTGTGGGAACCCTGTCGATATGTGCCATGCAGTTTCAAACAACTCTCAAGCAGGCTTTAAGGGTTTGGCCGGATTCAGAAAGCTAAAGCACTTTGTGAATTAATTCAAATTTAAACATATGAGGTGTTTATTGATTCTAAAACTGGAGGACAAGTGTATGCTGTTCTGACAAAGAAAGAGGGAAAGTTGTAGGTTTGAAGGACGCATTTAGACTGCTCAAGACTGACGAATGGATGAAATGGTACTAAACATCCATAGAAAAAAGATCCAGACAAATATAATACAATTTAAGGTGATTTTGAGTTGGTGTGTCGTGCTGTATAATGTCGTACGGTGTCATCTGTGATGTACAGTGTTTTTGAATGCTGGGTCTGTCAGTAATGGGAAGATCAAGCTGCTTTTATGCTGAAAGAATGAATAGATATTATTGTGTAAATGAGCTAAGCCACTGTTTGTCTTCCTCTTCCTTTGGAGTGAAAGTCTTGATGGTGTTTCTAAACTGTCAGCCTTTGTTTTGTTTTGTTTTGTTTCCCGTCTGCTGTAGATGCTGGTGACAATAATCAGGTTGGATTTTATATGCTATGAGTTAGTGTGCTGCTTTGGAGTTGCTGTTCATGTCCTAGTCTGTGATGTATGTCAGTCTATGTTGTGTGTTTTCCTTCTGTTTGTTTGATTAATAATAATCTGTATTTGATGCTTGTTTATGCCTGTACATTTCAGGTGTGATTACATGAAATATACCTGCTACAGAGCTCATTATTTACCCGTGTTATCCAGTCTCATGTCAGCCTTGGTAAAAGAGAGGGAACTCAGGACTTCAGAGGAAATTGGTGATGTGTATGACTGCAAATTTTTGTCTAATACTTATTGCAGGTTTTTTTTTTTTTTTTTTTTGTAGTCTTTTGAATTCAGTAATCGCATTATACTGTTTAGGGGTCTTAAGTTTCTGTTAATAATGTGTATTTGAACGTTTAAAAAAATGTTTAATCAAATGACACTGTTATGCATGAATCTCTCCTCAATTCGATGTTGTCCCCTCTTTATCTCATTCTCATGTATGGATGGGTTGTGCACAGATCCAGACCAAAGTCAAATCAGCAGAGAGACAATCTCAGAAGTGCTGTTTAAATGCAGTAGCTCTTCCCTCACACCCCTCTTACCGTATTCTGCCTTGGGCAGGGCCACTGTTTGAGTGAGTGTTTATAATCATGATTGTTGAACTATGTATGTTTTAGATTTTGAAAAATGTGCGTGTGTGTGTGTGTGTGTAACGTTATAATGGTGTCCTAATGAATAATTTCTTAATCCCCTACTTTTAATTTGATTTTAGAAGAACCATCGGAGAGAAATTTTATGCATCAGTTTTCTCTTTTCAACTTTCATTGTGGCTTTCTTGCCCAAACATTTGTGTGTTGTTAGTTTGAGGTTTTTTTTTCTTTTCTTTTTTTTTTTTCTCGATTTTTATTTTCTGTTTTGCAATATTATACTTGGGCGCAAATTATGTAGAGACTGTGCCACTAAAATTAGAAAAATCAGTGGAACTGGTTTTATTTTTTTATTATTTTAATGGATTTGATTAATAAGTGGTTGGTGAAATGATTTTGTTTTGTTCCTAATCTTATATCCTGTGTAGGCTGTAAGCATTTACATTTAGACACCATGAAATGGCACGGTTACAAGTAGCAAGTCTTTAGCCGAAAAAAAAAGTATTCATCCTTTCTTTTTAATCTTTATAGGGGGATAGGCTCTGTCACAGGAGATAGGTATAGCAACTGCTGAGTGAACTGTTTTGGATGATATTGTAGATGTTCAATGAAAATGCTTAAGGAAATGGAAGAAAATAAATAAATGATAAAATGATTTTAATCTGTGTTTGACTGTTTTTGAGAACCATAGTTGAAAGTACAACCTTGTAATTGTATAGGGAGGGATTTATATATATTTATAAAGTATTTACCTTTATGGTGGTAATACTTTATTAAATTTAATTAAGTATTACCACCATATCACACATGGAGTTTGAGCAATTCAAGATTGTTTGTATTGTAAAAGCCTGCGACTTCCTATATCTGTCCTCTTGCTGTGTTTTAAATTTAATTAAATGCAAGTCTTGTTCTTATAAAGATTGAAGTAGCTTATTTCCAACAGAAATCTGAAGGAAAGAAATTCTTCTAGCATTCTTCAGTATGATTTTAGTTCATTTGTCCCAAATTGTGATAACTGAATGGAAATCATCTGCACATTCCCTTTGTTGTTTTTCCTCTGGGCCATTTTGTAGTAATAAATCACAGTGCATAAATTGCCAGCATTGTACATGTCATGTGAGAGAACATTTGATTGCAATTTTGGGGATTTTTAATGATTTAAAGATAAATCAAGTAATGGTTATCTTTCCATAATATGCTTAAAAGCTTTACGAGCTAACATTAAGAGCTTTATTCCATCTCTAATATCTACTTTTATTGCGTCATTCGACGTGTTCGATGTGCAGCACAGACATGCGTAAATAGACTACTAGAGCATTGGATTTTGCATCACTGTTTCAAATCTGTTACGTAACGACTTTAATCTGGTTTCAATATGACCTCAACATATCGCGAGATTTACATATTGTGAGCAAGCTGGATGAAGGAGTTCCAAAGGTGGGAACGCGGAGAGAGAGGGAACGAGGGAGGAGCAGGGTAAGTTTGTAAACACTGAAATCCTTGGCCGAGGAACAGGTGACACGCAACACATTCGGATTACCTGATGGATTAAAATGAGTGATTTCAAGTGCAGCGTCGCTGGTCTCGCGAATGGTGGAGGTGTCATGAGTACCGTGTGTACACACTGCACGAGACGCGACACAATTAGAACACTCACATTATAATCAACGAAATCTGCGCGTGCTAAGATTGTACATTCGTTTAATATTTGGGAGTGTTCTTGTTTTGTCCCTTCGCGTCGATCGCTTGCAGTGTAAATAGGGTGTTACAGCCTGTTGGCTCATGTGTGGTTAGCATTAGCCAGTTAGCTTTAGTGATGGGAAGTCCGACTCGTTTTTGAGAATCGGTTCTTTGAACGGTCCGCTTCAAAGAACCGATTAAACACGGGATTCAGCTATTCTGTATTCAATCACGTAGTTGCGTCATCTCATACACTAATCTTATTAATAATTAATAACAGTTATATTGTAATGTAATATGTCTTATTTCGGTTGTTTAAAAACCCATTTGTAACTGCAAATATATATACACAACAATCACACAAACACACACATTAATATATTTTTTGTATATAAGCTGTCGTGCAGTGAAGTCATATTTACAGTACATTTTATTGTAACATTTCTGCTATTAAGCTATTAAAGTAATTTACATTTCAGTTTGCCAGCTTACTCATCGGCTCACTGATTCAGTCCGCTTTGTGGACGAATCGTTCGGTATGGATTTGTGTATTGAAAAGATCCGACTCAAAAGAACGATTCGTTCACAAATTGGACATCGCTAAGAACCATTTAAACGAAACACACGGCGCGCTAGGAGTTGCGACAAACCCTCCGACAAGTTATCGTGTGGTTAACATGGTTGTTATGGCTTTGTTGTATACTATTGTTTATTAATTTGACTGTGGATATGTTTCTGGAAATGCTTAGAGAGGAAACGCATGCTAGCTAGCGGTATGTGTTAGTGTTATAAAGCTATTGGGTTGAAGCTGGTTTAATGTAGCGGAAATGTTCTTTAAAAAGGGATGATCTCAGACAATAGTCAAATGAAAGCGTCTTATCATGTAATCATCATGCACATTATGCAATCAGTTCAACCCAGCAGGCCTCTGTGCAGCAATGAAGTATGGATTCCTGTCATCTGTCAAGAGACTACAACATTTCAAATGGAAAGTTTAGGAGGAATTCATCTTTTAATTAGGGGGTTTATGTTCATATGATTGCTCAAATTGAGCTGAAATTAATAGAAATTAGTCTTTTAAAAAGTCTGGATCTCATAAGATAAATCATAACTGTTCTTTTTGGATGGTCTTTAGAAGTAACACAGGAAGTAGTTGATCTAAAATGGGAGACGATCGACCTTTTGTCTGCACTGCCCCAGGCTGTGGACAGGTAAGAGTTGTTGTTTTTTTATTATTATTATTCTTAAAGTCTCTGTTCATGGTGTTCCTGTCCCACTGCGTAATGTATATGTGCAGTCCCAAGATTTTGGGAGCCCAAATATGAAGGTTTAAGAATCTGCCCTAATTTCTTTTACGCCCCTTAATCTTGGGGACAGAAGCTGATTGCGGGCCCCAAAATTTTTATTCTGAAATCACACCAGCTGTTTTAATCCCTGGGCAACTGTAAGAGGCTCCAATAGCACTGCATTAACTGGATAACATTGAACTGTCATCAAAACAGCAGATGGCCTGATATCATCCATTACTTCTCTGTCTCTAGCTTCCATATGATTTGAATTAGGACCCTGAATGAGATGCAAATTGACTGAAAACTTTACTGTGGGTTAACGCATGTGTCTGTGTCAATGTTTCTCTCACATCAGAGGTTCACCAATGAGGACCATTTGGCAGTGCACAAACATAAGCATGAGATGACGCTAAAGTTTGGACAAGCCAGAACAGATACAGTTATTATAGCAGGTTTGTGTCCCCACATATTTGAATTTCTGTCATTCTGTTGGCTCAGTCTGCATTGTGTTCATAGTAGAGGTTGCATCAGCTAGTCGACTTTAATGCTCTGCCATGACGTCAATTAGTTGCTGATTTTGACACTAACAGCCTTGCAGAAGACCTTCAGACTGTTCTGACTTGGTGTCCTATATTTTTTCTAACTGAGTTAAGATTTAAGTATAAATTACAATCAAAACTCCAAAAAATCCCATGGATTTACACTGACTGTAATACTAGTCCTATAGAGTATAAGCAATTTTTGAAGACCACTTAAACTTTCCGTTTCCATCAGTTAAAATGACAAATCTGGATACTCGACATTGATCGGGTGAATGCACCTTTTAAACTGTTTATTGTACTGGTAAGTTAATCGCTGTTTTAAACTAGTGTGCTGCTACTTTGTAACACACACGCATAAATATAAAGACAGAAGCTTGCACATCACGTGCAGATCGCGCGCACAGAACCATTCAGGACTTACTGTTTAGAATGAGCAGAAATCTGTAAGAAATATAATGACCAAAAAACAAAGCCAAGTATATATGGGACGAAGCCAATCAGTATATATGGGAATGATTAGGAGGCTATGATGATGGACAGAGGCCAATGGGCAAATTTGCCAGGATTTTTAATAACCACAGAGAGTCAGGACCTCGGTTTAACGTCTCATCCGAAGGATCCACTAGTGTGGATACTAATGTGGTTATAGTTATCATTCTTGGTTTGAATGGGCCTTTATAGTTATGGACTTCCCTGTACCCTGTAACATACTTACTATGATTTTTAAAACTTAATCACTCTAAATGTTGGGTGTGAACGGGCCTTTATGTTTGATTCTCATATGAATCATTATTTGCTTGTTAAGCTGTGTATAATATATCATAGTTGATTTTGATGTCAAAACAATAGTAATTAAGCAGTATCACACAATCAATTGTGCCGTCTGGTTGTGATTTAGATGTTAATATTAATTAGAAACTTGCTAAAACTGTGTGTGTGCAGATCAGACACCCACTCCCACCCGTTTTCTTAAGAATTGTGAGGAGGTGGGTCTGTTTAGTGAGCTGGCTGGTTCCTTCGAGCAAGATCTTCGCAAAACACATGAGGAGGAGGAGAGGAGAATTAAGGGCACGGTAAGATTTTAAATAAGGAAAGTGTACAGTATCAAATGTTATCAACATGTATGCTTGCTTTGACAGTTGTTAGCATGAACTTGATATCTTGAATCTTGCCCTGAAAGCTTCAAGCTCTACAGACGCCTACAGAGGTTAAAGAGAGGGAAGGTCCTCTTGAAATTGACTCCTCCCCTCCCGACAGCCCTGACTCCACCTCCAGCATGACAAACAGCAAAGATGCAGTTGCCATGGCAAAGGAGCCTATTGTCTTGAGGAAAGCCATGGTGAATTTGAATTTGCGACAAAGCAGATTACAGTATTTACAGTGCAGGTTTTTTTTTTTTTAGTGCAGCTTATAATATTGTCATGTAACTCACTTTTACAGGATGTTCCTCCACGAACTGCAGCAAGTTCCACCCCTACACCAACCATAATGCGCCCAGGCTCACTCCCACTTCACCAGGGATTCGACTCCATGATCCCAACTCAACCCTCTCCCACCTCTGTTATCACCAGGACCCCTCCGTCAAACAGACTCAGGTACACACTAGTTGACCTCATGTCAAAAAGATTTTGTTTAGGTTTGTCTCTATTCCTCTATTAAATTAGACTACTCGATTTAAAAAGGATTATTGATTGCAATTTGCCTGTGTCGATTAACTGGCAAAATACCGGAAGTGTTACATGAATGAGAATCCATAGATCTCATTATTAGACAGTTTTCAAAGGCTGCACTAGCCTGACTTCGTCATAGTCTGCAACTCCATTGGGCTTTGATTATGCGTGTCTTAACCGAACCAGGAAAAAAAACCTCTGCACTTAATTGGATAGTTGTTGGTAGACCTACAACCAATCAGAGCAACGCAGTAAGTCAACTACTTTGCATATTACAGTTGTCAACAACAGAACTTACTTATTTGAGAAGTATAATAACGAGTGTTGCTTCTTTTACTTGGTCCTCCATGAGTGCGACCAAAGGAGAAACCACAACGACCACAGGCTTTTCATTACGTCCCAACGTCTTAACGACCGTCAGAGCCAGCTGATAAGTTACACTTTTGCCGAATCACGTAGGAAGGACGGCAAAAATATTTTTCTGATCGACAAATGCCTTGATTGCGGTTCTCTGTTTGTCTATTAAAATTAATGCGCTGTCGATTTATTTGACAACAGACGCGACAGCGGAATCTATACATCTCAATTCTCCAGCTGCAGTCATCTTTGAGGGAAACCAGTTGAGCGCTCTTTGATAACGTGATGATTACATCCTTGCAGATCACCTGTCCATCATCGTATAAAGCCCGCCCTGGCAATTTGATTGGCCCGATAATTTTTTGACTGATCATAATTACTCCTCAATGGATCGAGTCCAGACCGAACTTCCCGACCAAAAAATGTTGTGGGCGGAGTTCAGGCTGGCATCCAGGCTAAGGCTGCACAATACAGTATATTAAAAGCATTTAAAAATCAAAATATTGCATAGGACTATTGTGAAATCACAAAGGCTGTGATTAAGTTTAATAAAAATATGCACTGCGGGCTTCAGGGTGAAGCGCGACGCTTTTAATTACTTACATGTCTGTAAGCTACATGATTCTTCCGTCTCAGAGCGGCTCTGTTTACAGTAGATCCTGCTCCATACAAACTCTTTTGGGAATGCGTATCAATTCTGATGTGCTGTGTTTCATGCTAAGTGTTGCACTGTTATCAATGAAATGCATGCATTACATCAGAGGTGGCAGGGAGAACAGTGACTCACAGACAGTTTTCAGTGAATTGTTCATTCCACCGTCTGTTTAGCTTTAAAAGCGGTCATATTCTATGATTATTTCTTAAGAGTGTGAGCCCTCACTCTTCCCTCTGTGTTTTGTTCTGTACGTTTTTTCGAGGGTGTGATTAATTGTGTTTAACAGCCCTTATTTTAAGTCATTTTAATGGTTATTGTTCACTTAGGTCTATTTTTACGACCACAAAAAACTATTCGATTAATCGTCAAAATAATCAACGGATTACTTGATTACCAAAATAATTGTTTATAATCATGCATTTTGGGTGTTCATCCACTCAAATAAATAGCTAGCCTGAGGTTTTGATAGGATGTGTTGATGTTGATCCTCAGCAGTGGAGCAGATTCACTTCTTCGAGTTAAAACTTTGCATGAGTCATTTCAGTGTTGTTCACACCTCTGATTCCTCACCCTGTGTGAGGAAATATGTCCTAAAATTATACCTTTTTTTTTTAGCTCGCCGTCTGGTTCTTTTCCTATGCTGATGCAGCTTCCAAATGGTCAGACTGTTCCTCTGCTTCCCAGTCCAGGGCAGACTTCAGTCATATCGGTATGGAGGTCTCACAACATACGTATGATTATTAATCCATTTTTTTTTTTTGGTTTTAGCTTTAAGTAATTTGTAGCTAATCCTTCAATATATTTCAAGACATTTGCCTTCCAATACTTCAAATTACCTGCTGTAAGCAATGTTTTACATTATCCTGTAGTTCTCTGTTTTGTGTGAAATATAAAAAAAATATAAAATACAATTTTTTTAAATAAATATTTTGTCTTTTTTTCCAATAAAGTTTTAGTTATTTAGCCTAAATATTTGTAGAATAGATGTTACCCTTTTGGGGGAATGTGTGTTCTTGCACTCTGTGCTATTTTTTAGCAGGTTTTCTTGCATCATCATCAGCATATCAAGTTAAAAATAGTTTATACATTCTGCTGCACCCTGTCCAGCTGTTTTTGAATGCAAGAATACAAATGATGTGAACAGCCCCAGTGAACATTACCCTAAATAATTTTAATAACAGTCTTTTTTTTACCACTGACTTGTCAATTATAAAAATATATAGTGCATCTCTACTTTCGAAAACTTTCCACAGACATGCATTATATTGCTCCTAAATAATAGTAATTTATTTTACAGTATCTGTGATTACATTTTCAGCAGTTTGAGCCTCAAAACAAGTACACGTATTTTTTTGTGTTTGTTTATACCTTTGTGTATATAGTATGTTAAACTTGTGTTGCTATGTGTGTGTATATATATAGCTTGCCAGATCATCAAACACAGTGCCCAATATCCCAGGGATTCCAGGCCCTCCTATTGGCGGAAGCAGCAGTGGCTCCTCCTCTCCGTCTGGATACAGTACACACTCTGATGCCAAGACGGTGAGAATGAGCACGCGTACACCCACGCTAGCACATGTAGAGTTTACATAGGGATAAATGCCTAACAACGGGCTTATTATATAACAATGAACTTACTACACAAATGTAACACACAGGTTTTGAGCGTTAATTTACACGCTGTGGTGTTTCCTTGTGTTTGTGTATGGGATTTGTCTCCATCTAGAGGCTAAAAGCAGCACTATCTCAGCAGAGTCCTAGTGGACCAGCACCAATACAAAAAACAGATCACACTGAGACACCATCACCTGCTCAACCACAGGTGCTCACAGACACCTCATGCCTGTGTTACATATATGCTAGTATTTGCCTGTTCTTTTTGAATAGTTTGCCATTTGAAAATAGTTCAATGAATGGGATTACATCAAATGGGATATACTGTATCAGTAAATAAGCTCAACTGAAGCATTATGTCAGTATACACTGTTTAAATGCTGACATATACTTAAGTTCTCACTGTATCTGACAGCCCAAGCAATATCTTGTAGGTATCCCCTGCTCCCCCAAAAGGTGGCCGTAGACGACGGGGTGCAGATATTGAACCGGATGAGCGCAGGCGCCGTTTTCTTGAACGGAACAGAGCAGCCGCTTCCCGTTGCCGGCAAAAACGGAAAGTGTGGGTTAGTGCCCTGGAGAAGCGCGCCGAGGAGTTAGCTACTTCTAACGTCACGCTCACTGTGAGTCATACAGAGTGAAAAGATACAAGAAATAAGATGATTTTATGTTGTTGAAATGTACGCTATGTTTGACAAATCTAGAAAGGACGCATTATATTGATCAAAAGTGACAATAAAGGCTTTTGTACTGTTAAAAATTATATTTCAAATAATGCAGTTCTTTTTAACTTCTTATTCATCAAAGAAGACAGTAAGCAGCATTTCCAAGTGTGACAATAGTAAGAAATGTTTCTTGATTATGAATAATGATTTCTGAAGGATCATGTGACACTGAGGACTGGAGGAAAATTATGTTTTGTTGTCACAGGAAAACATTACATTTTAAAATAAAGCTTTTTAATAATATAATATTTCACAACGTCACTGTTTTTTGCTGTATTTAAAAATAAAAATAAATGCAGGCTTGTTGAGCTTAAGAGAGATCTCTTAAAAAACCCGAAATTTTTGAACGGTATAGTTATATTTTGGATCATGCCATTGATTGAGCATGCACTTGACAGGGTGAAGTGTCCCTGTTGAGGACTGAGGTGATTCGGCTGAAGGAGCTGCTGTTGGCCCATAAGGACTGCCCTGTAACTGCCATGCAGAAAAAAGCATATCTCGGTAAGATACACCCACATATTTCCTTTATATATCATATATCCTTCATGCCCAACCTTCATTTCTCTCTCTTTAGCTGCAGGAGTAGATGAGAGTTCAGTGTCGGCGTTGGTGATGCCCGTGTCGGTCCCGGCTCCGGTGTCTGTTAACGGTCTGAGCGTGCGCGCGGCGGAGGCTGTTGCTGTTTTAGCGGGAATGGGCTCGGGTCAGTGGAGTAGCACGTCTGGGGATGCTTCCTCCCAATCACAGCCCACATCCAGATGATGAGCACGTCGTTCAGCCAATAGGAACTAAATATACTTTTGAGTCTTTCAAAGGAGCGAATCCCCGTTTCCCCTCAAAACTCTGTCACGGTGTGTTTGTGAATCGTCTCATGTGACAAATGGGAACCAATGTTTCCACGTTCTGACCACACCCCGTTCACAGACTCTCCGGGCGACATCATAGAACGCCCCTGTCAGACTGCACAGACTAGGAAGCACTGCAGAAATGAATTATCTTCTGTCATCTCTAAAAAAGAATACACCTTTACTTAAACTTGTATAGATCTTCTCACTAATGCATTCAATTGATATTCGTCTTGTTTGCAGATATTTTTAATTATTTGGCATTTTAGTCGATGGTTTTTCTAATGGATTCGTTGCATGATTCTGGCCACATTAGAAAGATGATTTCTACACTATGCAGATAAGTTTATCGCCTTCTTTCTCAGTCTCTCTTTGTGACACTTTCTCACACATACTCACTCTCACCATTTCTCCCAGTTTCCTTTTCTCTCTTCTAATTTTATTATCGTATGTACAGTAATTTCTCTCAGGTCTGTGCTTCGTTTTGGTGAAGATCATGTCTCACACGTTAGTGTAACCTGGCGCCGCACAGAATGGACTTGCAAAAGCTTAAGAATGGAGAGAAAATATATTTTTATATTTGAATATCGTTATCAGTTTGTCTGCATTTTGCTATATATATATATATATGGATATATTAGGGCTGTGAAATGATTAATCGTGATTAATCGCATCCAAAATAAAAGTTTGTTTTTACGTAATATATGTGTGTGTAGTGTGTATGATTATTTTGTATATATAAATACACACACGCATGTATATATTTAAGAAATATTTGCATTTATATGCTTTATATATATTTATACAAAATTAATATCATACATAAATATAAATATTTGATATATAAATCATACATTTTGCTTAAATATATACATGCATATGTGTGTATTTATATACAAAATAATTATACACACTACACGCATATATTATGTAAACACAAACTTTTATTTTGGATGCGATTAATCATTTCACAGCCCTAATATATATATATTTACATGGATATATAGATATACGGATATGGATGTGACGGGTAGTGTAACCATGTGGACATGTTTTAGATCAGTATGATTATGATATGCTCTGCTGAATTATAGGTATCTTTAACCAAAATACATAAATCCTTTTGCATTAGAGGTTAGACCCTAAAGTTTGAGTGCATCTAGTCTCTTATCAGGGAACATGTACACAAAACTCACACGTAATGACTCGTGCTTGCATTTTGTGAATGTACAGTAGTTAACTAACCCAGCTATGAATGTGAGGCCTTGTTTCTAAATGGTTGAAATGCTTTTGAGCAAAATTGAGTCTTAGAAACTGTTATAGAAATTAAATATTTCTGTTAAAATATTATTTTTGGACCTGAAAGGCTCACACTTGGCCATCCTCAATGAATTTCATCTGGAGCGCATAACACGTAGCCGAAGTTGTATTCCATTAAAAAGTTCACGCCTGATCATGTTATCAATAGGAGAATCTGCATAAGCTGGGCTTATCAAAACCATTGCAGTTTTCTTATTCAACTTTGAATATCATTTTTTTATGGAAGTTCATTTCTGCCACATAAGAATTTTTTTTGTTTAATTATGATTTGGTAAATGAAGTCATAATTATGAGAGAAATTCAATTCCTAGTTCTAAATTACATCATACTAGGTTGTAAATATATTAAAATTGACACACACACAAAAAAAAACTTTATAACTGAATTTTTGTCTCATAAATATTAATTTCAATGTCATAATTATGACTTTTAATTTATAATTATTATTTACCGAAGCATGATTATGATTGTTTTTCTGATGTGGAGGACATTTTTGGACAAAGGCATATAAATATATTTTTAATATTTTGATTAGATGGTAAGTAGACTATTTAGGTTTTATTTTAATGATCCACCCAGCCATATCAGTTTCTGTCATTGACCTTTTTTTGCATCTGGATTTATCATATTTGGATGTAGAACGTACTGCTTTCCACTGTGTGTATAACTCACTGATCCCAAATTGTGTGATGTGTCAGTGAAGCCCTAAACTAGAGCTGTAAATATGAAATGAGTGTCAGCATACAAACATTGCTTACCGTATGATATTGACTAACTGAAACGGTCCTTAAGATATGTTAAAATTAAACATTGATGGAACTTTAGCCTCTTGTACATTTAATGAGATGCTGCTTTATTGCTGCTTTTTGTCCTCTTGTTTTGAAGGTGTTATATTCCTCTGTGTATATAGAAGTGGTGAGGTGGGACTTGTGTGCGTGACTTCTCTGTGTATATGAAATAGCTTGGATGGGATGGATATACATTGTGTTTATGAGTGTGAGCAATATATTATAAATCTTGTGTAATACCTTTAATTTGGGCCATCTAAATCATGTTTAAATTGATATTTATACTAGTGCATGTTTCTTAGTATTTTGTCCATCAACTTAATCCTAACCCCATCCTTATCTCTATAGTCAAAATCTACCTTAAACTATAAAATTAGAGGACACTGGTTGGTTACTTGAATTGTTTTTCCAGAAAACTGTTTAAAAACGTTAACAGTAACTTTAAAGTAATGTGAAAATGATATGGTAAAAATAATGTTATGGGGTTAGTTCACCCCAAAATGAAAATTCTGTCAGTAATTGTTTGCCCTCATGTTCTGAGTGAGTTAACATAGTGTATCAGCACAGCGGTTCTGTGTTGTACATCACACGCATCACACACATGACCAGTGTGAGCCTACATTCTGATGTAGCCACAGAAGCGCTGTGCTGTTACACTACATGAACTCACTCAGAGGTCCACACGGAAGAAAATGAATACGGTAGTTGAATAAAGTCGTTATTTTTGTTTGTTTTGTCCACAAAAACTATTGTCGTCGTTTGATAAACTTATGGTTGAGCCACTGTAGTCACTTTGTAATTTCTGACAGATTTTTTATTTTGTTGGGTGATCTAATCCTTTAAGGTTGAGTAAATAAATCTGTAATAGCTCTAATTGGACTTGTCATGCACTTCTATACAGTAAAATATGGTTACATGTACAGGTTTTGGATCTAAGAACAAGTCTTTTGTAGAAGAACATGAAAACAAGTTCTATAATTTACAGGGGATAAACAGGTTTTGGCAGAACATAAGAGCAAGTCTTATAATTTACAGGAAAAACAGAAAGCAAATTGACATTCGCAGATTTCCCTGTGTGACACTTTTTTTTGTTTAAAGAATTCAGTTTCTTCTTAGTTATGTTGTTTTGTTATCAGTTATGTATTAGGGTTTTATTTCACATCCTGTTACATTTTTGTTTATTGCATTATTTTTAGTGTTATGTGTTCCATGATGTTATTTATTTATTTGTGTGTACAACACCATGCACCTTTTATATATTATTATTTGACTCTGCTTGTGGAAAAGATATTTGTGGTGAACTTTGATTCTTTACCAATAGTGTTTTATGGTGGTTGTCAATGTTATAAAGGTACAAACCAGATTTTAGTATATTAACATTACACCAGTTAAAGAAATGTTATTGTTACTGTAAATATGAAGTGTTTACCATAAATTTCACTGATTTATCTATGTTAAAGGGATAGATATTTTAAAGACTTTCTGCAACCAGACACTTGATGGCACTCATTGACCTCCATATCCCTTTAAACAAACAAGTCAGAAAAAATTTACAACATAGATAGGCTAAATGATACAGTATGTACTGTAGGCTAAATCAGGGTAAAGCAATAATTAACCCAGATATCAAATTATGCTATTATTTATTCACCCTGATGTCGTTTATAATCTATATAAACTCTTTTTTGATAGGCTTGGTTGCTATGAACTATAGGAAAAGGTCTGCGTGAAGCTACTACAAAATTTCTCCTTTTGTGCATCTCAAAAGAAACTACCTATGGATTTAGAAAGACACAAATGAGCAAATAACGACAGAATTTTTATTTTAGTGTAAACCATTAGTTGGTCAAATGATTTCGTTAGATAAAGATTCTCCCTCACCACAGCAGAGGGAGCAAAATCGCCACGGGTTCTGACCACAGGCTCAGACTCCTCATCTCGAGCCCTGGTCATGTGACTCTTCCCATCGGTTGGGATTTCTCTCTCGGCATGGCGGAGATGATGGAGCTCGGTCTGCTGCTGTCTAATACCATTTGCTATTCTATGTGAGGAGGACACGGGCATTTTTGTTGTCGGTAAACCTTTCTGCGCCGTTCTTTCCCCCCGAGTTGTGGCCATAATGGCGGAGCGCGGTGTGGATGTGTCTGCTCTCCCCCAAGAGGTCCGGGAGCAGCTCGCTGAGCTGGACCTGGAGCTGTCGGAGGGTAAGCCTTTAAACAACAAGGGCTTTTCCTCTCTTGTCTGAATGCCTGCGTTTGGATAGATATGTGTTGATTTGACAGGCTCAGTCGTGCATCCTCACTAACAGCATCCACACAGGTTTCGTGCTGATGATGCTTCAATGTCGCCGCCGCTCGTGGAAACATACTGACCTCTTTTTCTGCATCTCACTGGTTCAACGTCGCGTTTAATTTTAAACGCCTGTTCAGCTTCGTTTTGCTCTTTAAATGTCCTGACATTGGTCTAACGTGTTTCCTTATTGACTGTTATGTTGTGTAAAACAAAAACACTGTCCGTGAAGCGCTGGATGTATTTAGCTATGTGATTATTTACAGGCCATGGATATTCTGTATGTGGCCTCCTCATATTTACAGACTTCATCAACTAGTAGTATAAGTGTCAGACTGTCAATTGTATAGTTGATCTTTACTGTCATTGGATATAATATTCATATTTATAATAGTTTTAAAACAATAGCTTCAGTATAGGCTAATAATATTCTCTTTATGGTCAATCTGTAACGCTTATTTTAATGGTTGAAGATTTATTAAAGAGTGTAGGCTACACACTGACAGTGCTACGAATAGACTGAAACTCATTTTACCTCCATAAAAAATCAACACTCATAGACTATAATATACAATGAGAGGTCAGGTATGGCAAGCTATTTAAACGCTTACTAACAAGGTAATAATTATTATCCATGGTATTCAATTATTTAGTTAAAAATATTATTTATAAATAATCTTTATGCAATAAATCCAGGTTAAACATGAAGAGGACTGTCAACATCCCAACCACAGATCACAATAGAAATCACTGACAAAAACTTGCATTTTATATCTAGTAAGTACTAGAGTCTAAAAAAAATAAGTTGCAAATTTGACAAAAAGATACTAATCATTACTGAATTACTTGTGATAATATAAAGTTTCATATCATAAAAATAGAAACTTGTTCTAAGGAATAAATGTTTAAACAGCTTGCCATAGGACATGTAAAGCGCTCACTCAAACAATGGAACTTGGCATAGAGTGGCCTGGTGTCACCTGTGAAACTTTTTTCTGGGCTTTTCAATGAATAGCATCAAAATAATGCAGTATATATGCAACTTGATATAAATAAAATATTACTAGTTTATTTAACATTTCAAATGGTTTACAGCATGAATGGTGCGTCTAAACCTCTGCTAATCAGAAATACATTGAAGAATTATAACACAGATATGTGTGTGTGGTTGTTTACATTTAATTGTCATTGTGATTCACCGCAGAAGGGGCTCGGTTTGTTTGTGTGTGTTTAGTCATCCTTATGTGTTATGTAAGCCTTTCAGCGGTGGTGTGTGAAAGATTCAGAAGAGCAAAACAATATCTTAAACAGCATTACCCAAATATAAAAAGAGATTCTCATTAATCTCTGCACCAGAGAATTGTTTGGCATAACAGCTGATCTGCCATCAGTGCAGCCTGGATTCATTCTCAGTATGTCTGTCCCCCACACAAATCAAGAGATCACCTGGAGGCAGATTACAAATGGTGGACTATTTGCTTTTGGCTTGTTGGTGTGTTTTTGGGATTTCATGGCAGTTGTGAACAACATCATCTTGTGTCCTTGCTGATGCAATTTTGCAAACACACACCCACTTTATTCCTCCCTTTTTTCCTATTATATATGATGTTTATGTATGTTTATGCTAAGACTGCGTATCTATTTCTCAAAGCCCACAATGCGGTACTGGCACAATTCACAGTCCCCACCTACAGTCTTCACTTTTTGGCTCTTAGACAGGAGATGCCTGCTGCAGCCCTTTGAGTACAGTTAAACTGACTTATTCATTAAGAAGCGAGGTGTGCTTTAGAGAAATGACATGTATATGAGTGTGTGTTTAGCATCACGCCCATATCTTATGTCCTTTGCAGTGAAGACTTAATAGGTGACAGCACAAAGAAAATGTCAGAATGAAAGACTCTTTATGTCAATGTCTGAAGGACCATTGGGAGTAGTAAACCTCTTTAGTGATGACTACCTCCAGCTCACTTCTGCTGATGATTTTTGTTTGAGTTCAGACATAGTAGAAGTGTAGTTTATAGAGCTGCTGTTATTTCTATTCTCCTGTGATGGCAGGCTTTTTATTGTTTTAATAGCAGAATAATGTGTTATGACAATATTAACACATTTGCATGAATAGTAACAGTTTTTACTGTACTGTAAAATATGATATGTTGGAATCAAAATATGATTTGGATCAGGGTTAACTAAAGCTAAAACTATGTAGGGGAAAAACTTTTACAATACTTCAGTAAAAATAAAATACATACACCAATATAAAAAATTAGACTTTTCTTTCAGCTAGTAGCTAAGATAATCACTCATTTTCTTTTAGTTTAACTTGAAGTATACTGAAATAACTAAAATTTAAATGAAAGTTAAATAAAGATGGATAAGAATGACATGGATTTATAAAAAAAACTAATACAAATGATAAAATACACAATAAAATTACTGAAACTTATGAAAATAAAAAATAGCAAATATAATAAAGACTAATGCAAAATATTAATAACAAATAAAATAGTATATGAATTAGGGCTGTCAAATGATTAATCACATCCAAAATAAAAGTTTGTGTTTACATAATATATGTGGGTGCACTGTGTATAATTATTTTATATAAATACACACATGCTTGTATAAAATATTTTCATGTATATAATGTATATATAATTTATTTTATATATAAATATAAATATTTTATATATATATATATATATATATATATATATATATATATATACACACACAAAATAATTATACACAGTGCACTCACATATATTAAGTAAACACAAACTTTTATTTTGGATGCGATTAATCGTGATTAATTGTTTGACAGCCCTAATATAAATGATACTAATGTAACACTTTTTTGGACATATACCACACAAGTGACAAAGGATGGTATGAATCATTATTTTATTAAGTATAATTCTCCCTCTCTGGAGAAGTGCATTTACTGCCCATTTTACTTCTGTCAAGTGACTTATTTCAAAGTGAGATATAGGAGGATATTCAACGACAAATTTCAGGTAAAATTATATTATTGAATTAAAAAAAATCTTTTGTAAAGAAATCCTAATAGCCTTAATATTTAATAAAACTATCCTTACATATATTTGCATACTTTAAAAAATAATATATGTTTAAAAAAATTTTTATATTCTTCCTGGGCCAGCAGAAAAATATCCTTTTTGTTGAGCTCTGTAAATTAAGCAAATTAAGGAATATACACTACTTATATATTATAAATATTAAAGCAATAAATCACATGCATGTATTTGTTTACAGTAACAAGATGAGTCTACAGAGAGATCAGCAGATATTCGTTATTTCTAATGAACGTGTGTTGTGAATGAAAGAGTTTGTCTCTACGTGTGTGTGTGTGTGTGTCTTTGTGACAGAGGAAGAGGGGTGGAGATAGGAGGTTTTGACACACTCACACACACAATGAGCACCATTGAAAGCATCAGGGCTGAGCAGTTGTGATCTCTGAATTCCCAGCACATACTCAGACGCTTTTACGCACTTAAGCTGATCAAATGAGCTGTGTGTGTGTGTGTGTGTGTGTGTGTGTGTGTGGAAATCCTCTTCCATAGCTAGTCAGCATATACTTAAACTAAAGAGGCTCGGACTAACAGTATAATGTCTGATTGTGTGCATCTGTTCAGGTAACCTCAGTAGCTTAAGCACCCACTGTGTCTGTAGGAGGACAGGCAGATTTTCTGAGTTGTAAAGAGAGAGAGAGAGAGAGAGAGAGAGAGAGAGAGTGGGAGAGAGAGACCTAGGGACAAAACAGAAAGAGAGAGATTACTTTAATCTAGGTCACAGAGGACCAGGAAGCAAATACACTCATTTACCCATGATTCACAGCAAGCTTTCTAACATGTTGCCCTGTCTCTCCCACTATATTTTCTCTCTTTTTTCTTCTTTCCCCTCTATCCTTATCCCATCCTTCCTTTAAAAAAACTCTTGGTTTGCCTAGCTAGTTCGCTCTCAAGCGCACACCACACAGGGCATGTTAATAGTTCATATCTTTTGCAATGCTTGCGATATATGGGTTCCTCACTAACTGAATTATTCACCAGTCTGACTCGAAAAAGACGAGATACACACTTTACACACACTATATTCATTCAGAGAGCAGAGTTTTCCAAATTGCCAGTTGGAGCTTAAATATCTCTCTCATAACACTTGCCACAGGTAACACTTAACTAGAGCTTACGTGACTGAAAGTGGTATGAATATTTCATTCCTATAACACTGCTATTCTCGGCTATGTTGTATGTTTGAAAGTTTCAGAATTGAAGTTGGACTCTGGATGAGGTCTGAAGTCCAATGTAACAAAAAGTACCATATTTTTAGATAATATTTATATATGTAAATACCGTATATAGTAATCATTCATTTGCATACCAAAAATCTGAGATCTGCTAAAGGACTGAATGTAAATGTAAAGTGGATGTTAAAGGGATAGTTCCCTTTGAAATGATTTATTTATATGTTTTAGCTTACCTCAAGGGCACCCAAGATGTAGGTGTCTTTGTTTCCACAGTATTTTAAATTTTGATATTTTTAGGTCAAACGCAAATGTAAGTACAAATTGATGCCCTAAGACATGAAACAAGCGGTTTGTGTGAGAAAAAAAAACAGTATTTATACTGTTTTTACCTCTTGTAACCACAGCCACGTCCAAGTACTCTGAGGGTGAGGGAGCTTCTATCTGCGCAAGCGCTATCCGGCGCGCTTACGCAGATAGAAGCGCCCGTACCTTCAGATCACTTGGACGTAGCTGTGGTTACAAGAGGTAAAAACGATATAAATACTGTTCGTTTTCTCACACAAACCGCTCGTTTCGTGTCTTAGGCCATCAATGTGTACTCACATTTATGATTCATTCAATCATGTTTAATTTGGACTTCTGTGTGCATGCTCTTTGAGGTGGACTCAGGGTGGACCCCATAAACCTTCATTATATGACTGACAGACAAGAACGGTTTGACCTAAAAATATCAAAATTGAAAATACTGTGGAAACAAAGACACGTACATCTTGGATGCCCTTGAGGTAAGCTAAAACATATATATATATATATATATATATATATATATATATATACATATATATCCCTATAATAATAATGACTATCCCTTTAATAACAAGATGTTATGAGCAAGCTGTCTGAGATAATACAGCTGAATGGCACAGACATTTTTAAAGAGGTCCTAAAATGACCTTTTCACAAGATGTAAAATAAGTCTCTGATGTCTCCAGAGTGTGTATGTGAGGTTTTAGCTCACATATATTTTATTATAGCATGTTAAAATTGCATGTTAAAACTGCTGTTTATGGTATCCACCTGTTTCAATCATCCATCTGATGATTCTGGTCTTACAAAGCAATTTTGAACGTTCCTGTATTTTTATTGTGGCTAAAATGATTTCTCCAAATATCCATATATAATGTCTTATAATCTGAGTAGGCTTTTGTGTTGTTTTGGTATGTATATTTGTGTGGGTTTTATTTAGAGTCAGTTGCTATGGTAACAGTTGAGTTTGCCTTAGGCTGTTCTCATTCATAACGAATTAAAAGCCTTAAGAAGCACATATGCCACGAGAACAGCTAAAACCCAACAGCATGACATAAAACCTTTTAATCATATTACTCACACAGCACAGTATGACTTTTATTAGAGGGCTGCTGAAAGGTGAAATGTGTAATGTTATTTTAATTATAAAAATAGCTGAAGACAGGCTGAATGGTGCGTTCCTGCACAAATCTTGCCGCCACAATGCTAGAGGGTTGCGATTGTTTGCTTGATCGTTACTATATAGTTGAAAATGTTGTTGTTAGGTGGTTATTCTGTGTGGTGGTTGGGTGGTTGCTTACTGGCCCAAGTCGAGTCTTTATGATTTATAATATGATGCCTATTTGGCTCCCTCAGTCTTAGTCTGTGGGAATATTTTGCCTGTTTTATTATATGCCAGGAATGACAGTGACCTCTACTCAACAAGCCAACTGATTTGTGGTAATATTCATGTTCAAAGCATAAACAATGTGCCAAAATGTAATACTTAAGTTTTGGGGTTGGTTCAAATCCCTAACTTTAAGTTATGAGCATTAGTACAGGGATGATTGTCTTAGATAGGGGATAAATCTCTTATCTCACAAAACCTGTAATGACTTTCCAGGTCACACTCCAGGAAAAAAAAAGTCACATTTTACATTGCTGTAATGAGAATTGAGGACTAAAATTAGCTTAATTGTCCCTAAAATAATGTCATTATGCAGAATTATAAGGTCCTAAAAGTAGACCTTATTTATTCTTGCTCCTGGTAAACCACACTGTGTAAACATGCACGGGTCAGATCATTCCATATACTGTGTTGCAAAGTGAATTAGGACGGTTACACCTGACAAGGCGTTTTCCCAGGTGTGTGCAATGGTAATCTGAGTCTTGTTTTCACCTGCATGCACACACCCTGGTAACCCTGACTTTACTGTTTCCATTAGCAAGTTTTCATAGCCGGTTTGTGGATCTGGTTGTATAATGTAGAAAGAGGCATGAACAGATAAGAATGAAGTGAACTCCCTGTTGTGTCTTTTTCTCTGTCACTATCTGTCTGTCTGTTTCTCTCTGTCTCTTACAGTCTGTTTTTATGTTCTCAGCAGAACAGGAAACCATGTCATAGGGTAGAAGATTTAGCACTGGAGAACATGACATCATCCAGAGGGAAAGGAAATGTGTGTGTGTGTGTGTGTGTGTGTGTGTGTGTGTGTGTGTGTGTGTGTGGTGTGTGTGTGTGTGTGTGTGTGGTGTGTGTGTGTGTGTGTGTGTGTGTGTGTGTGTGTGTAAAGAGAGAACATGTTGGATGTGGACAAAAGAACAGGAAAGAAGGGCAATGGAAGGGCTGTGACAGTGTGTGTGTGTTGGTGTTGCTGTGTGTGTGTGTGTGTGTGTGTGTGTGTGTGTGTGTGTGTGTGTGTGTGTGTGTGTGTGTGTGTGTGTGTGTGTGTGTGTGTGTGTGTGTGTGTTTGTAGACACAATGGAGAGATAGCTGTATTGTGTCTTGAGTGAAAGTCATTATGTGAGCTCTGTTGTGTCACAGTGTTTCATGGCCAGTGATGCAGCACACAAGAGGGAGGGTGGATATGGGTAGTTAATGCTTTTCAAAGGAACAAGACTCTCAGAGACAAGTTCTCTGAGTCAATAAAAAAACCTTTAATATGTTTCTCAATCTCTTTCTCTTTCCATACATATAGTCTGCTCACCCAGACACAGATCCAAGATCTTTCCCACACACTGAGCAGCTGGTGTGCATGAAAGTCACTGAGACTAGGCGGTTCAGTCTCTATTGTATTTATCTTTACAGAAAATGCTAATATATATATATATATATATATATATATATATATATATATATATAATTCAGTAAATATATAATGTTACAAAAGATTTATATTTTAAGTAAATGCTGTTTTTTTTACATTTCTATTTTTCAAAGAATCCTGAAATAAAAATAATAAACTCTTCCACTCTTCCTCATTCCACAAAAATCTTCACAAAAATCTTAAGCAACATTGATGATAATAGGGGATTTCTTTTTAATAGGGGATTAATTTTACAAATTACTTTTTAAAATATTTTAAAATAGCAAATTTTAAGTAAAAATATTTCCCAATATTCAATATTCAAATGTATTTTGAGCAAAAAAAAAAAAAAAAAAAAAAAAAAAATACAGTATGGGTGAGCATAAGAAACTTCTTTCAAAAACAACTTCTTGCAAAATCTTGCCGACTTGAATGTTAGTGTTCACACACACACACACACACACACACACACACACACACACACACACACACATATATATATATATATATATATATATATATATATATGAAGAGTTAAGATGCAAAAGCCTCTAAATGCCATTTGAAATTTTCTTCTTTAATGATGATTTTTATCAAACTTGTATTTTAAGTTCAGTAATTTCACTTAAATAACAATTAATAGGTAATTATCATTGCCATTTAAGTGAAATTACTAAACTTAAATATACAAGCTTGATAAAAATCATCATTAAAGAAGAAAATTTCAAATGGCATTTAGAGGCTTTTGCATCTGAACTCTTCATATATATATATATATATATATATTGTATTTATTTGCAAAGCCATTTTATTTTATTTTTTTCATTTTGCCCTGATTTGCAGTCTGGATGAGTTAAAAATGGTTTCTGAAAATCTGCACCAGTGATGGCCAATGTTTTAAAATCTCTTCAGATTAGTTGGATTACAGAGTGGATTAATGACATTGATTCTCGTTAAAATAAGATTTGGATTTCAGGCCAGTACAGTTTGGGTTGTAGTCCTGGAATAATTTACCTTTTTTATTTCAGGACAGGTTTGCAAGACAAGGGTTAAAACAAGGATTTGCAAATTAAATTGAAAATGAAGGTTACATTTTGGCCATGTGTGGATTATATGTTAATATTATTGTACAGATTACATGCAGGTTATGTGTTTTTTTTTGTCTGATAATTTTACTATATTACTTCAAAAGGAACAGTAATAAAATTCCAAATTTCTGGAAGTAAAATTTTGAGCTAGTATTGTAACATAAATGTTACAGTTTACAGTTGCATGGACTGACAGTGTCTAACTCTAGGCCATGTCGTGTATGAGTGAGTGATCAAGGATAAAAGTAGATTTCTGCCTTAGTCTGTTGCCACTCACTTCACATTATCATCACTCCCCCAACAACCAATCACAATCCACCTGAGCCTCAGTGTGGACGGGACCACCTTAGGCCACCAATAAAACCGTCTAGTTTGCGGTTGAATTAGAAGAGCGCATTTATTTGTGCCATTTATTGCAGTCCAAGACATTCTTTCTGAATAACACTCAAAGAATCATATACAAAATGAACACATATACATAACCCCCTTCATAGCTACATGTGATAGAACAGTCTGTTGAAGCTAAAAATATCCCATAGTACATACAGCTGGGTTCGGTCCTCATGCATTACTTATGGGAGTTGACTCTTCCTTCTCTATTTTCCATTTTTCTTTTAATGTGGAAAATGCTCTTGAAAGAATGGTTTGTTTATTGGCCTCTCCTTATGAATCCATGCTGTTTGCTGTCAACGTTTAAGTGTAATGGCCAATCTGATTTCTGTGGGATCATAAATATTTTCATGTTATCTCTTTTGAAATCTTTCCCCTTTAGGGGATGTGTTGAAATGAGTTTCAGCACGTATCATAACCAAAGCTCTCTCCATCCTGCGTAATCCCACTAGATTACACATTCTGCTCTCTTTCACACTCACAAGCAGAATCCAGCATTAAATCGCTCAAATCAACTTGGCTGTCAAAATGTAAGAATGTGATGATCTTTTAAGATTTGGGTGTTTGGGTTTTTTCTAAACAACTGTTCCTCCTTCATCAACTCCAATAATGCGTTCCTATTCCTACTTCATATTGTTTAACATTACCATTAATAAATTGGGTATTGGAGTCAGATCATGTTTTCTAAATTGGACTTTTTTGGGGGGCCAGTGTATGTTGAAAATTACAATAAAAAAAAAAACTGCAATGATAAACCACAATCTATCAGAAAATTGACCCCAAAATGAAACGTGTTGAATTCATGCTGTTCGTGTTTTTTATATGTTAATAACATTATCTCTCTTTTTTAGGTGACATCACACAAAAAGGATACGAGAAGAAGAGGGCCAAAGTTTTAGCACCCTACTTAACACAAATACAAAGTAAGAACTAAAAAAAAAATATCCCTGCTTTTTCACCCTCCCATCTCCTTTTCTGCCATATTATCTCTCTCTCCTTTTTTTACTCGGTTGTCCACTGACTCATATGATAATGAGGTTATGAAACATAGTCTCAGGCTGTTCCTCTTGAGGTTGAAGGGGTTCCATCCAAAGTCCCTCTGCACTGCCTTCTACTGCTCAAATATAGGACTGCAGCATGAAACATTATTTTATTTTCAGTCTCTGTTGTGAGACAGAAATTTTGTTTTATTCTCGAGATAGTTGAGAGAACCACAGTTCTTCGCATTAATATTTCCCATTTTCTGTAGTCATTGACTGGATCTGCCAGTTTTAATGAAGTTCACTCTTATTAACTCTACAGACTTGGCTCCGCCTCCGGCATATGATGCACAGTCCCCTGGTCCAAGCTCCGCCTCCGCACCTGAACCTGAACCTGAACCCGGCCCGTCAAACTCATCCTCTTCACGCCACCGGCGCACACGGCGGCCACACCGAAGCAGCGGAACTCGAGATGAACGCTACAGATCAGGTTAGACCAGCTTGACAACATATACAACTTTTTTTCTGTTACATTTTCTTTATCGGCTTTAACAAAATAGCAAAAATAATGATATACAGCCCAAGGCTTACCTAGAAACCTACTTATAGTGGTCTTTGCACTTTAAACTGGGATGGGGGAATGTTTTCCAAACGACACACTTCACCTATAAATTTTTTTTATATAATTCCATACTTGAGATTTATGGGGTGTGAGGTTTACAGAGTGCCTCCAGATGGTAATATTTGCCTGTTCTCTGACCACATCCTTGTAAGAACTGTTTAGTCATCTGCCCTGGCACAGTCGCATTTGGACAAAATGGTTGCCTAGATGAAATAGGTCACTGTGGATTTCTGGTGTTTTGTGGCAATAGAAAGATAGTAGTTTGCTTATTTGATTGTGTAGGTTGTTTGTTCAGTTGCTCGCCTCAGACATGTATATATTTTACTGTCCTGCTGTTGTCATAGAGCATGTTCATGACCTTGTTGTGTAATTAGTACCAACACTCTGATGGGTGACAGCCTATTGGTTAAGAAGCTTTTCTGATAGAAAAATACAAAAGTTACTGATTTGAATCGATAAAGGCAGACAGTTAATGAGATTCAAATCAGTCTTGTACTCTGGAACAAAGCATTTAGCCTCAGGATGTTCAAGGTTGACTTTATCTGTCACTTTGGATAAAATCATCTCACTAAGTGCAGATGTCCTAGGAACAAAACTGCCTCTTACAAGTTTTTTTTGTCCGTCTCAGATATCCACACCGAGGCAGTTCAGGCAGCGTTGGCCAAGCATAAAGAGGAAAAGATGGCGCTGCCCATGCCAACCAAACGTCGGTCCGCATATGTACAGTCACCAATTGACAACTGCACCCCACCAGGTAATGTATACAAGCACCAAATAAAGAAATGAATATATATACTATCTTATATTTAATAGATAATAATAGTTAATCGAGATCTTACACTTTTCCTGCTTAAAATGGCTTGTATTTCGACAGCGTCAAATCCTTATCCTTTTGTATTTTATATAATAATCATGCAGGAATGATTACACCCATTATTTAATTTTTATTTAAATCAGATTTTTTTTTCTTTTCTTTTGTATTTTTCAAGGGTTTTTTTTTACATTTAATTAGCTACATTTAAATGTAATTATGTATATCTCATAAAGACTTTTATCTAATTTTTATATCTTATAAATTATTATAATTTTAGTTCATTTTTCATTCTTTAAGCAATATCAATTATATATATATATATATATATATATATATATAATTTATGTTCATCAGCAAAAAAAAAGGTTTTTGGTGTTAAAATTGGTCGCAAAAATTATGAAATTTAGCAAATATTGATCTTTTTATGGTATGGTGACAACAGCATTTACTATTGTTTGGATCATTTAAAAAAAATGGTTCAATAGTTCTTGTCTTTTAATTTCTCTTTCTCTCTGTCAGACTCCTCCTCTTCCTCTGACGATGAGGCCGTGTCAAGTGAAAGTGCAGGGCCTCAGCAGTCTCCGGACACCTGGATTAATAGCTCTCTGCATGGCTCCTCCACCTCCTCCTCTGCCTCCTCCACTCTCTCACATGGGGAGTCTCGGCCCACCCAGGCCCCTCAGCCTCAGTCTCAGCAGGTCCCACCTCCACCCGCACCTATCCACCCACCCCACTCCCACTCCCAGCCCTCAGCCCTGGCCGAGGCCCTCGCTCAGACACGCATCGGTGAGTCACCATTACCCCACACACTTTGTGTCATTGTAAATACACTTTAGATTTTACCATTTGGTTTTAAGTCATTTTTGTAGCTTAACCTTGTTTTCATTGCTTCATTATTTCTATATTTTCTTCTGCCCAATGTTTCATTTCTGTTCATTTATATCTTTTGTGACTGTCAGTGAGAAGAATAGGAAGAGGTAAAGTCAAGTGTTAGAAATCTATCACCTTGTCCTGTGTGTTTAAGATTTGTTGTGAGTTACGAATATTATCTACCCCTCCACACGCTTCACCCTTAAAACTCTGCCCCACCTGTGTGTTTAAAGCCTGTGAATGATTGGTCTGTCCATAGGAGCTGATTAAAAAATTAATAAAGGTTCTCAGAAATCTGGTTGAGCTTGTAATGTGTTTCAGGTTCTAATCATCTCAGGACTTAATACACACTTGATCCCAGACTGTACTTATTTAGAGAGTGTGCTTTTCCTGCTCATGACATACCCTGAGTGTGTGTGTGTGTGTGTGTGTGTGTGTGTGTGTGAAATTGTTAAGAGATGTGGACAGTAACTGTAGACAGCATGCAGACTGTGGGGTTAGCCAAGAGGAACTAATGAACTCATGTTTGCATTAGACTTGAAACAGAATATTCTGTAGTAGGCTATGATGTTATATTTTTGGTTAATGATATGTTTCTCTGCCCTCACAGCCTTGGTCTACAGAGGCAGAGAAAGTTATTTCATTTTGACGAAAGATTATGAAAACAATGATGTATGATGATGATGAGACACAGTAAAACCCAAGATAGTTATGTAAGATATAACTTACAGTCAGTTGATCATTAAGGCAAAATAAACCTTGACAGGGTAATCAATTTTTATCACCCTGAAGAGGTTCATTTTGGGATAATGAGCGAGTGACTGTATCTCTAAATTACATGTCTACTTATCAAATAAATAAATCACATAACATTAAATATTATTTTGAGTTTACGTTACTTCATAATGTGAGAAGAAAGAGACTGCAGAGTGATATGAGAGTTTTTGGATGGATGTATTTAATCAAAAATACAGTAAAATAGTAATATTGTGCTTAAATTAGAACTTAAAAATATATTATTCGATTTTAATTTATTATAAAATATAATGTATTCCTATTATAGCAAAGGTGTATTTTCAGCATCATTAGTCCAGTCTTCAGTGTCACATGATTTTTCAGAAATCATTCTAATATGCTGTTAAAAAAAAATCTATATATATATATATTTTTTTTTTTTTTGCTGAATAAAACTATGTATTTAAATACAGGTATATACAGTATACATGTATGTATGTATCCACAACTTTTAACAGAAGTGTAAGTAATATTTGATCATAGAATGATTAATAAATCAGAAGTATTTTAGAAATCCATATAATAAGAGCAAAGTAAATACTAATCAGTAAATAGTTTGATTTCATGTTACAGTCAAATATCTTTGGCCTTATTACTATTTTAGACAATTGAAGGAAGCATATACTGAAAGCAGTCCTGAATAAACATAGTTTTACACAGACTCTTAAAAGAATAGTTCACTATTGAATTGAAAAATCAGGAAAGAAAGAAAGGTGAGCTTTTCCTTTATGAGCAAGGGAAAATATCTTTAAAACTTTGAGGGTTGATTATCAGTGAGTAATAAGTGTTACTTGACCAGATCCAGGAGGAGGAGTCGGGCCTCCTGATGTGCCGTCCCAAGCTCAGGCCAGAGGCTCTCGTGTGGATCTGCCTCCCAACGCCGCGGTGCGAGGCATGAGTCGAGGACAGAGCCGGTCCAGCATGATGGAGACAGCAGACGGTACTGAGTGTGTGCGCGTGTGTGTGTGTGTGTGTGTAGAGGGGAAAGAAAGAGTAAAAGTAAGAGAGATAAAAAGAGAAACATGTATTTGTTGTGTGCTGCATTCGACATACATACTCTGAAAATGTATGTAAATCTTTAAGCGCCTTTTCATAACTTTCTTCTCATGTCTCTCCGAACTTTGTGTTAACATCTCAGTAGAGACATTTCAGTAAGTCTTTATGAATGCTGTTTTTGATTGCTTCGTTAATCGCATCCCATTTCTTTTTTCTTTTCCACCTTTTATCCACTTGTGTCATGTTGCTTTTCTCTGTCAGTGAGAAGAATAGGCCGAGGTAATGATTGGTATAGACATGTCCCGTAGGTCGACGACTTTAAAGCTGTGTGTTTGTGTTTGTATGTGTTACACACAGATAGTGTGAACCAGAGTGAAACCTTGTACTTTTTTTAGGAAATAAATAGATAATAGTAGATCACTCATCCCCCCATTTCTGCTTACATGCGTGATTTACTCAGTCCTGATCCTTCATAACACATTAGGGCTGCTTTACAGGTGAACCAGTGATATTTAAAGGAATAGTGTAAATCATTTACTCAACCTCATGTCGATCCAGTTGGTCTCTCTATTCCATGCAGTACAATAAATAAGCACTGAAGATTCAGAAAGATGTAAAAGCACCACGTATGTATGATAAAAAGTCAATATGACTTCCTCTAAATGGCACTAAATCCACTAAATGGCACTAAATTCCAAAGTCTTTCATTTTTTTTATATTGAATAAATACAAATATATCAATATAAAGAAGTAATAATACACTACCATTGAAAAGTCTGGGGTCATTAAGATTTATCTGATTAAGTAAAATCAGCAAACAGCAATATTGTAAGATATTTTTTTGCAATTTAAATAGTAATTATCTTATGTAATTATCCTAATATGCTGATTTGGTTCTCAAGAAACATTTCTTATTATTAAATGTTAAAAATAGTTTCTAGATTTATTATTTTATGTTATCTGTTGCATCCTTGCTGATGAAATCTATTGATTTCTTTAAACAAAATCTCAGTGACACCAAACATTTGAATAGTAGTGTATATATAATTTCAATAATAAGTTTCTAATTTTACATAATAATAAGTTTAATTTGATCTATAAGCCATTGTATATTAGGATATCTTTGGACCAGGACTGATAAATACCACTGTAGGAGAGTATAAAACATGGATATACATGTACACATATAGTTGTGATTTACGAATTCCCAGTTCAGTTGAAAGTGTGCAGGAGTGTGTCTTTGTTCGTCTGTCTCATCCCACCCTACCTGACCCCAATCCTGGTGTAGGTGTTCCGGTGTCCAGTCGTGTGTCCACAAAGATCCAGCAGCTGCTAAACACGCTAAAACGACCAAAACGCCCGCCACTCAGTGAGTTCTTCATGGATGACCAAGAGGAGATCGTGGAAGGTACTCCAGGATAAATTCAGTCCTCGGCATTTCTCAGACACACTCTGAAAGAATGGTGGATTAATGTAGATCAACGTGTTTCTTCCTCCTCAGTTCCTCAGGCAGATCCTAACACCCCTAGGCCTGAAGGCCGGCAGATAATCCCAGTGAAGGGGGAACCGTTGGGTGTGGTCAGTAACTGGCCTCCTGCTCTTCAGGCAGCATTAACTCGATGGGGTGCCACTCAGGGCAAAAGCCCAGCCCTCACAGCTCTGGATATCACAGGAAAACCACTCTATACACTTACGTATGGTAAGACTGAGCTAGGTCACCTGCAAAGCACTTATCTTGATTGAAAGCACAAGCTGGGATTGGCAAGAAAAGTCTATGGGCTGATTGGTGTGTGATTGACAGGGAAACTGTGGAGTCGAAGTGTAAAGCTGGCCTACACTCTCCTCAACAAGCTGGGGGCCAAAAATGAGCAGATCCTCAAACCAGGAGACCGGGTACAAAAACCAACAACTCTTTGTCATTTAAGATCATTTCCTGATAATATAACCCAGTTTATGACAAGTTTGTGCACATAAACCAGTTTTATTGCAGTATTATTAGTATGCTTTTATAATATTAATAAAACACTATAGCTTTTATTTTTGTATTTTGAGTTTTCATTTTATTTTTAGCCTAGGTTTTAACACTTTTATGTGCTTGAGTTGTGTGTTTTTTTCTATTTAGCTTTATTTTTTACAGTTTCATTTTAGTAATTTTAGTTATTCAACTTTGTTTGTTTCAGTTAGTTGCTAAAGCACATGGTGGTGGGGAAATAAACGAGATGGGAGGACACGTAATAAGATAATGCTTTTGCGTTCCTCTGAGAAACTTTGCGTTCGCTTTTTGCGAGGGAACTTTTTCAAAGTTTTTCTGGGGAACGCAAAACATTTGCGAGACAGTGCCAAAGCATTGACAATTGTTTTTCCTCCATCTAATTTTTTCCCCCTAACCATGTCCCTTTAGGGGCTCTGTATTAAAGCAACATTTCTAGTTAATTTCTATTCATTTCTAGTTGATTTCTATTAAATACGTTGTTTTATTCCGCCCTTGTTTCAATTAAGAAAATTATTGACAACACAATAACAACACTGATGTCAACACTCACATTGCTATAAGTAATATTCTGTATTGTATATTGTTAGAAGCAACTTTTATTTGAGAAAAATGCTGCTGTTTCTCTTTAATTATTTGCAAGTAATGTTTTCTTATTGACCCAGGTGGCGCTGGTGTATCCTAACAGTGACCCTGGTATGTTCTGGGTCGCATTTTATGGCTGTTTGTTGGCAGAAGTCATTCCTGTGCCCATAGAGGTTCCACTATCCCGAAAGGTAGCCACTACAGCTAAATAGAGTCGTGCTAACAATTCATATTGCTATTGTTGTCAAAATGTTTTCCGTGTGTTTACAGGATGCGGGTAGCAGCCAAGTAGGTTTTTTGTTGGGTAGCTGTGGGGTGGGTCTGGCTTTGACAAGTGAGATCTGTTTGAAGGGTTTACCCAAGACCCCCACTGGAGAAATATTACAGTTTAAAGGTCAGAGACTTTACAGATGCAAATGTCATCCATTTCTTTTCAGAAGCCAGTCAGTAATGAGACTTTTATGATAGATCTAATACTAGTTGGGTTTCTGACAGGCTGGCCCAGGTTAAAGTGGGTGGTGACAGACTCCAAATACCTCACGAAGCCTTCGAAAGACTGGCAGCCTCATATCCCAACAGCCAACACAGACACGGCATACATCGAGGTGAGATCATGTGCTTCATGTGATTCTGTGTGTATGTTTGTTGAATACATGTAAATCCCCTCCTCTCTTTCTCTCATGCAGTATAAGGCCAGTAAGGAGGGCACAGTGATGGGTGTTGCGGTTTCAAAAGTTGCCATGCTAACACATTGCCAGTCACTCACTCAGGCCTGTAACTACTGTGAGGGTGAGTGATGCTGTTGCTGTGGAAACCATCCTTTTGTTGAAGTTACGCTAATCCAAAGAACTAGCTATGCAGGTTTTCACACTGCTTGTTTGGAGATGTAACGGAATGTGTCTGCACGCAGGTGAGACACTGGTGAATGTTTTGGACTTTAAGAAGGACATGGGTTTGTGGCATGGAGTTCTCACGGTGAGTCACGAAATGTGTACGTGTCATCAATGCTATTACTACAGATTTATTAAAGGGATACTCCACTTTTTTTTGGAAATAGGCTCATTTTACAACTCCCCCAGAGTCAAACAGTTGAGTTTTACCGTTTTCGAATCCATTCAGCCGATTTTCTGATATTTAGAAGAATATCAGTAACCAGACAGTTTCTGGTCTCATTGACTTCAAATTTTATAATGATTAGCGATGCACCGATATGAACATTTTGGCCAATAACCGATAATTCTTTATTTTTGTAAGCCAATAACCAATATATTGGATGAAAAGTCTTTATATAATTTTTGAGAGGCTGATTACAAAAACAAGTTTTACCATTAAAGTCTACACAATTATATTGATGTTCTCATTATAATGTTATGTAGCCTATATGACAGACTTGCGATTTCAAGCAATTCAAAACCATCATGGTGAGCAGTGTGCATCTGAAGTGTCTCAGCTAAAATATAATATATTAATATATCGGACACATTTTTTTATTAAGCCAGAAACAACTGAACATTTATCAGCCGATATCGATATGGTGGCTGATATATCGTGCATCCTTAAAGGAGTAGTTCACTTTTAAAAAAAACTTTTGCTGATAATTTACTCTCCTGTTTGAACTCGTTCATCAACATGAACGAATCTTTTTCTGAGCCAATTCGTTCATTTCATTCTTTGAATGAAACAAATGATTAGAAAAAAGATTTGTTCATTTTGATTCGAACAGGAGAGTCACGAACTTGGATCACAGAACAAAGCAAAGCGAGCATTTGAGCTTATAAAACTTAAACTTTGTTATTTATTTATTAAATTAAAACCGTTTCGCTTGATAAGACCCTTATTCATCGTCTGAAATTGTTTAAAGCCCTTTGAACAGTTTGCAGTTTGCACTGAAACGGTCTTTTGGACCTTGAACCGTTTGGTTCCCAGTAAGGTGCATTATATGGAGAAAAATGCTGGAATGTTTTCATCAAAAACCTTAATTTCTTTTCTTTTCGGGTAAAAATGTACCAGGGCAGTTTTCACCCAATAACATCTGTGTGTGTTTCAGAGTGTGATGAACCGAATCCACACCATCAGTGTTCCATATGCAGTAATGAAGGCCTGTCCACTGTCCTGGGTTCAGAGAGTTCACATACACAAAGGTACAAGACCAAATATATGTCTGTCATCTACACGTATTTGTTTGGATGTGATAAACGTCTGTGTTTCTACAGCACGTATTGCCTTGGTGAAGTGTCGTGACCTGCATTGGGCGATGATGGCTCACCGAGATCAGAGAGACACCAGTCTGGCCTCCTTGCGCATGCTAATTGTTGCTGATGGAGCCAATCCTTGTGAGTTACGCTAACAGGCCTCCTGCAGAGACTTCACGGGAGATGATGTTCATTTAATATTTATATTTAACAATTTCACTTTTTTTTGTCTCCTTCTGGCTCAGGGTCAGTTTCATCTTGTGATGCATTTTTGAACGTATTCCAGGCTTATGGTTTGAAACCAGAGGTCATCTGCCCGTGTGCTACATCACCCGAGGCCATGACGGTTGCCATTCGCAGGTATATCACTTTTAGACAATCCCATTTTCAATGACATATATTAGTATTTGTACCCTGATTGTGTGAACTTTCTCCAGGCCTGGTGTCCCCGGTGCACCTCTTCCAGCGAGAGCCATCCTGTCCATGACTGGGCTGAGTCATGGGGTCATCAGGGTCAACACTGAAGACAAGAACTCTGCTCTCACCGTCCAGGATGTGGGACATGTCATGCCTGGAGGTGTGTGTGTTGAATTTTTGGTGTTTTTGTGTGTATGCTATCAAAGTTTAAAATATGTTATTGTTATATGTGCATGCCTGAAGTCAGTATGTGTGTTTATGTGTGCTTTAGCATTGATGTGCATTGTGAAACCGGATGGGCCACCCATGCTGTGTAAGACCGATGAGATCGGGGAGATCGTTGTGAACTCTCGTGCTGGTGGAACCATGTATTACGGCCTGTCTGGAGTCACTAAAAACACCTTTGAGGTATGGCGATCAACTTAACACTCTCATACACAGATGATGATAAAACTTTGTACTGAATTGCACACAATAAACATATTTTTATGGTATCTCACAGGTGATCCCAGTCAATGCTAGTGGTGCTCCTATTGGTGAAATCCCATTTGTGCGGTCGGGATTGCTGGGTTTTGTTGGACCGGTAAGAGTGTGAAAGAGGAAAACAAGAGAGGGACAGTGTAATTTTGTGTTAAAATCAGGGCTGTCACGGTGAACATGCGATTAACCTGAGTTCGCCTTTGCGTTTGCATTCAGACCATTTCAAGTCGCTGAACTCTGCAAACTTTTTAAGTCCAACAATCCAGTAAGCAAATTTATTCAAACAATAATTCAAACAATCAGTCCAAAACAGCACTAATGTAAAGAAAACCTTGCTTATTACAGCAGAAATGGCAGAGAGAATAGAGACTCACGTTGCGTTTTCAGTGAATTATTCATTCCAGTGTGTGTTTTGCTTTAAAACACGAGCTCTGTCATATTCTGTCATTGTTTCTGAAGAGCGCGATCCCAAGCGCATCGTGCTGTGTGAAACACAGACTGAACGGGACAACAAAACATCCCACTGCTGTTTGGCCAGATGATACGCAAACTATGTTTCTATGCTGGATAAAGCAAACCAGCTAGTAATGTTTTGATGGATGAGGATTGCAATCAAGGTAAAGATGATTGCGGTGACATACAGGAGTCATAGTTTAAGCACGCGCGAGGCTGTTATATTGCTCCAAACATGTGATCCTGTTCGGTATTGCAACTTGACTTGTCCAAAAAGTAAACAATCTTTTTGCTGTTGCATTGTCCACAAACTATACATACTGAATTCTGAAAAAAAAGTTCCGTAATTCTGTTTTTTTCATGTTCAAAAATTAAAGTGTTAAAGGGATTTGATATGGTTTAGCTTACCTCAAGGGCATCCAAGATGTAGGTGTCTTTGTTTCCACAGTATTTTTAATTTTGATATTTTTAGGTCAAACATTCTTGTCTGTCAGTCATATAATGGAGGTTTATGGGGTCCACCTCAAAGAGCATGCACAGAGAAGTCCACATTAAACATGATTTATTGAATCGTGAATGTAAGTACACATTGATGGCCTAAGACACGAAACGAGCAGTTTGTGTGATAAAACGAACAGTATTTATATCGTTTTTACCTCTTTTAACCACAGCCACGCGCAAGCGCCGGAAGTGATCTCTTGCGTGGTTGCGAAAAAAAATCAACGTTGTCTGTTGATATATTGAAATCGTCTTCCAATGCAATTTCCTGTATATCTAAATATGTTTAGATCTTCACAATGAAGGATAATACCTCTGAAATCTCTGTGTAAACAATGAGTGAGATACACACGCGAGAGCTCACTTGGATGTGACTGTGATTACAAGAGATAAAAACAATATAAATACTGTTCGTTTTCTCACACAAACCGCTCGTTTCGTGTCTTAGGCCATTAATGTGTACTTACATGTACGAGTCATTAAATCATGTTTAATTTTGACTTCTCTGTGGATCCTCTTTGAGGTGGACCCCATATACCTCCATTATATGACTGACAGACAAGAACGGTTTGACCTAAAAATATCAAAATTGAAAATACTGTGGAAACAAAGACACCTACAACTTGGATGCCCTTCAGGTAAGCTAAATACTATAGTTCAAAGTGAACTATCCCTTTAAACAAGATGAATATTTTTAATTTCACCATTAAAAGGGTGTGATTATTTGTGATTATAAATTGTAATCTATTGACAGAATCTCTCCTCCTCCCGCAGGGTAGTCTGATATTTGTTGTGGGTAAGAATGAGGGCTTGCTAATGGTTAGTGGTCGTCGTCACAATGCTGACGATCTAGTAGCGACAGCACTAGCGGTGGAACCAGTCAAAACTGTGTACAGAGGCAGGTGAGGGTTCCCCTTTGAATACACAGAGCTGCATTTAGTCTTAACCATTGTTTTGAATGAGAATATATCAATCTGATGTGTGGGTGTGTGTTTTGTAGAATTGCTGTGTTCTCAGTGACTGTGTTCTTTGATGAGAGGATAGTAATCGTAGCTGAGCAAAGGCCTGATGCCAGTGAAGAAGACAGCTTCCAGTGGATGAGTCGAGTTCTGCAGGTACAGACATATTTAATGCAGTAATTATAAAATTGACTGTTTTATACTTTAAAAATGCACCTGTTACTGTACTGCCAATATGTGCAATTGACTTTACCATGTTGTGGAACATTCATTGTTGAGTGTACATTCATTGTATTTCATTGTTTAGTTTAACGCACAAAAGTTGAATAACCCTTTGTGTATGCTTTATTTATTTGTCGGTGGTTTTGTGTATTGTTTACCGACTACAGGCAATTGACAGTATTCATCAGGTTGGATTATATTGTCTTGCACTGGTTCCTGCCAACACCCTGCCCAAAACTCCCCTGGGGGGCATTCACATCTCAGACACCAAGCAACTCTTCCTGGAGGGGGCGCTGCACCCCTGCAACATCCTCATGTGCCCCCACACCTGCGTTACCAACATGCCCAAACCACGTCAAAAACAACCAGGTGTGTATGCAGGGAGAGAGAACCTTCAAATCTGGAGGTAAAATAAATCTGATGGGTGTAAAATTTATGTCTTTCATAGTCGGTGTCGGCCCTGCATCCATCATGGTGGGTAATTTGGTTGCTGGGAAAAGAATTGCGCAGGCTGCAGGCAGAGATCTGGGACTCATAGAAGACCAAGACTTGGTCAGGAAGGTAAACTCAGATTTTCCATTGTATCGTGAGACTGTATAGCAGGAAATAAATAATGCAGACAGATTATTTGAAGCTGTTTATTTGAAATGCACTTTGTGGTATTTTAATGCTTTCGTGTGGATGCAGCTGTGTATGTGGCCTACAATGATGGTAAGCACTGTGATCATTATGGCACAATCACATGCCACAGGCATGATATTCATTTAATGTGTTATTAATGTTATATGTTTGAAGTTATTGTTGATTAATTGTGATGTCTTGCCTTTTTTAGCATCAGTTCCTTACAGAGGCTTTACAGTGGAGAGCACAAACAGATCCTGACCATACACTTTATGTACTTTTAAATGCCAAGGTAAAAAAACACTAATACATTCCAAACAAATAGTGGAAGGACTATTTGTAAAAGTCCCCAGTAAACCCCCTTACTGAGAATTTCTGATTTGCTGACCGATAATGTGTTTTCTCTCTCTCTCTCTCTCTCTCTCTCTCTCTCTCTCTCTCTCTCTCTCTCTCTCTCTCTCTCGCTATCTAGGGAGTGGCAGTCTGTACAGCTACATGTGTTCAGCTTCATAAAAGAGCAGAGAAGATTGCGGCTGCTCTCATTGAGAGAAGTGGTATTAACATTGGAGAGAATGTGGTGCTTTTGTATCCACCAGGTAAATCACACACACTATATCCTTTGTTAAGACTGTTATTTAAGAACTGGACAGTAAACTGTATAGGAGTGAACTGCAAAGCCATTGGTATTTAACACCAGGGTGAGTAAATGAGGATTTAACTTTCATGGATGTGCTATTCCTTTAAAGGAAAAGCAGCAAAAAAACAGTGTTGTTATTGTTTCGGTAATTAAAATAAAGCTGAAATACATTGATTGATTTTTTAAATAAATTGGAAAAATTAAAAAAAAGAAAAAACTTAAATGAAATTTAAAAATGCAAAATAACTGAGATGAATAAGTTTTAGCTGAAGTACTAGAAGTAAACCTGAAACAAGCTATTTAAGCTAAATGGAAATATAAAAACAAAAAAAGTAAAAAAAATATAAAAAGAAAACTAAAAATATATCAATAGAAGCAAAATATGAATATATATATATATATATATATATATATATATATATATATATATTAAAATAACACTATATTAAAATATATTAATATAATATATTAATATATAATATATTAATATTTATATTAATATATAATATATTAATGTTTAATATATTAAAATAACACTATATATATATATATATATATATATATATATATATTAAAAAAAACTTATTTATTACTGTTTTGGCATAAATAAAGAAATTTATTTACATAAAGAAATTTGCAGTGCATATGAATTGTCTGTATGTGCAGGTATAGATCTGATCGCAGCATTTTATGGCTGTTTGTACGCTGGTTGTATTCCTGTCACCGTGAGGCCTCCACACCCACAGAACCTCTCGGCCACTCTGCCCACTGTCCGCATGATTATCGATGTAAGTCTCTGTGCTGCATCTGTTAGACACGTTCATTGGTTTTCCTTTAACTGCTTGGTAGCGTTGTTAACTTTTGTTGCATCTCTCTTCTGGTTTCCTCAGGTCAGCAAGGCTGCTTGCATTCTCACTACTCAGGTTTTAACAAAGATTCTCAGATCTAAAGAAGCAGCAGCTACAGTCAACATAAAAACATGGCCCATCATAATAGACACAGGTAACATACAACAGTCAATTTTCCATATACCGGTAGCTACTGTGCAGATTGCAGAACATACTGTACTTTGTTCATATAATAATAGGTTAAAGCAATCTTTAGCATATATATTGTGTCAGGGTTTTCTCTTTCATTGAAATAACTTTTAGTTTCGTGTAACAGTTTGTCCAACAACAGACTTACCACCACAGTAGTCACTTTAAGCAAGTCTCAATGTTACATAAAATAACATAACATGTAAACTTTTTATCCAGTCTCATGCAAAATTGCAAGGAAAATATCTGGCTTGATTTGTCATGACAGAAATGTGACAACAAACTCACAAAAATCTTATCGTTAGAAACTATTAACAACTATCTTGAACAAATCAAATATGTTTATTAGAAATATTAACAAATCAGCATTATAACTTTGCATGTTCCTTCTTTTCAGTTTGGCAAAGTAATTTAATACCAATTTACTTTTATCTGACTCCATTTTATTGTGACCTCGAATTTATGTTGGAATGGCCATTGGCTATTATTGGTCACTTATATGATACTTTATCGAGACATTTGATTAGTCAATTTAACTCTTTACTTTATATTTTACCCATTCATTAGGAATCTATATCGCACAGAGAGACTTCAATTGCGCCGGGCGTTTAAAGCGGGTCAGATGATCACGAACTCATCAGTCTAGACTATTAGGTAATTGACTATAATTAGAAGGCCGTCTTCACGCTTGCTCTATCTAAAAGTACTTCGTTTAGTCCCCATAGATCAAATAAAACATTATGATTTTTAAATAATCTTTCTATGACTATGTGAACTGTGTGAAGATTAAATGTAGTTACAGTCAGATTTTCCATGTGGGTTGTCAAACTTGAGCTCTGGCCGCATCGTGAGGAAAATGCAAAATGCAAATATTAGTTACTGTACTAAGGAAACATACACATACAACACATGTCTAAAGGACAACAACGGGCAGAGGTGAACAAACGGAAATGGTCTTTTGTGACATTTGAATTCTCCACTGTAATGCGATCTTATGCATAATACAGTGCTGTGATTAGATTAAAAGAGTTGATTCTCATGTTTAATGCAGAGAAAAGCTCAGAAACTGACGACTCTCCAGGCACGGCACCCAATACCAGTAACACAAATACCTCATATTGGTTTCAATATTGCTTTTTAAACCGAAAATATAAAATCTCAAAACATATTTTATGGTTTCATGACCCTTTAAATTAAGTTTACAGTGTAGTGCATGAGACTTCAGAAGCAGCAGGAAAAGGAATAAAAACTATTTTTTTAATTATTCAAACTTCACATGGTTGGCAAGCTTAGAAATATATTCGTATGTGGAAGTTTAACATTCATTTCTCTTATTTTTGTCCCAGATGACTTGCCTCGCAAACGACCTCCCACAGTCTACAAACCGCCCAATGCTGAGATGATCGCCTATCTGGACTTCAGTGTCTCAACCACAGGCATGCTGACAGGAGTGAAGGTGAGACATCTCAATGGGCGTGTGTCATCACTGTTTCAGGCAGTTTTGTATTCTGGGGTCATTGAATAACTGATCAGAGGATTTTGTTAATATATAGTGCTGTCGTCCAACTATGCTATACCGCTATATTAAGTATTTTTTTAAATCACATGTTGGTTTAAATCAGACTTCTTGATTTTCAGAGTTGTCTTAGATGTTTTGGAATCCCATTGTAGCAAATTCCTTCCTTTTGACATAAAACAATGTTAGTTGATCTGTACATTTGAAACTCCTTTCTGATTGGCTGTCTATCAGATCTCTCACGCGGCGGTGAGCGCTCTGTGCCGCTCAATAAAGCTGCAGTGTGAGCTGTACTCCTCTCGCCAGATCGCCATCTGCCTCGACCCCTACTGTGGACTTGGTTTTGTGCTTTGGTGCCTTGCGAGGTAACGGATGGATACACACAAGCAGTCACATACAAATGTCTCATACTAACATAGAATGACTTTATAGTCATTATAACCCTTTATAGTCGATATGAATGTGTTTTGAAGGTATTATAAACCTAACGTGGTTGTGTTCTGCAGTGTATACTCAGGTCATCAGTCTATCTTGATACCTCCCATGGAGCTGGAGAGCTCACTGTCCCTGTGGCTGGGCACGCTCAGTCAGTACCGTATCAGAGACACCTTCTGCTCCTATTCTGTCATGGAGCTTTGCACCAAGGGCCTGGGCGGACAGACGGAGATGCTGAAGGTATTTATTAGCACACTTAAAGTCTGCGTAAAACAAAAGGTGTGATAGTATACACGTACAAGAAAAAATGTTGGATGGGACTTCATTTTGTCCATTGAAAAATGTCTGAATTGTTGTGGTTTGCTATTGCTGCGATCTCATGCGGGTGACAGGTTGCCTCGCCCTCGGGTCAAGAGATGTCGCTGCAAGAGGGGAAGAGGGAGGGGGAGTTATTTTGATTAAAGATTATGCACATGAATTTAAAAGAAAATAATTCATAATAAACATTCCAATATTCCATTAAAAAAAAAGAATTATCAATTTTAATTTCATGGATAGTTCACCCTAAAATAACAATTGTCTTCATTTACTCATCCTCATATCATTCCAAACCTGTATGACTTACTTTCTTCTTCAAAGCACAAAAGACAATATTGTGATGATTTTTTTTTTGTCCATTCAATGAAAGTCACTGGACCCCACTGTTTCATTGTAAAGACTTAAAAAAAAAAGTCATACATGTTTAAAAGGACATAACAAAATTTTTGATTTTGGTAAACTAACTCATTAAGCTTTTTCGCATCAAAGTGTGGGAAACATTAGAGTCTGCTGTTAATTCACATCTGCTAATTTTCCTCACTATCACAAATACAACATAGCTTGTCTTTTTTTTTTTAAATCTTCAAATGTTCTTCTGATGTTCTTCGTGTCCATCTGACTTCAGGCACGTGGTGTGAACCTGTCGTGTGTGAGGAGCTGTGTGGTGATTGCTGAGGAGCGTCCGCGCTTGGCTCTCACACACTCCTTCTCCAAACTGTTCAAAGACCTTGGACTCTCCATGCGGGCTGTCAGCACTGCTTTTGGGTCGAGAGTTAACCTGGCCATCTGCCTACAGGTAGATTACCTGAAGTTCGAACTTCACAAGTTGATTTTTCTCTGCAATACGTGTGCAGCTGATCTGTATGTGTGTGTGGGTTTGTGTTTTTCACAGGGTACAACTGGACCAGACCCCTCAACTGTGTATGTGGACATGAAGTCCCTCCGACATGACCGGTAAGAGATATACATATTTACGCATGAAACACATTAGGTTTAAATACTAAAAGGTGAAGTGTGTGTTGTTGTTTTTTTGTGTGAAAGTGTCAGTTTCTAGCTCAGCCAATTGTAATTGCATTTAGTGGCATTAGTAGAGCAGAAATCACTTGTTTTTTTTACTGTTTTAAATACTGTAGAGTTATATCTATTAAGATGCTGGGTTTTGTCAAATATGAAAAAAGCTCCAGATCTGCCGGTTCCTCTCGACTCTGTGATTATATTGTGTCATAAACACTCTTTCTTCTTGTATAACACTGATGATGGTGTTTCTGTGTTGTAGGGTGAGGTTAGTAGAGCGAGGAGCGCCACAGTCTATTCCTCTCATGGAGTCTGGAACAGTAAGGGCATCATTCCACTGTTGGATCTAGAATGAATGTAAAATAAAAATATGGAGTTTGAACATTGCTAATGCTTTCATTCTTCTTCTCTCTCTCTTTTAGATTCTTCCCGGTGTGAGGGTGATCATAGTAAATCCAGAAACTAGAGGACCGCTAGGGGACTCTCATCTAGGAGAGGTGCGTTTACATATAAGATATGTAAATAATAATTGGTTGTTTCTTCAGCTTTGTGCATTTTTAGAAAATAAACTACCTTAAAACACATTTTCAAACACTTAAAAAGTTATTGTATTTGTATACTAACAATCACAGGAGAGTTTTTCTTTTCTTTTTTTCAAATCATGTGATGTGTTTAAGAGATTTTTACTGGAGAAAGTTACACTTAAATAATTTTTGACAAATTTTAAAGCTAGCATTATCTATCCCAAATACACAATTAAATTATGTTTTTTTTTTACACTTTTTGCATAACTTTACAAAATTATAGCTTGATTGGAAATGACACAAGATAGGTGGTACCTCAAGTATCAAGTATGCCATTCAGACCGTTGTTTCCATGATGATAAACAAGTGATAGAAATAGATAAAGGGGCAAAATAGATTCCTAAGCTTCACCATTAATATACTTCACTCTTTCCCAGATTTGGGTGAACAGTCCCCACAATGCAACAGGATACTACACCATATACGGAGAGGAAAACCTGCAGGCTGACCACTTCAACACTAAACTGAGCTTTGGAGATCCTCAAACACTCTGGGCCAAAACTGGATACCTGGGATTTGTCAAGAGAACAGAACTCACAGACTCCAGTGGAGGTGAGAGAGAGAGAAACACAATTGGATGAATTAAGAATTAAGGATGAAGTGCTCATGAAAGACTGGTGGGGTCAATGTACTGTGAGATGTAATTTATAATTACATGTACTATTAGAGGTGTAACAATATCGTGCCACAATATATCGCAATACAGTACTGCAACAATACGTATCGTGGATTGTGACAATATTCATAGTCCCCCCAAAATAGAAATTACTGTATAAGAAAAAAATTAAGTTTTCAGAGTTTTAGTGTAAGTACTACATTAAACTACTATACGTAATATTGATTATAATGTATAATAATGCAATATTTGTGGGTCCTGATAATGTCAAATGTCTGATGTTAGCAGTAAAATGTGCCCAACATTATTTTAAATATATCTAGTCAGTGAAAGAGTGCAAGCATGTTTATCTAAAATAATTCTATATCTTCAGCTTCAGAATCATGAATATTGTTATTCTGGTGTCACCATTGTTACAAGCACCAAGTCCAAGCCTATTCATTTAAACCCACAATGTAATATCAAATTTAGCATTTTATTCAACAGTAGGCCTTCATTTTAAACTTTTACAATATGTCTTGGAGTATCATAATATTATCATATCGTGAGTTCAGTATCATGATATGTATCGAATCGTGACATGAAGGTATCGTTACACCCCTATGTACTATTTATTCTGTATGTATATATGAGTATTTTTTATTATTAAATAAGACATTGCAACTAGTGGTCTCAGACTTCTCACAATAAGAGATACGTAAATTATGAGACTATGCAGAGCATTATGCCACACTGAATTAATGTTAATGTAAAAATGTCCATGTTTGTAACATTTTGTGTTTAGATCGCCATGACGCCCTGTTTGTGGTGGGCTCTCTGGATGAGACTTTAGAACTGAGAGGTTTGCGATATCATCCAATTGACATCGAGACCAGCGTATCACGTGCCCATCGCAGCATCGGTGAAAGGTAACATCTCAGAGATGCGCTCTTTGCTTAATTTTTTTCTTGCAATCATACTACCCTTTAACTCTTACATGCTCCTTTTTCCCTCTGCAGTGCTGTGTTCACCTGGACAAATCTGCTGGTGGTGGTGGCTGAACTCTGTGGATCAGAGCAGGACGCTTTAGACCTGGTCCCGCTGGTAACCAATGTAGTATTAGAGGAGCACCATCTGATTGTGGGTGTGGTGGTTATTGTTGACCCAGGGGTCATTCCTATAAACTCCAGAGGAGAAAAGCAGCGAATGCACTTGAGAGACTCCTTCCTGGCAGATCAGTTGGACCCCATATACGTAGCGTACAACATGTGAGCTGGGATATGGGAGAGCCAAAGGCCTGCCAGAGCGGTGCTACGGAGCCTGGCCTCAGAACAGAAAGACTTGGCCCTGTTTTTTTCAGTGTCATTTTCCAAAATACAAATGTGTGAGATGAAGTTTTGGAGAAGGGATGCTATAATAGAAGTTCCCTTTTAGTTCAATTCCTTCTCCCCCAGAACCCCACTCTCTCTCACACAATGCCACATAACGTCTGTCCAATTTTTGGTCATGATTTAAATGTACTTGAATTACATAGCTCTTTTTTCTACTCAAACACTCTCCTATTCTAGGACTGGCTGGCGTGTACTTTTTATTTATTTATTAAAATGAGCTTAAAGCCTCAGTTTGTAAGTTTTCACCTGGGTTGTTCAATTTCAGAGTTCGATTTCCAAAGTTTTGGAATCAGTTGAATCGATTCCAGGAGTCAATTACTCAGACTACATGTTAAGTAAAAAAGGGAGACAAAGTGAAATCTTAAAATAAACAGTGCAATATAAACTATAATGATTCATTAAAAGGAATGATAGGAATACAACAAAAGATCAGTCAAGTAATCAAGTAGGTTTAGCAATATAAATTCTGTATTTTGAATTAGTGTTGTTAAGACTCTTTTTGGGTTGTTTAGTAGTGTGGTAATCGAGGTAATGAACACAGACTTAACAGACTAGGACATCACAACCCTGAATCCCAAAAGTTAAAATTGTGTATATTTATTTATATACAGGACTGCAACCTAGTGTATCTATGGTGCTGTGTGTTACAGGGCTCTAAAATGTAATATATATTGGACAGCATTGGGTAATAGGAGTCTTTTGTCATTCATTAGATGCTTGTGTCCAAAATCAGCTTACATTAGACTTAATACAGAGACAGTCCCTCAAGAGCAACCTGGGGTTAAGTGCCTTTCTTAATAAGGGCAGTATTGATGATAGGACATTTCTGTAACGCTACAGTTCATAGAGTGCCCTTACCCAGGTTAAAACCCACTCCTTCATCCACCATTATTTTTGTTAACACACATGTATCCCTGAGACTGCAGTTGTTAGCTTATTTAGCTCTGACAGCAAACCATTTAGTATACTAAATCTTACCACTGGGGCTTTAACAGTTTATTTCAGATATGCAGCTATTCAGGTTTTAATTCTACAATATTTACAAAGTACAATATACAGTTTTACTTCTACTCGAAAAAAAAAAAAACAGCCTGCAATGTAATTTGTTTTTAAAAATGTTTTCGCCATTTTTTTTTACCCATATTCAGCAGGTTGTTGTTTAGGATTGTCCACAAACATTATTTTAATAATTATTTTTTTTTTGTGAACTGAATTGAGATTTGTGTTCTAAACCATGGGCTATTTAAATGCTATCTGGCAAAAATTTGTTCAATGAATCACTCAAAGTGAAATTTTCATTCCCTCAGCCCCCTCAAGTTCAGCATGAGGATAATCATCCTTATTGTTTTTCATTATCCTTTATGCACTTTATTAGATAAATGCAGATATATTCTGTAATATGGACTATTTATTTCTTTCAATAAGGGCATATGTGTGGTTTTTAATATATAATTACTTGCATTATTGAGTAGCAAATGAAAGTGCAGGCACATAAAAACAACTTTTTTGGGGACTAAATGCCCAGTCTAACCTCAATACCTGCATTTACAAATTGTTCTCAGTTTACTTCTCCACATACATGTATAACAGTAAGAAGCACACATACTGTATACACTTAGTATGGATTCCTTCAAAAACATTCAACTGCAAACCTCATCACACACCAAGCCCAAACCAAACACAAACTGAGATATGTATAGCTCTATTTTTGCTCTCATTTAAAGGTGCTTATACACATCAGGATTAGACATTTAAACCTCTTAATGGCAAAAAAGAGAGAAAAAAAAATTCAGGCGTCTGTACAATAAAATAAAACAACTGTAAAATAACACGACTCTGTACAAGCAAACCCTTAACTGTACAATTGCATAGATTTTACATGTTTGGCAAAGGATTTTCTGTACTATAACCATTTTTACAAGAAATGACTATCTTCTTGAAAACCATAAATAACTGTAAATAATTGCTTGTGTACAGATGAGAAATTCTACTGTACTGTAAGTTAGTTGCTGTATTCTGTCTTTTTTTTTTTTGGATTCATATAAATATTAACTACTGTCACTGATATCCCTTCGTAGCTGAGCGGGGGGTCTGAAGTTGAAGACTGGTTGTAAATAGCTTGCTCTGTTTCTGTTTGTTCTTTTCTGTTTGATCAGAAATGTGATGGGTTGAAGTCTGCACTCAGATTTGTCTGTCATGCATTTCTATTTAGAATTCAGAAATCTTACGGTATGTACAAGTTTTAATGACGTAAGCATGATAAAGTCGAGCACTGTGGGGGCTTGAAAGAGTCCTTACACGAACTGATCACTACAGTATGTTAGCCTAACCTCGTTCTGTACGATGGGGTTGAGTATGTCTGCGTATCATTGGTCATTGGTTGGTTGCTGAGTTCCACAATACCCATTCCCAAATTAGAGACACTGTCATGAAGTTTATTATTTCATTCTCACTGTTGTGAAGGGCATCAGAGCTGAGTTTATGTGACGAAAGCACAAGCGAGTGAATTAGCTTTTTACATGGGGCATTCAGGGAAATAGTGCTTTCCAGGATGGAGAGGATATTCATTTATAAATATTCACTTTCATGTTTGCAATGATTTTTGTTCTTTTAAATAAAAAGAATTTATTTGTCATTTGCGTTAACCACGTCTTAATATATACAAAAACAAAACAGAAAATAAGACATAATCGGTTCAGTTTATTGATAATCTGACATGCCAACCAAAAGAAATGTTTCACACACTACTGAACCAGCTGCAGTTACATTTTAAAGTATGCATACACACACTATACAAGAAAAAAACAAAAAACAAATTAGCTTGCATTGTATGGAATAAAATAGGAATATGAAAATGTGTTTAGGCAATACATATTACTCTATTGTGTTAAAAACATTCTGTTCTGTTAATTTCTCCTAATGTTAACAAGAAGAATGTGAAATTTCACATTCATGGAAATAAATGAAAGTCATGATTATGCAAGCAAGCATTTCCCTGTTGGTTCACATCTTTCTTTTTTGTACGTTGGTTACTGTAACTGTTTTTTACTCCAATGAAAAACACAAAAAAATTAATAAAGGCTTTTATTTTGCATCTCTGAAATTTGATTTTTTTTACATTAACTCTGACTGTCATATATATACATATATATATATATATATATATATATATATATATATATATATATATATATATACACGCATATATATATATATATATATATATATATATATATATACACACGCCATTTTTGTTTGTGACTGTAGTTTTTGCCATTCATAATAGAAAAAAATACACTACACAGTAGGCCCAGAGCCGTTGAAAAATATTTTATTTAAAAAATATCATTTTTTAACGGCTCTGAGTAGGCCCTAGAAGATCATTGCATTGGATTCATTCATGTTCCCAGACTCTTTTTGCGTTTCAGTGATATTGGCCAATCACAAAGCTTAACACAGACTTACGTAACACGTCCTTCTAGGGGGAGGCGCTTATTGCGGCCTTTAGAAAAAAAAACCCTCAAGCCATCTAGATTTTTCAATGGAAACCGCCCAGGTTTATTCTATGAATTATTAAATAATTACTTTTCAAATTCTATTTCGAATATTGGCATCTACATAGACGGCGTCGTTGTTTCCTGGAGCGGCTCAAACGAAAAAAAGGTAAAGCGTTGCTTTTGTTTTGTACTCTTTCTCTTCTGCCGAACTGTCGCTGCAGTCATGGCGCCCGTCCGCTCGGTTGTAGCACTCGTCTTACGGGAAGGTGTTTTAATGGCTCCCCGTATCGCTGACGTCTGTTGACGCGGGCACTTGCGTGCCAGTGACTAGCTTGGAAGTTTCTGCAGAGCGCGGCATTAAGTCGCCCACAGGCTTCACAACACACCGCAGCGGTTTGTTTAATTTAGAGATGTGCATTTGGTCAGGATCTCATGGGGGAATAAGACTTAAAGTCTCTGACACTCGTGCAACATTTGCAACTGAAAAATGCATCAATCTCCTGTGATGGAGCTTTTGTGTAGTAGAAACAAACCCGCTTATAAATACCAGCGGAATGTTATGTATTTTGACAGATACGTTATGAAATGACATCATAGATATCTAATTTTGTTTAGCATGTTAGCTGATCTAGCCTCAGATTGTTTGTTTTAAATGGGGACTTTTAACAGAAAATATTACCGAAAATACAGAATCAACAGGTTCGAATATATCACACGGTTATTTTAGCTTAATTAGAATAGAAGTAAACCAGATATTGCTAGTTTTTACTTTTTTTTTTTTTTTTGGAGGAACGTGATTATTTGATGGGCGTTATTTAGCATCCGGTTCTGTTAATAACAACACAAAGCATCTGATTTAACTTACTGCTACTGAAAGGAACATTAGTGTCTTCCATGTTAAGTAGCTAATTCTGTTTTTTCCCCATTACATTGTAATTTAGTGATTTTATTTCTTATTTATTGTACTGTTTAGTGTTTACATGAGTTTACTGGAATCAAAATTATACATTTGCAGCATGGTTGCAGCAATGATGCATAGAAAACAACCCACAAGGACAGTGCAAGTGTGTGTGTGTGGTGGAGCCACACAAACTTTGAGTGGGACTGACTCAGGGCTGGGGAAAAATGGAAACACTGACTAAATCAAGGCTTTTTACTGGTAGACACAACACACACACACACACACACACACACGGCCCATCCGTTTAAACATATAAGAACAGATAAAAGCCAGTATTCTTCAGCATTCTTCTCATGTTTGCTGTCACTCTGTAAAATAATACATCAAAAATTATTGGGTTAAAAAAAAAAAGTCCCGTACAGATTTCTGAAAAAAAAAAAAAAAAATTATATTTTAATTTATATTAATCATTTTAAATGTAACTTTTTTTAATTACAATTTAGTTTTTTATCAAATCAGTTTAAATGTAAATTCTGTAACTTTTTTAAACGCCATTTATTACGAAACATTTTCAGTATTTGTTTGCAAGGCATAAACGTATATGATCAAAACTGTAAAATATGTCAGTAACCTGGAAATATGAGGAAAATTAATAAAAGCATGTGGATATTTCGATGACTACTTATTAATTTAAAAAAAATATATAATCATCTTTAAAATATTAGCCATAAGTTGCTCATTTCAATAATCACTGAAATCATGTACTGTCTGTGTAAGTACTATATTTGAGTATATATTTACTATATAAAATGAATATGGGCAATATTATGAATAAAATTCAGATGTATTGACATATTTATTACATTATGTGACCTACCAGCATTAGTTTGGGCCACTTCACTGTCATTCATAAATCCCCTATCCTCACAGGGTTGTAAAGTGTCAATCGAATACACACTTAAGAATCTTTTTTTCTAATACTATGTTTTCGGACATACTGTTTTTCGAATACTCCATAGTTGATAATCAATTTATGATGCAGCACAGGAAATTAAAAAAAAAAATGTCAAAAGCCCTTCATATGAGTATTGAGTGTACTGACCAAATGGAAAGCATCACATCTACATTAAGTATTGATCAAAATCTATCCCTGTTCATTTACAGTGGCAATGGAGGAGGTCCACCAGAACAACAGTAATGGCTCTGAGTCTCAATCTATTGCCATCCCCACTACTATAACTGCCTCTCACATATCACAGATAGCACAGGTACTGTTAATGTATGTACTTAATATGTACACACACATTCTCATGATGACTAAATATACTGTTTGACTAAAACAGCAATAAATATGCTTGTTTCATGTCATTCATCTTCATCACATTGTGGAAAGATGTCTCTGGGTGGGAATCAAGTGGCTGTGGTTCAGCTTCCCAGCGGTCAGTTCCAGGTTCAAGGTGTGATTCAGTCAGCACAGTCATCAGTTATCCAGTCTCCACAGGCACATGCACAGGTAACATGCACACACTCATGCGGTGTGATCTTCAACTTCCTAAACTTTGTTTTTTCTTCAGGATGGAATCAGTGACATGTTTTCTCTCCACTTAAACACTGTTTCCTATTAGGGTCAAGGATCTGACAGTGATGACTCTCAGGACTCAAGCGACAGTGGGGCATCTAACCAGAAGTCAAGAGAGATCTTGGCTCGCCGCCCATCCTACAGGTATAGAGCCTGGGAAAATAAAGAAATAAATATGTATGGCTCCACTGGGCCTGATGATGAAAACCACCCCAAAATCGCACAGATTCTAGCTATATGTAGGCCTGTCGGGGTAGTCAATAAATCAATTAATCGCACGATTTTAAAAAATGAGCTAGATAATTTTTCCGGCCGTGATAATTTCCATTTGCATGCTTCTTTGTTTTCCTCGTCTCTCTCTTTCTCTCTCTTGGTTCCTTAGCGTAGGAGAAGTGAACTAGAGCTTAGATTCTCTGCCCGAGACCGATTTATTAAGGGAACGCACTTTGCGTGCATTCAGTCATGCCAGACCATTGCTTTTGTTAAATTAACAGTGGTTTGTGTGTTAATGCTTTAATAACAAATAGTTTATCATAGGGTCGGGTTTTGTTTACACTTTAAATCAATTTTACTTATTGTTTTTGGTATTTATTCAAGTGCATTTTTTGTTAACGGAGACTGAGAGTCCATTGCTTTTATTGTTTTTGGTTGTTTTGTTCATTTATTGTGAATATTTAAAATGTTCTCCATTTTAAGTCTTAAATAGTCTTTAGGAATAAAAGTTTATTGATCTTTGAAAATGTGTTCCTGCATTATTATGCCATTATAATTATTTTAAATGTAAATGGTCTCAGAACGACAATATTATCGCTTATCGCAATCATTTCTTGGACAATTTATTGTCTAGCAAAATTTGTTATCATGACAGACCGATATACAGTATATGTATCTAGGGGACTTGCCAGGTTGAATTTATCAGAGCCATTGGGTTGGGTGGATGCTCATGTTGGCCACGCTTCTTCTCAATCTGTTGTGAACACAGTTCACAAAAATCCATTAATTTTCATGGTAATCAGATTGTGTAACCAAGCATTTTCTCCCAAGCATGGTTCTCCTGCACTTTAATGACTAATAAATAAAAAAATCATAGACATTTTTAGTTCTAGTCTACCTATGGAAATGAAAGGAAGTTAAATATTACGTGGGCATATTAACTAGTACACATAATATACACTCCAATAAGACTTACAAATAAGATTGTCAATTTTGATTTCATTGTGAATTGAAAGTAAACGTTTTTCTCATTGAAATAGTGCTTTCTCCGGCAAGCACAAATACATTTTATATACCCAATCATAAACATTAGTATAGTTCTCAAAGCTCACATTAAGTGCATCTTAAATCATTTTATACAATTGTTTGTTTGTGTGGTGTTATTTTTATTAACAAAACACAGAACCAAAAGCTGCTTCTGATACTATGGAATGAGGCAGGCTACAATCAGCATATTCATACTTCTTTTGTAATCAAATAAATATCTTTGTGTAGATTGTTTTTTTGTTTTGTTTCTGGATCCTTTTCAACTTTATTTCAGACATGTCCTTAACACACACATATAGGGGAGCTACAAGCAAAAAATGGCCAAGCTCTAACTTCAAGAAATGTCTCTGGCACACAACAAAGAGTTTAGGCACTACATGAAAACTTTCTGTTCCTTTTTGTTTCAGGAAGATTCTAAATGATCTATCAGCTGAGGAAGTGGCGACTCAGAACGAGGGAGAAGAGGAAACTTCTACCTCCTCTGCCATAACAAGTGTCTCGCTCCCCACTCCAATCTACCAGACAAGCACTGGCCAATATAGTAAGCCATGTCAGCATGCTATTTAAACACAATGGGTTTGAGAGGTAGTGAATGCATCATGTAGTAATATCCTATTTTGCAACAGAAATTTAGTGGTTAACAAAAATGACACAAAAGCCATGCAGTTTGTTTTTTAATGACCCGTACACACTTGATTTTGAGCACAATTGTAATAACAAACAATTGCATAAAAAAAAATTTGTTTGCTCCTTTGCAGTTGCGATTTCATCCAATGGCTCTCTGCAGCTCGCCAGTGGTTCAGAGGGCATGCAAAGCCTGCAGACTCTCACCATGACCAACTCGAACCCAAGCCAGCCAACTATACTCCAATATGCCCAGACTGCCGACGGACAACAGATTCTGCTGCCGAGTAACCAGGTGGTGCTCCAAGGTTGGCAATCAAAGTCAAAAAGAGCTTTTCATTTGGCAATCAGATCATACACTAGTTGTTTAGTTACACATGGGACACACTCTGGCTGTGATGCTGTGTTGTAGGTGCTGGGGGAGAAATGCAAGCTTATCAGATCCGCTCCTCTTCCTCTTCGCTGCCTCAGACCGTTGTCATGACATCACCCGTTATGAGCTCTCAGGGCAAGAGCGATGACCCGCAAATGAAGCGAGAGATACGCCTGGCGAAGAACAGGTGGGTGAATTGATTTGTTCTGCTAGATGAAGTTTATTGTTAATGTATAAGATTCTATGGGGTTTTTTTTCATGTAGGTACCGGTACTTTCTTTTTTTTTTTTTTTTCATTGTTAGCCTAACCGTGCTTTTTGTCTTATCCGAATCTCTTCATGCAGGGAGGCAGCCAGAGAGTGTCGCAGAAAGAAAAAGGAGTATGTGAAGTGTTTGGAGAACCGCGTGGCTGTCCTGGAGAATCAGAACAAGACTCTTATCGAGGAACTCAAGACGTTAAAGGACCTGTACTGCGTTAAAACCGGCTAGTGGGACATCTCTCCAATCTTGCTTATGGGACTTTACTGGCAGACCTGTCTGCCTATGTGCTTATACAAAAACAAACACAGGGACTTTTTTTGGCTTGGAGAATGCATTTAATCCTCCTGTCAAATGCTTGTTTTTATACAACTCATTTTTAACTAATAGCCTAAGAACGATTGACCAGAAACAATAGCAACGATTCTGCTTTTAATAGATAGATGGAAAGAGGGATTCTACATTTTTCCATTAACATATTTTTCTTTGCAGTCAACAGATGTTTATATTTGTATATGTTTCTTGTGCAAGCATTGGCACGTCTACACTGGGAGATATTGCTTTATTCTTGACCCATTTGGTTTCCAGGGAATTTTGAATGTTAATTTTATTGAAGCGCTAGCTGATGTTTTTTTTTTTTTTTTTTTCTATGGTAGAAGTGCAGAAGTTACAGTGATATTTTTACACCTTTCTCAGAAGCGCTTGTATGTATGAAATTTGTGACGCTATTGTGTGTTTCATGGAGTCATGCAGCTGTGTTCTTTGCATTTTTGCTATTTCCCCCTTTATAGGAACCTCTGGTATTCCTTTCCCCATTCCATATTTTATTTTACTGAGTTTTAGTGAGACGTTTTCTACAGAGACCGCAGAATTTAAGGTGAGGACTTTCAGCTTTATTATTATTATTTAAACAGTGGTAAATTCAGTTAAGCCTTATTCTGGATTGATACACTAGTCTTGTATAATTTAATCTGTGCCCTTTTTAGTCCAAGCCTTGCTAATATGTCTGACTGATCTGTAAGCCATATACACACTTAGGTTGGGACTGTTGGTTTTAACTGAGCAATTGACCCAAGGTTTACCACTGTTTATAAGCCAAGCTGTTACAAGACAATCGAATCAGGGAGCATCCAATGAAAAAAACAATGTCACTTGTTTTTGGTAAAGTGAAAAAGCTAAATAAATATTTTTCCAGCCTTTGACTGTTTTTCTCTCTTTCAGTTTCTATGTTGCTTGACTGCTTTTTGGCTCAAGGAGGCCCTTGAAAAACTACTCAGATGGTCAAATAGGAGATGCGAGGTTAGCTAATGAAATGGTCTTGGTCAGTACTTGGGAAAACAGAATGTCTTGGTTTGTTGCAATTAAAAAGATAGCCTGAAAACAATTTCATCTTTAAAATTATAGCTTTATTTTTTTCATAGTAAAATATAAAGAATAGTACAGACCCCCTAAAGGGACGTGGTGGTAGAAAATGAGATGGGAGAAAATAATTTCTCCCAAGAAACTTAGCAAACAGTTTCTGGGTGGAATGCTAACATTTGCGAGAACAGCAAATTAATTTTATTTATTTTTTCCACCCCACCACTATGTCACTTTAAGGGCTCTGTAGTTCCGACAGTCACGGACATGAAAACATCCGATTGTTTTAAAAGTATTTTTCGGGTTTAAGAAAAGTTGTATAAATTAATAAAAAATTTCTGTTGTGAAATTACATTGTTCTTTTTCTGAGTACAATGTTAGTGAATGAATCTCATGCCATAATAACAAGTATTGAAGTATGAAGGTAATATTACATTTAAGCTTCATGAATGGATGTGGCGTAGCTCCAGGTCAGAGTAGTAGTAGTAGCCTTTATTGTCACGTAGTCACAAGTACCAGTGAAATTAGCCATCAACCTATCCATCAGCAGTGTTGTGCAAGTTATTTCCAAACTGTAATACATTAGGTATTACTTGTTACTGTTATTTAAAAGTAATTCATTACCTTACAATATTACTGTCCCAGAATTGTAATGCGTTACATTACTCATGTATTACTTTTGAGTTACTTTCACCAAAATAACTAAGTAGAACTTAAATTTTGGGCTGTAACGATATTCAATATGAAACCGAAATCGCGATTCGCCACACGACTCAGATCCACGAACCTACAGAATCGCGACACACCTCTTCCAACTCCAGCGTTATTCTCCTTACTGTCCAGATCCAATGCTGCCTTATCTTTAAATTAGGCTATTAGTATTATTTGAAGTTAACATTATAAAATACGTAGACCTACACCACAAAACTAGTTGAGGATAAATTATTTAAAATTGGGGAAGTCCAGCATTATGGACATGACATTTGCAGTCAAAACTTGAAATAAAAATTCTCAGAAAATACATGTATTGAAACGTATATAGGCTACTTCCTTAAAGGACTCCAGACATTCGACAAATATCAGTCTATGTTTTATTTTTAATATTAGGAAAAAGACACACATTCATGCGTGACAAAAAAATAGGAGGCAAAATATATTTTTTGTAATTCTGTTAATTACACTGCGCAAATCGGATGAGGAAGGGTTGGCTCTCCAGTCTCCATAGAACTTAAAATATTCATTTTATCTTAGTTTTTGTGTTCGTTTATGAGGAAAAAACAATGTTACAGACGCGACCGCTCTGAACTGGCACTAAAAGACTGCTTTAAAACTTTCACATAGTCTGTTGCCTTTAAGAAGTAAAATCAGGCAATACACTGTAATACAACTGTAATACAAGCCTCACTGAACATGTAACGAGTAAAATATTACTGAAAATTGATTAGTAATGCCTTACACTACTGCGTTACAGCAAAAAGTAATATGTTACTGTAATGTATTACTTTTGTAATGCGTTACTCCCAACACTGTCCATCAGACATACATACAATAAAACAAGGGGGTAGACAGGACAGGAAGACAGAGCATTGAGGAAGAAATACAGCATAACATGAGGAGAGGTGAGGAGAGAAAAAAGGCAACCCTTTTAACCCCCATACTATGCTCCTGTGAGGAGTACAGTTTGGGAACAGTAAAAAAAACACCTCAGCAACATTGGCACATAATCAGTACACTCTACAAAATGAACAGACAAGACATGCAACAGGGTACGAGAGTGGGGGGTGGAGGTGAACCAGCAAGAGGAGGAGGAAAATAGTAGGAAAATAAATATATTATGGAAGTCAATGAGACCAGAAACTGTCTGGTTACTGATATTCTTCTAAATATCAGAAAATCGGCTGAATGGATTCAAAAACGGTAAAACTCAAATGTTTAACTCTGGGGGAGTTGTAAAATATTTCCAAAAAAAGTGGAGTATCCCTTTAAAAGTAGATGGTGAAATGAAAGAGACATGCTTGTTAAAACCTTTAGAAGGTTCTTCTGTTGTGGCAAAATGTATACTTCTTATTTGATGGCATAACCACAAATGTGAGGTTTGATCATAAAAAACAGAGGAGCTTGGATGTGGCGTAGCTCTAGGTCAGAGAAGCCAGCTGCCTCAATGTGCTTCCAAGTAGCACGGGTTGTCTGACAGCCATCATAAATATAGTACCTAAAAAACGTACAAGTAGTTATAGAGTTTCCTATTCTATTGTGGTCATATTATTTGTTAGCAGTATTGTAAATGGACACATTCTGGGTTTATAATCAAAGCAACCCCCATCTCTCCCTCTCCAAATAAACCCATGACCTCCAGTTATGTGTAGGTGATAAACAGTGAGAGAGTGAATTAGGGTGGTCACCCTAGAGTATATATTTATTTTTAAATTTATGCAAGAATTTAACCCACCCCACGTTTTTCAAAGCTCCAAAATAGTCTTTAAGCTTTTACATTCACAAAATCTGTAATTTCAATTAGAATGTCCCCCTAATTTACTCTAGCTTGAGATGATTAACTTACCTTGTAAAAGTTATTCAAATTCATTGGGGGCCATATGTAAAATATTATGGTGATTGATTTTATAAATTGTTTTTTTAATTACCAGAATGGCTGAAGAACATGTTGAAAAAAGTAAGTCCATGTTGAGGGGTCAGACACCACATGTTCAAGGAAGAAAAATGCTCCTCCCTGAAGAACAAAAAGTACAATATTTACATTACTCAACTCAAAATTGTGTATTCGAAGACAATGAGTTTAGTTTACAAGGATCTAGTATTTAAAAGCTTTAAAACAGTTGTCTACTACTCTGTGACATTTGCCCTAAAACAAACAGTTGTTTCTATCACTGCAAACGGCGATCTACATGTGGTTACGTAATGCTGTTATTTCATCTCAGATCAGATGTAATAATTGTAATCTTTAAGTAGGCCTACTCCTTGATGGATGGGGAGTGAAAAGATGACAATTTATGAAATGTGACAATACCCAACGAGATGAGATCCTAGTTCCATCTGGGTGGATGTTTTCATAAACTTACAGGCCTGAGAACTCTCTTTACTTCTTGCAGAACTTTCGGCGTATCTTGGACTGAACACAGAACCAGTGTGCACACCACGACATCCAGTGAGTTCTCCTCCACCGCCTGTAGATTCTCCCCCGACGCCACTATGAAGCTGTCATATACGAGGTGGTCGTTTTTCGCCATACTTTTCTCCAGGTAGTTTTTGAAATGCGGGTTGGGGTCGATGCATGTGATCCTGCAGCCCGTCGGATAGTGCTCGAAGTTCGCGCCGGATCCGCAGCCCACTTCCAAGATGCGCAGAGAGCCTTTAGTGGGGTAGAATTTGGACAGGTTTCGAAATAGTTCCCCTTTCTTCTCGTTCATTATGTAATTGTACGCCAACGTTATTTTATAGATCATTACAGGAATTACGCGTTTGTAGAAAGACAAGAGTCCTATCAGCTCCGCAACGTGTAGCGGTAGAGTGAGGACTTTGCATAAAAAAGCGCAAGCGTTCATAATCAGCGTCATTTTTACAGACAGACCCGAGTTCTTGACTGTACTTGTGTTCTTGTGAAACGTCATCACCAGTCGCTGCCCAAGTACTGTTCCAATTCAAAGTTCACATCCATAGACAATAAAAGAAAGTTCACATCTAGCCAAGTCCACTTCAAATCCCCGGATGTGTTCCTGATCCGCCCTGTTTACCGACTAACGTTACCGAGGATGTAGAACAAGAATCTGGTGGAGTTTGCAGAAAACAATTTGATTTCGATTTTTTATGAATTTATTAAATATTGCTATATAGCCAGGTATACAGTATAGGACTTTGGCAGGTAATTAATAAATAATAAAACAGTAAAACAACATGAAAATCACCACAATGGTAGACAGTGAGATGTAGAACAATAATCTGGTGGAGTTTGCAGAAAACAATTTGATTTTCATTTTTTATGAATTTATTAAATATTGCTATAGCCAGGTATACAGTATATGACTTTGGCAGGTAATTAATAAATAATAAAACAGTAAAACAACATGAAAATCACCACAATAGTAGACAGTGAGATGTAGAACAAGAATCTGGTGGAGTTTGCAGAAAACAATTTGATTGCGATTTTTTATGAATTTATCAGATATTGCTTTGCTGCAATGTAAATATTCATGGTTTTGGCAGACAATTATTAAATAATAAAACAGTAAAGCAATATGATAATGACCACAGTGTTAGTCAGTGAGATGTAGAACAATAATCTGGTGGAATTTGCAGAAAACAATTTGATTTAATTTTTCTATGAATTTATTAAATATTGGTTTTACTATTTAATAATTGCCTGCCAAAGTCCTATAGACTGCATTGTTATACCTTGTACCTTCCTATACCTTGTTATACAGCTGTATAACAAGGTATAGGAAGGTACAAGGTATGGGTATAGGCAGTGCAGGACTTTGGCAGGCAATTATTAAATAATAAAACAGTAGATCAACATGAAAATCACCACAGTGGTAGTATGTGAGATGTAGAACAATAATCTGCTGGATTTTGCAGAAAACAATGTGTTTTTATTTATTTTATTATTAATATATATTTTTAAAAGTCTGCCGACACCAAGCGCATACAAGTGGTCCTCGATGCAGAGCCAAATGGGAGGAGCTGGAGCTCTAGCTCCTCCCCTCGCTGGAGCTCCAGCTTCACCGCGCACGCGCAGGTTAACTTCCGAGCACTCGGCATGATACACCTTCAGCCTACCACGCAACCTCGTGTAGACGCGCAATATATTTTAAGCGTAGATGGCGTGACCGCGCTTTTCAGAAGCACAGATGGCGTGACCGCAGTCGGACTTGACTCTTGAGATATCCAGGTATCTCAGAATGCATCTCGCACCAACCAAGCGTCAATAGGAGGGGAGAAAATCCGCGAAATATCAAAATACTACTGTTGTTGTGTTATGAAAGGTAATTTTTAGGCGAGAATGTGATTGCTTAAATCTCAAATCTGTGGTTTATTTATAAAGATAGCGCCTATTTGAAAAATGCATCTAACGTTTTCGGAATTCTGACATTCAAGCCTTCACCGGCGCCCAGCGATCATCAACCCCGACTGGAACAGCTTTTCCTCGGCTAGTGCTTCTGACGTTTGCCGCTGGCTCTGATGTCTCTAGTCTGGTGGATAAACTTGTGTATAAGTCTCATTAACCCTCAAGCCGCCTTTCCACTGCACACGACATTCGCATGCGATTGTCGCATTTCGCCCCCTAGTGTCAGTCGCACAGAACTTTGAAATTGGTCGTGAAGCGAGATATATCCAGCTGCAGACCCGCAGCACCACCAGTTTCAGAACCCCAGCGCCAGAACCGGAAGTGAAGGAGGGGCGGAATTCTTATTATTGCATTATAATTATTTTAGCAAGCATGTAAGGACAAACCGGGCCTTGAGTTCCTCATTTGATACATTGTAAGTTAAATTTAAACAAAATTGTTGTGATAAAACAGGCCTAGCTTGGGTTGAATTGGTCCTTTTGTATAGATTTTTTTAAAAATAATGCCGAATTTTCTTTTTTTAGATTTTGACATTATTTTACACGAAAAATGCATGCTGCACATGTTCTTGTGAAATAAAGTATATTTTATAAAAAAAATACCCATACTTTTTTTAATTTATTTTTTATTAAACAATCAAAATCATCTTACAAATACATCTTCAATATCAAAACAATTTAAGATTTTTGTAAACAAAATAAAGAAAGAAATAAAGAAATAAATAGAACATAAAATATCACAGAGGTCTAATGAGTTATCAGATTGTTTATAATTTTGAAAACCTCCAATGATTGTCTTGTTTTATATCTTTCAAAGCTTTATTATACAAAGTTAACTCCTTCATAAAAACCAAAAAACAAAGGTCTTATCTTCCTAAATCTACACGTATGTATAAACTGCTTAGCTAAAATTATTAAACTGTTATACATTAAAATAGAGTCTGGTTGAACCAGGCTACATTAAAATGCCCATAAGTTTCAAGTATTATTTTTTTCACCATCATGATCAGGAAGTAACTCGTAATACAATGAAACGAATAACTGAAACTGTATACAATTATTTTACACAAAATCAATGTTTTAAAATGCTTATTGTACAGTAATGTATAGCATCATAACATACGTAGAGAGTAGGACGTTTCTTGTTCAATAAAAGCTGTTTCATTTGTAAAATACCCTCCAAATTACGTTAGGTGGCGTTGTTAGGTTTCAAATCTAAGCTCCGCCCCTCAATTACGTTCCTGGCGCTGGTGTTGGTTAGAATCTAACACCGCCCCTCACTTCCGGTTCTGGCGCTGGGGTTCTGAAACTGGGGTTCTGAAACTGGTGGTGCTGCACCAAATCTCAAATAAAAATATAGTCTCAAATAAAAATATAGTAGTATAAATATTGGTTTAATAATTATAAAATATATTTTCTGCTATAGTTAATTATAGCCAACATTTTACAGAGCGAGCGTTTACAGAAAAACATTAAAGAGTTAAAATATTGGTAATTCTAGCCTCGCGCTCATAGTTTTTATTAGAATACATCACTTCCGGTTGGCCGGTCGCATACGGTCTAGACGCAGACGTTCAGATATTTCAACGGATCCAAAGCTCAAAGCGGATCCGAATTTTCCGCATACGCATATGATCGGAACTCCCCGCAGCTCCCGTACGACTCTCCATTGATGAATATGACTGCCGGTCCGACGGCGGTCGTTTGTCGTGTGCAGTGGAAACAAGGCGGCTTCAGGTGCTCTTCGTTTCGGAGTCACACTTGTTATCTTCCCGGTCAAAAGTGACCGGACACCTAAAAATGAAACTTTCTCCATCCCAGTAAAACCAATGCAATTTATTTTTGTTCTATAATATTTATTGTTTTTAATTTAGTATTTTGAGACAATTTAAATGAATTTATTAATATTTATGCAATATTTATGGTTTATTTTTGCCATAGAAAAATATATATTATTTTCTATATATATATTATTTTCTTCCAAAAAATATTAATGCAGTATTTTAGTTTAATATAGAGTCTAGGCCTTCAGAAAAAAAATATTTTTTTGTAGAAAATTAGCACCATCTGGTTACAGTATAGAGAAAAAGCGTAGAATCATGGTGTAACCACTTGATGGCATGTACAGCTCTCTATTGAGAGGCATGTGAATTCCCCAGCTGTTTATGAACACATTTTTGTTGTTGTTGGTGGTGGATTTGTATATATAGTTGAAACAATCTCAAAAACTATTTCTTATAAAAAAAATTACAAAAAACCAATATTCACAATTTTTTTTTGTGATTTTTGGGTCATTTTTGACCAAAGACCACAAGTGTGACTATTTTTTTTAAGACCACTTAGCATGCTCAGACCATGACCTCAATTTTTGTGTGTGTTCACATACATAATGCCATAAAAGTCACCAAGTTTTGTAACATCGCGATGAAGCTGTGATTTTTAAAAATTCAAAACATACTTTTTGTAATCAAAATTTATTGGTGTGTATGTGTATAAAAGTGTGTTTGTATGTGTATGTGTGTTGGTGGGTGTGTCTGTTTTGCACTCTAGATGTTGTAGAGTGTCACCCCTTTCTTGCGGTGTACTTTTTTTTTAGAATTGTGGCCGATTTGTAGATTGTACATACAAAAATTCAGAGAATTTTCCATTCATTTCCTATGGGTTGTCATTTTTGACAGAAGAGCAAAAGTGTTACTCATTTTTTTACGACCACTTAAATTGCTCGAATCATGACCTCAATTTTTTTGTGTGTTCACATACCCAATGCCATAAAAGTCACCAAGTTTCGTAATTTTCTGAAGAAGCTGTGATTTTTAAATATTCAAAACAGATTTCTTTAATCACAATTTATTGGTGTTTTTGTGTATAAAAGTGTGTGTGTATGTGTGTGCGTAGGGGTGAGTATGTCTGTTTTGCACTCTTGATGTTTTACAGTGTCACCCCTTCAATGCTGAGCACTTTTTTTCTGCATCGTGGCCGATTTGTAGATTGTACACACAAAAAAGTTTTTGTGTTTTTGTCAATTTCCCATTCATTTCCGATGGTCGGTCATTTTTGACCGAAGAGCACAAGTGTGACTATTTTTTTTACGACCACTTAGCCTGCTCGGATCATGACCTCAATTTTTTTTTTGTTCACATACCCAATGCTATAAAAGTCACCAAGTTTCGTAACATTCCGATGAAGCTGTGATTTTTAAAATTTCAAAACAGAAAATCTTTCGGTCAGAAATGACCGAAGAGCACCTGAGGGTTAAACTATATTATAACTAAACATATTTAGTTATACAGGAAATCGCAAGACGATTTCGATGTATCTAAATATGTTTAGTGAAAGGTAAAACTTCCGAAATCTCCGTGTAAACAATGCGTGACGTAGACGCGCGAGAGATCACTTCCGGTGTAACTTTGGAGACGGTTCAGTTCGTCGGTTCAGTGGGCTATATGCACGCATAAATTCCGCATTTGACGCAAGGATGCTCGTCCATTTCCGGTTGTGGAGATTAAAGCGGAGGAAAACCGAGGAAAACGGGATTATGGCAGAGTCTTCAAAATTTACTGTCCTCTTGTCTTTGAAATGAAACGTACATACGTTTAGATGTAATTTTATATATAGTTATTTTTATTTCATATAATTTTAAAAAGAAGCATAAACACAACGAGGGGTGTGTGTTTTATCTGTTTTTGTGACTAACGTTTCTTTAGTATAACCATGGAGTATAAAATGCAATATAAATTCTCAGTATTGCATTGGACTCTACGATCGGCGGAAGTTATCGAGCATCCTTACACCTTCACCGGAAACACCGCCGTGCATAGAGCCCGTTGAACTTCTGATTCAGATCAGTTCGACGGCTGTTAACAAGAGGTAAAAAACTATATAAATACTGTTCCTTTTCTCACACAAACCGCTCGTTTCGTGTCTTAGGCCATCAGTGTGTTCTTACATTCACGAGTCATTAAATCATGTTTAATTTGGACTTCTCTGTGCATGCTCTTTTAGGAGATCCCTATAGACCTGCATTAGATGACTGACAGACAACGGTTTGACCAAAACATGTCAATGGATTTGAGGTAAAATGTCAATGGATGCCCTTGAGGTAAGCTAAAACATATCAAAAATTAATTTCAAAGTGAACTGTCCCTTTAAAAGAGTTAAGCAACTTATCTATTTAAAAAAAATGTAAATCCATTTAACTATATCCTGTCCACCAATCCTGTTTCCCTTAGATCGCTAATTAAAGCAGTATACACCATTTTCTCTTTCTGTGCGTTTTGAAATATGCTATTTAATGTCAACGTATTAATATCTATGCCTACTAATGTTTCAATAGAATTGCTTCTTTCTCTGTTGTACTCTGAGCACTGAATCAACACATGTTCAGCTGTTTCTGACACTCCACATTTATCACAGTTCCCCGATTATCTTTTCCCAATGGTAAACAGTGAGTAATTAAGGCATGTATGCCCTATTCGAAGCCTAATAGAATCTTCCTTTCTGCTATTTCTTTCTCTCAACCCCAACTTTGTTTTGAATTTTATACAAATGTCTACCCTTTGTCTCCTTATCCCATTTCTCTTGCCACATCTTATTTAGAGCAGATTTTATTATTACTTTGACTTCAGTTTTCCTCAGTGATGCATTAATGTCTATTACATTGTGTTTTAAAGATCTCTTTGCCAGCTGATCCACCTCCTCATTACCCTCTACCCCCCACATGTGCTGGAACCCATAAAAATGAAAAACTTACTCCTATTCTGTATATTCTGTACAGGTTTTGTAGCACTTCATACAAGCTATCCTACCTAGAGGCTGATTTTCCTCTATTTATATAATAGGAGTCTGAACAAATCGCTTCATCCATTGGACGAACTTCTTCCACCCATTGAAGTGCCATTAAAATCCCAATCATTTCTGTAGAACATACCGAAACATAAATCTGTAATTCTCTTTTCAAAACTATATTTAAAATGGGGAATGTAACCTGCTGCTGTTCTTAGAGCCATCCGTAAATATCTGAATACCATTGTAGTATTCCTGATTTAGATGCTGCTTCACAACTATATTCTTTGTTATGAATATTTCCTTTGTTTGCATCTTTTCTTTCAATATTAAATCTACATATGGTTTGGGAAAAAGCCATGGAGGTATTGATGGTATTACCACTGTGGGACTAATATATATAATATTATTTATTTCTATGTTCTGGGCTTCTTTTTCTACATTCCATCCAAAACTTTTTATTTCTCCTTTTCCATACTCCCAGCACTTTTCAAGGACCTTTTGACTGGATGATTCTCTTTGTGTCCCTTTATTGTACTCCAAAATGACATTTTTAATTGTAACCTCCTAACATCCAGAGGCATTTCTGCCATTTCTACCTGCATTGCTGGAATAGGGGATGTTCTGAATGCCCCACAACTTATTCGTAAAGCTTGTGACTGAATAATATTTATTGTCATTAACCTGGATGCTGATGCTGAGCTATGCTATGCATCCGTAATCTATTACTGTTCTGATCATTGCACAATATATTCTTTTTAATGATTGCCGACTTGCACCCCAATCTACCCGTGCCACACATCTTAAAAAGCTTATCCTTTTTTACATTTATCAATTATTTTCTTTATGTGACCGTCAAATTTAAGTTCTGTATCCATCCACAAGCCCAAATATCGAATTTCCGATACTTGTTCCAACGTTTGATCAACGTTTGACGATCATAACTTGCGCAAACGACTTCTGTTCCTAGGGCAGGCTTTCGTACAATATACTTACACACAAATTGCATATTGTAATTTACATAAATAAACGTACTAACACAAAAATAACATATTGAAAGGTCTGCTGCTGGAGACTTACTATTGGCTGTTGTATTTGAATAATTAATGAAGTAGGTCTTTGCAAGGTTTTGGGCACTAAAAAACACTAAAACCATTTGGGGGGCAAGGAATGAACATTTCCTCACCTAAATGAATCATCAGGAATTCCAGCCTCACTTCTATGATGTAATGCGGTAACACATTTGCATAATGCCTGGCTATGGTCTTCATTGACTGCCTGCAAGCAACATCTCCTTTGACCAGCCCTCAAAAACTGTAGCTGGTTCGTGTTGTGTACATAGAGGTTTTATGTCCTGCTAAAGCAAATTCTGTTTTTAAACACTTCCAAACAATGAAGATGTAAAAAATTAGTTTTGTATGTATATATGATATGACACACATTCATCCTAACCACTAGATGGCTGTTTTATACATAAACCACAACCTCAAAAAAGCTGGCCTGCATTAACCATAGATATGTAAATAAAGGCTAGATTTGTCGTCAGCGCTGCTGGCCAATGGAGGTCGTCATCTCCACCTGGCGGCCATCTTGTCACAGGCAGCTCGCTCACTCGTAACATTGTGGTAATGGTACATGTACTATTTAAATAACCATAACTTGCTCAATTTTCTACCGATTTTCAAACGGTTTGGTTTAGGGATGCACCGATACCGATACCAGTATCGGGCCCGATACCAAGCTCGTGTACTTGTACTCGTACTTGTAAAAATACGCCGATACCAAAGACCGATACCTCACGCGACATAACTGACAGCACTTTCCAGTGCACACAGAGACACCAGATGCAATGTCAGCCTCAGCAGTGTGGAAATATTTTCAAAATCAATGATGACGACCCACGCATGGCAATCTGCACGATTATTTCTGCATTAATATCCAGAGTAGGGCTGCACGTTTTCTAGTTTTTCAAGTGAAACAAAAACATTTTATGGTTTATTTAAAAGTAGATGGTGAAATGAAAGTAACATGCTTGATAAAACCTTTAGAAGGTTCTTCTGTTGTGGCAAAATGTATACTTCTTATTTGATGGCATAACCACAAATGTGAGGTTTGATCATAAAAAACAGAGGAGCTTGGATGTGGCTTAGCTCTAGGTCAGAGAAGCCAGCTGCCTCAATGTGCTTCCAAGTAGCACGGGTTGTCTGACAGCCATCGCCAAAATAGTACCTGAAAAACATACAAGTAGTTATAGATTTTCCTATTCTATTGTGGTCATATTATTTGTTAGCAGTATTGTAAATGGACACATTCTGGGTTTATAATCAAAGTAACCCCCATCTCTCCCTCTCCAAATACACCCATGACCTCCAGTTATGTGTAGGTGATGAACAGTGAGAGAGTGAATTAGGGTGACCACCTGGTTATTGTATATGTGATAATGCGGGACACAAGTGTGAGATAAATTGTAAATATAGATTAACATTAGTTGGAATGCCTGGTTCCCATCACGTTGGATAATAATGTTTTAAATCGTCAATAATATTAGTTAATTGTGACACTCTATGACTGACAATCAGTTTGCTGATACAATGTAATTGTGATGCAATGTAGCTGACTGTACTGGACCTATTTAGACTACTAAATATGGGCTAATGAACTGAATAAGTTCAGTATATTCAATTACATTGCATCACAATTACATTCAAGATGCACTGAATCAGGTAAAAAGCATTTATTGTTTCCATAGCATAGTATAATGAAGTAGTCACTACTTAGGAATTTATTTTAGTATAAAATGTCATTTTTACCCCAATTTGAATTTGTATGTTTTTGTTGTCCTGGCTGGCGTCGCTATATTTAATGACTTTTGATGAGGTCCACATTCATTTGCTTCATCCATGCAGACATCATTAGCAGTAAATCACCCTCTTAGAATGCCTTAGTTGGTTATTGTCCCACTTTAGCAACAACATGACATAATTTAAAAGGCTGAACAGTGAACACTGATTACATCTTGCAAAGCTCACAATTTCGTTACTGGTGGTCACCATAGAGTGAATATTTATTTTTATTTATGCAAGAATTTAACCAATCCCACGTTTTTCAAAGCACCAAAATAGTCTTTTACATTCACAAAATCTGTCACTTCAATTAGAATGCATCTGAATGTCCCCCTAATTTTACATAGGCCTATATACTCTAGCTTGAGATGATTAAAAAGTTATTCAAATTCATTGGAGACCATACGTAAAATATAATTGTGATTGATTTTATAAATTGGTTTTTAATTACCAGAATGGCTGAAGAACATGTTGAAAAAAGTAAGTCCATGTTGAGGGGTCAGACACCACATGTTCAAGGAAGAAAAATGCTCCTCCCTGAAGAACAAAAAGTACAATATTTACATTACTCAACTCAAAATTATGTATTCAAAGACAATGAGTTTAGTTTACAAGGATCTTGTATTTAAAAGCTTTAAAACAGTTGTCTACTACTCTGTGACATTTGCCCTAAAACAAACAGTTTTTTCTATCACTCCAAACGGCGATCTACATGTGGTTATGTAATGCTGTTATTTCATCTCAGATCAGATGTAATAATTGTAATCTTTAAGTAGGCCTACTCCTTGATGGATGGGGAGTATAAGATGACAATTTATGAAATATGACAATACCCAACGAGATGAGATCATAGTTCCATCTGGGTTGATGTTTTCATAAACTTACAGGCCTGAGAACTCTCTTTACTTCTTGCAGAACTTTCGGCGTATCTTGGACTGAACACAGAACCAGTGTGCACACCACGACATCCAGTGAGTTCTCCTCCACCGCCTGTAGATTCTCCCCCGACGCCACTATGAAGCTGTCATATACGAGGTGGTCGTTTTTCGCCATACTTTTCTCCAGGTAGTTTTTGAAATGCGGGTTGGGGTCGATGCATGTGATCCTGCAGCCCGTCGGATAGTGCTCGAAGTTCGCTCCGGATCCGCAGCCCACTTCCAAGATGCGCAGAGAGCCTTTAGTGGGGTAGAATTTGGACAGGTTTCGAAATAGTTCCCTTTTCTTCTCGTTCATTTTGGCATTGTACGAGAACGTTACTTTATAGACGATTATAGGAAACACGCGTTTGTAGAAAGACAAGAGTCCAATCAGCTCCGCAACGTGCAGCGGTAGAGTGAGGACTTTGCATAAAAAAGCGCAAGCGTTCATAATCAGCGTCATTTTTAACAACAGACCTGAGTTACAATTTACAGAGAAGAGGGGAGTAGCTGCGCGCACCTTGTGACAACTGACCAATCAGCGTCTTCGACGCATCATGTACTCCAGTCATGCTAGTTCTCCAGGCTGTCGGCAGATGGCGTCCGTGTATAAAATATCGCAGTGGATCCTCTTTTACGCGTAGTGTGGTTTTAGTCTCTTTCATTACTGAAAGTTTTAACACTGAAAGAAATGAATAGTAATTTTGAAAATACGTTTAAAAGCATGCACACAAATAAGAAACGAAACCTTAACCAAATGATTTTTACCTAATAAAAGCTATTATACGTGGATTGGTCATCTCATCAAGGGCCAATTTGTTATTAAGATCACATGACCAGATAATCACTCAGGTTATATTGGTAACCATCCTATTATCAGACACTTTCACTTGATTTTAGAAGATGCTTCATCCACACTGTATCTATCTATCTATCTATCTATCTATCTATCTATCTATCTATCTATCTATCTATCTATCTATCTATCTATCTATCTATCTATCGATCTATCTATCGATCTATCTATCTATCTATCTATCTATCTATCTATCTATCTATCTATCTATCTATCTATCTATCTATCTATCTATCTATCTATCTATCTATCTATCTATCTATCTATCTATCTATCTATCTATCTATCTTTCTATCCTCCTGTCAAATTCACTTATCCCTAAGATCCTCCATAGTGACTGAGAATAGGATTCAGGGATTTCTTACTTGAGATTAGGTTTACAGTAATATCTTAAGGCACTGTAATACTTGCAGGACTACAGTCTTAAAATATTTACATCACAAGCACCTTAAAATGTGTTCTATTAATCTCTTCTCTGCAGACAGTGTTGTGCTATGCCTTTATGTCCCATTTGGCTCACATAAGTGGGGCTTCAGCGACAGTGACCAAACACAGACTTGGCTAGTGGTGCATTGCACAGCAAGGCTTCATCCACTTGGGGCTCATCAGAGGACTAGAAAAGATGCTCAGGTGGCCCAGAAGGGGGAGTTGGAGGTAAGCTAAAAGTCTTAAGCTGTTGTTTCCTTTCACTTCCTAACAGGATTAGAGGAAGATTAACTATTGCCAGCAACCCTTGACCACGTAGTACCTGCTTTCACAACCACATGCACTGTCAGAAAGCAAATACATGTTTATTCTCAGCATTATACACAGCCTATTCTCAAAACACCAAAACTCCCGATGAAACCTGGAGTTTTTATATATAACACATACTTTGTGTCCAGACGTTTCCCAGGAGTTTTACTTGACAGTTTGTCCTTACATTTAAAATCAGAATGTAGATTTTAAGTGACATTTTGATTAAAAATAAAACCCAAACACTTAACACGTTTTAAATGTAGCATAAATCAGAATTGTTCCAGTAACCATTGTGAAGATATTAAAACCTGTGTGTGAAAATCACTATTTAATTGGAAAGTCAAGCATTTTCTCTTCTCTTTGATTAATCGGTTCCACTGTGCCATATGACCATATACTTTCATAAATGCATATTCTGTGTATTTTCCAATGATATACAGAACTTCTTAAAAAAACGTTTAAAATTGTTCGTATATTCAAGTAGCCTATTATATTCTTTACAATAAAATTAATTGAACTATTTAACTGTGTGAATCCAATGTTAACAATTATATTTGAACCAATTTGACAATTGTTGAGACAGAAATTAGGAGATTAGAGGAATTTTACAGAGAAGTGGTAAATATAATTAGCCTCGCATCATTGTGATTGATATCCCCTTTTAGCGCTGTTTCGCTTACGTTGCAGCGTTCCCCCCGTCAGTACGGAAGTCGGAAGTAGGGTACTTGTAGACGCTCCCTAACAATTTGCTGAGAGTCATCAATTATGCAGGCTAGCCGTACGCACTGGGAAGGAAGATAGCGGCAACAATATGGCGACATCCGCAGTTTCTCCTGGGTCTTTTAAACATCCTTAGGCACGCAAGATCTACATGGATCGCTATTAATGCGGAAAAAGTAAGTAGACTTTCTCTTGTCTCCAGCGCAAGTGTCGTGCTTTTTTCAGGTGTTTATAGCCCATTCTGAGCGTGTCTCATACCTGGACTCATCTGCCGCAGAGCGGTCTCTCGCGCTCAGCATCTTTTCTGCTCACAGATGTGGATAGGCTTGCTGCAGGAAACACAGGGAAACGCCAATTAACACGCCAGGCACTACTTAACAGCTATAGTGCTGGTCAAATAGAGGCAATGCAAAGGGGGAAAAGTCTGACTGAGGTAAATTAGGGTGTTGGCCTGGCGCTGGAAACATAACATTAGTCTGTGTCGAAATGTAGAACATACGCATACCATGGGACAGGCAAGTAAGACCGCAGCAAACTTTATTGCAGAGGAATATTGTGCGGACAGACTGACGCAAGACGCAGTATTCAGCATTCAGATTACATACATATGGCAGTATTTTGCAACGTAACATGTCAAAATCACTAATGTGGCAGTTTTTAGTCCCCCTGCATTCCCCCTCCCTTCGAGTCACCCTCGCCATACTTCATTGGGCTGGACTCTCTAGACTCGGTGTGTTTCCGTTTTTGCCGTTAAAAGCAGAGACTACCACCCTTGTTTTCTCACTCACTCCTCCCTAATGCGTTAGCGGCAAGCTGTGCCCGACCGTTTGCGCGGTTGCGGGTTACGTTAAATGACAGAGAGGACGGTCTGACTGCACGGGTGTGGTGCTGAAGCGGACAGGAGTCCCAAATGTTTTTGAAGTGTTCAGATCAGAGTGAAATCGGAACCTAGCGAGATGGAAACTCGAGACGTGTAAAACATTGCAGGCACGGCTGTCTCAGACGTCAGTGGCGTTGAGATTTTAGATGTTTCACAGATTGATTCGCTGCCTCGTGCCTTTGCACGAGCTCCCTTCAGATCCACTGCAGTATTTCAGTCGAGAGAGTGGGGCCCACGCGTGTATGTCCAGATGCCATAATTACCGCAAACAAACTTGGCCATACGAATCTGTGAATCCCATGACATGTAGCGCCTTCAGACGGGCAAAGCTTGTTAGGAGGAGTGTGAGGGGCCAAAATGGGCGGAAGTATGAATCAATTGATATGTTCTTGCGCTTTGCTAAATTTGCTTTAAAAGAAGCTTTGCTGAATAAGCTGCATGTTACCAAGCAAATGTTACAAAGGTAAAATATGAGATGCATTTAATCAAGCAAGAGCCTATCGGTGTTTATGGGTGTTGAAATATAAAAGGCTTTTATTCTCCACACGGGATAGGCCGGTGAGGTTCGTCCTCGTGACAGCTATGCTGCTCCCCTCCCCTCGATGTACAGTGCCAGAGGCCGAACATTCACTTTCCATATCATTTAGTTAAGGACATCAAAGACGGAAAAGTCGCTTTAGTCGGGATGTTTTATCATGGCTTGAGGCAGCATCTGTGATCCCCCCCGTCACATAACCAGAGGACAAGCGTGAGCTCGCGCGGAGCGGTGCTGAACGGACAGCGCCGCCGAGAACCTGCATTCGACGGCAGTGGATTTGTGCTGGCTTCCTAAACACAGACGACACTCATTCTTGCCTGATAATAAGGAATACCTTTGCGCTGGTACCGGAACGTAGCCTACATTTGACCAGATATGAGAGTAGGCAATGACTTTGCTTGAAGGCACGTAAGTAGCCTATAACCTGTCGAATGGCATCGGTTATTTTGGTTTTAATGTGTAGGTGTTTAACTTGGAGCTATCGGAAAGCGGAGGGCGTACCATTAAACTGCATATTTTTGTCTGTAACCAGTGCTGGCACAACAGCGTTGTCTATAGGGAAGAAAATGCAGGAGTTTTGTTAAGGTCATTGTGTGTATTGTCAGGGCCTGTCTATCTGATGTATCACCTTGAGCTGAGGCGTCTCTACACTATCCCAGGAAGGAGACTTGGAGGTTGGACACAACCAGCGTGTAACTTAAAACGCATGTCGTTTCTTTTGTCTAAACTGTTCATTTAAAAAAGAGAGAGAAAAATACTGTGTTGCTGTACCTAACGCATATGTGGCAAGCTGTTTTGATAATTATTCATTAACTTGTATCTTATTTTTATATATATATATATATATATATATATATATATATATATATTTAAATGCTTAATTATAATTATGAGTGAGTGGAGTGGTCCAAATATATAAGTTCTGCTTCCTAATGAATAGTAAAACTGGTAGCAGCAATAATAGGAACACATGGAAAAATTAGCCTGCTGGCTAACACTGGCACATTTACAGAAATGTTAATTAATGTGCACTGTCCTAAAATAAATAAATGAAATGAGATGGAAGTAAATACTTGATTTCTGAACCAAGAAGTATAACAAGTACTAGTTTATGGACTGCCTAGTCTATTAACGAACAAGTACTAGAATATAATGAAATGTTAAAATAAATGCTAGTTATATAGTTCTAGTTTAAATGAATAAATGTTCAAATGAGTTGCCAGTCGAACAGGAAGCGTTGTGTTTTAATGATGATAAAGTCGCCCATCATAAAGAGCAATGTCACGTGACCATGGGCACTTTACTATTGATTTGGCCCGTGCTGACTTAACTGAATCAGTTTTTGGTGTATAAATAATTAACAGACTGTGTCATTAAGAATATAGAGAACAGGGATTCAGCATTTGACATAATATAAAACAATCCCACGAAAAGACGAAAAGTGATAAGACAATCGTTGACGTTGGCTGTTTGGTTTTATATATTTCAAAGTGAATGTTTAGGAATGCGATGTCTGTATGACACGGCTTTGGTTGATTGCTTTCAGCATATCATACAGTGCAACATTTGTGGATCTATGGAGATAATAGTGTGCAGACATGCGGCTACATTACCGGTAATCAGTTGAAGGGGGCATTATGGCAGAATTATGTGCTTTCAAACAAAGCGTCTCTCATACATGTTTTTCTTATTTTTGCTCGTCTAATTAATTTAGTTCTATAGAAATGTTAAATGTACTAGAAAGGACCATAAATGCAAGTCAGCTTTGCAGTACAGAACGCATGTAAAAGGACATTCTGGAAAAGGAATAGCCCAGTTTTTGTGAAGCCTGAGGAACTAGGCTGGGGCTGACACTGCGACACACACCTGGAACACAGGAGAGTGTGACTAAGTAGTACTTATGTCATTTGGAGATTTTCCTGCACATTTGTGATACACCTCTTTAAATTGGATTCTCCAACAAAGCTCCACCATGGAAGTAAATTTGTTAACCTGCAATAGAACTGCTAAACATTTCACGAGTGCAAGCAATTATCTTTGATTGGAGTTATGAGTTTAATGTGACATTGTTTTTGTTTGTCTGTATTTAAAACCAAGCCGATATGGGATTTCAGTGACTGATAACTTGAATGTTCTTACACCAAATCAGCATATTAGAATGATTTCGGAAAGATCATGTAACACAAGACTGGAGTAATAGCTGCGGAAATTGAATTTTTTAAAAACATCTTTATTGACAGATATTGTGCCACAATACGGTATTTATGTTTTATTTAGGAAGTTCAGTCAGAAACAGGATCCTTCCCTGGACATTCATTGTCAAGTCACTAAAAGTCAGCACACAGATACACAAATGCATCTTTGCAATAGAAATGAAGCAAGATAAACTATCAGGTGAAATAGTGACTCTCAGCTGATCCACGTCTATATAGGAATACGACGCCTGTCCCAGCATCCATATATAAGCTACTTCAGTATTATCAACAGCTGTCACATTTCTCAGGAGCTAATTACTCTCCTCCTCTCGCCCAGTCAGAATTTGGCATTCTGATTCCCCTTGAATCAGAATAAATTCTCAAATTATGTTGTACTTTAATATCATGAATTAATTATATTTCCATACGATCATGTTGCTGTTTTGTTGCTGCTCCATACCGCCAATCCAAACTGTGACGATAGTGGTCCTGACAGAAGTGACATGACAAGTTTGACTTGACATTAATGTTGTCTTTGAATTTGTTAAGACTGAACACTCTTGAGCAGCCAAACATCCCGCAAATGAGATTAAGGACTAAAGCAAACATTTGCATAATGAGATAAAATCTTGCAGATTCTCACTTTTACATTATCTAAGAAGAAAAAACACAACAGCCAGAAAACAGTTTGATCTACATAGTGTGTCTAATGTTTAACCTTAGTCATAAAATAAGTAAAGTGGAGAGTTTGGGATATGTGATCCACAAACACCTAATTAAATGTGGAGATTTCCATCTGAACAATGACATATTAAATCCGAAAGGGGCTCTGAATTGATTGAATATTTAATATGATGTTGTTTGGAATGGGCTTGATGACATCATGGACTGGAATATTAGTTTAGGTCATCACAGAAGGTTGATAAGGGCAGTAATGCAGTTATGACCTTAGCCTCTAATGTAGTCTCTCTTGTTCTCTGTCTCTCTCTCTCTCTCTCATGCACACACACACACACACACACACACACATACAGGTTGAGCCTCCAGTGCTGCAGCGCATTTGGTATTATTCTGCTTGGTCATCTATTTCTTAATGGATGTAATGAATGTGTATATGTGTGTGTGTTCATGTGTGAGTATAAGAGTGAGAAAAAGAGCAAGAGGGAGAGCTGCAAAAGAGGATGACCAATAACAGAGCAAACATGCACACACAAATATGCTTGAAAATTGTTTATGTGTCCGATCATTTGCTTTGTTAAACTTTTACAACTTTTGAACTCCATTGAATTTTAATTTCTGTCTCTTTTTTTTCCTTTTCTGGTTGTTCCCTTTCTGCATCTGTCTGGGTGCCTCCCTCTCCCTTCCTTTTCCTAGAGCTGGCTGTCCTGAATGGCTTCTAAATAAAGAGGACTCTGCTGCAGGATGACAATATGGCTGCGCAGCTGCTTGCACCTCCAGGCCCTGATAGCTTCAAGAAGTTCACCCCAGAGTCTTTGGCCAACATCGAGAAGCGCATCGCTGAGGAGAAGAAAAAGAAGCCTGTTAAGCCCAGATCTGACAGCAGTCACCGTGATGACGATGACAACAAACCGCAGCCCAACACTGACCTGGAAGCAGGGAAGAGCGTGCCCTTTATTTACGGGGACGTTCCTTCCAAAATGTTGGCTGTTCCCTTGGAGGACTTGGACCCCTTCTATATGAACCAGAAAGTGAGTGAACTTTGAGCCTGTTAAATCTCATCCTCCATGCAGTTGGAATACAGTTACCCTCATTATGGTGAAGTAAGAAGTGTTCAGGGCGCTTCGCTCTCCGGCATTTGGTAGATTGGCAGTGGGAAGGTTTGGAGATGAGTCAAGTAGATGTTATATAAATTGTATATTAGGATAAATGAAATTTCTAAAAACAAAGCAAAACTAAAAACCAAAAATATGGTTAGTAAAGATTAGATTTCTCAGCAAAAGTTGACAGCTGACTGTTCAAAATATCATTTTCTTTTCAGTAGTTTGGGTTAAAATGCATGCAGTTAGAGAGGCGATATAAGGGAATTGTAGCCAGCAACTTATTGCTCGCACATAGGTAACATACGAGAGACCGAATGTGATTCAGTGTGAACTCATGGCAAAGTTCTTTTTCTATTTTTTTTGCTTTGAAGAAAAAAATCTTTTTCAGCAATATTCTGTGAACGAACATCCTGGCGCCGCCCACGCTGGTGAGAGTGATGTTTAGATAAATATGTGCTGTGCTCTTTTCTCTCAAAAACAAAATAAACTCTGTGAGAAAAACAACAGTTAAGAAAGCATCTGATCATAGCGATGTGGATATGTTTGCACCAGCTCTGGGCATCATGTCCCCTTAATCTCTTTTCTTTGTATGACACATTCACATTAATGAATGGCTGTTTCGGCATTATGCTGAACATTGTATAAGCATTCATTTCATGTGTCCTTGAATGAAAGAGAGGCTCTCAGGAGCACACATAACTGCCACATCCTTTGGTTTGCCCGGCAAAAACGTCCCGAGCCCTTCACATAAAAACAGGCTTTCATAAGGAAAGGAACATAGGAAATTGAGGAAGATCTCGTTTTTTAGGTTTCTGTTTCAATCTGTTCACACATTGGCAATAAAAATGTGATTAACACGTGGCGGGGTGTGTGGCTTTAACAAAGCGTTTTTTTGTATCATTAGAATTCTTACATAAAGCCCCTTTAAATGTAAAATAACCTAAAATAAACATAGTTTTTGCCTAGAATGTCCAGATATTTAAATGTAATATTTCATGAATGGTTTGGAGGAATATTTGAAATGGCATTCCATTTTTTAGAGCCTTATTTTAAATGGCATAAAATGCATAGTTTTTAACTAATGCACTGAAGTGATCTGTTTGGTAAATTGTGATCTTCCAGAGACATGTACGAATATACATATGAATCTTGAATTTAAGGCAATTATTGATGTATACAAATATTATATGTACTGTATAAATGTGTTGGAATTTATAAATATGTTTATATATATATATACCTATCTTTTTTTTACTGTCGAGTTGGTGGAGTTAAAGGACAACTCCTGCTCAAAATGAACCTTTGGTCTAATAAAATATTGGTACCTAGTCGACCGTTCTCTTAGATTTGTTTTCATGATAATCGAATGTAAAGAGTTTTATCTCTAAAACAGTTTAGCGTATAACACTAGTTTATGGGGGCATTTAATAATTAAAAAGAAATCGCGAGTTAATGCCACTAACATGGCTCCAAATAGCCCCACACTAACACAGTAACATAATGAGGGTCCCTACATGCAAAACGAAGCATTGAGAACTTTGTAAGTGTACTGACCTTTTAATAAGAAGATATTTTATAAAGACAGTCCACTTCGTGTATACAGACAGGAGCCATCTTTGGAAAACAGTCCCGACAAGTCGAACCACGAAATGTATAAAATATCTTCTTATTAAACGGTCTGCACACTTACAGTTCTGCATGTAGGGACCCTCATTATGTTACTATGTTAGTGTGGGGCTATTTTGAGGCTTGTTAGTGGTATTAACTAGCGATTACTTTTTACTTATTAAATGCCCCCATATACTAGAGTTATACGCTAAACAGTTTTTAAAGATAAAACATTCGATTATCATGCAAACAAATCTCAGAGAACAGTTGACTAGGTACCAATGTTTTATTAGACCAAAGGTTCATTTTGCGCCGGAGTTCTCCTTTAAATTTTATCGTTTTTTTTTTGTCTTTCAACTAAGATACTTTGATATTTGTGTATTTACTTTGAGATGGCATAAAAGTTATTTTCATCATTTTTCAGTGGCTTCAGCGTTGCGACCACATCAGCACCTCCTTGTTGGCACACTAGAGGTGTGTGTTACATAACTGAGCACAGTGTAGCATGTGTTATATAGTGGGAGTTGAGGAGATTTTTAAGGTAGAAAATTAGTTAAGGAAAACGAATTGGTCTTGTCTGCCTTTTCATCATCTGTTGCACAACTGTATATCCACCTCCCATTAATTAACAGAGATAATGTGCATTGTTCTCAGCATGTTCCATCCACATTACATGCCCTTTCCGGCCCTCCCTCCTCTCTCGTCACGGCAGTGGTATGTTTTTGTGTGCGGGGGTTATAACTGCAGCAGCTGTGGTACACTCATGAATTGTGGGGAAGGGTTAAAGTGAATAAAGAGATGAGAGGTATGCTAGGAAGAAGTGCAGAGTTGCAGTTCTACTGGTCCCTTGAGAAGTGGGGTGAAAAAGCCATTCAGAATGTCATGGGTGTATAAACATACTGAAAGGCCTGTACTCATGTGTTTGTTTGTATGTGATTGAGAGAGATGGGATGCAGTTTTCTAATGGCTGTTATTGCACCAGCTGTGTGTGAAGCTTTGACCTTTAGAAACAGAAGTTTTTTAAAAAAAGAGATATTTCAGATTTTAATAGAGAGATACTTTAATGGATGATTTATGACTTTGGTGATTGATTATATCTTGTTCATAACATGTTTTGTATCTACATTCTTCCCCTATTTTATTTTATAGATAAGGAGTTACTTTTATTATTTGTAAGATGAGTGATATTTTTTCTATAGCATCTATTGTATCTGTATTAATACCCTATTTTATTTAATTTTTAAAAAAAATGGACTGTTTATTATTACTATCATTAGTGATTATTTTGTTTATACCATATGTATGCATTATTACCCTATTTAATTTTGTATTTCATTTTATTATTATTTATTGGAGTTAAGTCTCTCTATCCCAATAGGCTATACAGTTATACTTTCAGTCAGAGAAACAGAGGAAGCACCCGCAAAAAAAGTTGCTTTATTTTATGATAGTCCGCTATAAAGAGACGAGACGTAAGCTACTTGACAGATAAATTAAAACATGATTTGTGATAGCCTTTATGATTTCTAATTTATACCATATTTACCATGTTTACTACGGTAATGGTTAGTGTGCATAGTCTTTTGCATTTCTACCTTATACAAAGATCAGAATCTCCATCGGATCACAAACAGAAGGCATTCAAACATGAGAAAGGGAGTTTTGAATTGATTTTAAGAGTCTTTAATGCTTTAATGATTCCCATGGAATCATCTGGCGCTGCCGTCTCCCGCCTCTGTTCGTAACCGCTCCTCTAGACCGAGCTGGCCCGCTTTGGACCAATGTATTCGGCGGGCCAGAAAACCCTGGCCATTGGCCACGAGGAAGCCCTGACGAGGCCCGATCAAGCCCCGTAAGTGACAGTGGAAACGCGACTGGCCCTGGCACGCACTAGCACGCCAACTTTTAGCCCCGACAGTAGAAACGCGGCTGCTACATAGATTTTTTTCCCACTATTGAACCCCCCCACCCCTTCTCCCTCTCTCTCTCCCTCCCTCCCTCATCCACCTCCCCCGCAGCAGTTCCCTCAGCTCTTGTCCACATCTTCATGTCTCTCTGGCTCTCTTCTCTGTAGATGATGAAATTTTCAGTAGCTTTGCAGCATATCACTTAGGCTGTCAGAAGGGAAGACCAATAGGCTGCATTGTGTCTATGCAGGTTTTGACATAAGTGTGTGATCACATGTACGTGTCGTGAACTTTGAGCTTCGTATTTTCGTATTCTCATATGTATCCACATTATCATCTGCAAAAGTGTGATCTTGTGGTCTTTTATAGACACAAGGACAAAGGAAGTCACAGTTGGCACTATACTAATATTATGACCATGGATTATTTGGATAGAACTGTTTGCTGTGAAATTAAGATGGAAAATCATGTGTTTGTCACACTCATAAATATGAAGATTTAGAGAAGATTTTAAAAAAAAATGTCTTTTGTATTTTTAGGCCAGGATATTGAGAGCTGCAGCTTTGTCCTCAGTGAGGAGTGCAGCATTGTGAGAGTGGGAGCTCCCGTCAGCGGAGGAAGCCCACAGTCTGTCGCAGTGTGTGTGAGAGAGAGACTCTGGGGAAACCAGTGCTCAGTATTCAGTAACACATGGAGCCTTCTGGGCGGTTCGCAGCTTTTGCTAGTGTGACAGTCTTGATCCTGTGCCTCAAAATGACAGCTGTCTTCAGAAGGACGACACAGCGCTTTCTCTCTGACATACGTTATATCTTTCAAATGATGATTTTGTTTAGCAGTACTTTTGTGAAGTAGTTTTTTACATGATTAAATGTACAGATCGACACAGACAAATACAGTGACTAAAAGGAGGTGGAGAAATAGAGAGAGATACGGACACTCTGAGGTTAGGGCGTTCATTTTATCCTCCTTCAGAGTTCAGACAGATGTCTATTTTTAATCTAATTAGATTTCAGGACGATTCTCATCCACTCGACTGTGCGTGTGTGTGGTTTTCAGGTATACCCTAAAGTTATGAGGACAAAATCTCCCAACAAAGATGGCAGTAGGCTATCCAATCTTTTTTGCTTTTCTGTGATGGGTAGATTTAGGGTTAGGGGATAGAATATAGTTTGTTCAGTTGGGTATAAAAATCATTATGTCTATGTAATGTCCCCATAAAACATGGAACCCAACATGTGTGACTTTAGTGGTGTATTGGTGAGAAGTGTATTTACAGTGAGAAAAGGTATAAGACTTTAATAATATATAAATAATTAAAATTACATAAGATATGAGTATAAATATACGTTTTTTTTACCTCATTGGCAAATAAAACAATTAAATTAAATAAAAAAACAGAAGAATAATAACTAAATATTATAAATTAATAAACATTATGTAAACACACAATTTTTCTTCTTTGACATTAAGTCTGTGTATGTGTGTGTGCACTTGTCTTGGAATGACCTGGATTCATGTGGTTTCAGTGATGAGGATTTGATTGAAGTTTCTCAGTCTCTTTTTCTTACATTATGTAGGATAAAAGAAGCTTTGCAGGGCTTTTGACCCACCCTCCTTTCTTACTTTCCTCCCCCTCCCTCTCTCTTTTCCCTGTCCCACACACACTATCTGGAGTCAGCACTTCTGCTTCTGATGGATCGCAGTGTTAGCATTAGCGTTAGTATTACAGTTTGAGTTCCTGTAAGAGGTCCATCTCTTTGCCAGTGCTCACTGCGGTTGTTTTAGCTCAATTTGTGTAAATAAATCACTTTTTGGGGTTTAATAGGCTTGATTTAGAAATGGCCTTTGACCTAAATGTAATTCAGAATGAACGTGTTTTTTTTTTTGTTTTTTGCTTTGTTTATTTTAGTTTTTGAGAATGTTATTTGGGTGTATTAAGATATTGTATATATTTTGCAAGTTTATTCTAAATGCAAAGTTTATGTCATGTTAACTTGTCATATACAGTATGTTGTTATTGCAATTTCTCATCTTGGTATTTTTTTTTTTTTTTTTTTTTTTGTGAATGACTGTCACCATAAAGACAGATTTATGTAGCTAACATATCTTCCTCTCTTTTTCTCCCCAGACCTTTATAGTTCTTAACAAAGGAAAAACTATCTTCCGGTTCAGTGCCACGCCCTCATTATATATCATTAGTCCTTTTAACCTATTCAGGCAAATAGCGATCAAAATTTTGATACACTCATATCCTTTTTTTCAGTGCTCCAAACATTGTCCATGTTATTATGATTGTGCTTAGATCTGTATGCATTATTGGGTTTATAGGTTTCATCTGTTACACCCTCTGTATCACAGTACATGGTTTTTCACTTAAACTATTTCACTTAAAGACCCACTGAAATGACTTGAATCACGCAGTATTCAATGTGTTGATGTGATTTCCACTGAAACAAGACAGGGTTTGACATATCAAGCAGCTCTTCCCCTTTTTAAAAATAGCCAATGGGATAGAGTTTATGTCACTGCTCTTCCAGCGAATTTCCATATCGCTTTAAAATATAGTATTCTGTGCAGAATTCAAATGGGTCTGATATGTTTTCTGGTCTGCGCTGACTTGCACATATGATCCGCTCTGTACTATCTCGTCTCTGGACTCCAGACTTCATTCGCCCCAATGGAAATCTTATTTGCACTTCACTGCCTGAATCATTCCCTATCCCCTATATAGTGCACTATGTGCCATTCTCTATGTAGAAAACAGTAACTGTGAACAAGTGACAAATTTTAGCTGCAGCTTCAGCATCTGTTTATAATTTATCGGGCGGGACGTTTTTGATTATAGAGAGCATTTGATTGTCCTGAAAATCTGATGAGAAGCTGAAGTGCAGAGTGATGTCATCAAAATCATTGATCCATATTGGCGGAATGAGAGACTGTAAGTTTTGAATGCTTATATCTTCTAAATGTGGATTTTGTCATTGTTTTGGAGCACACTAGCTTATAGATAACACCAAGGCTGACGTATTCATAATAAAAGCAACAAAAAAAACTAATGGTACTTAGAAAAATAGTTCCAAATGAAAGCTCATAGTTCTGTGATACAGACGGAGGTTATCAACATACTACAACATATATGGAGGTTAACAACATACTACTTCCTAATAGGAGGAACTGCTTATGTTTTCAACCAACAATTAACCTCTGACCCCAGAGTTTGCTACATAATATCATGACATTATTCAGATTTTGTATTGATGTCTAGTGTTATGATATCTAATCAATATTTATGACATCACCTTAGAATTTCCTTAACTACTTCTTACAGTTTTCAGCATGATCATCATGTGTACAATTTTGACAAATTGTGTCTTCATGACATTCAGCAATCCTCCAGAATGGTCCAAACAAGTAGAGTAAGTATTCTATTCTATTCTATTCTATTCTATTCTATTCTATTCTATTCTAGGGATGGGCATTTTTGTCAATTTTTCATTTCGAGGACTGATAGGTCTCAGAAACTTTTACTGGGGCGGGTTGCAGGGGCGGGTCTGTCATGGCGATAAAAAAAATATTTGAATTAAAACACTTACATGAAAATTAATGTTAACAAATAAAAATATGACCTGAAAATACTGCAATATTATTTATGTTATATTATTAATTCACAGAGATTTAATAATAACATTGTTATAGCAAAAAAAAAAAAAAAACATTAGAAGTTCAAAGCTCATAAATTTAAACTCCAAACCAGCAACCATTCCAGTGTGAGTGCTTGTAAAGCTGGGCTTAAATTGTTAGCCGAATGACAGGCTAATGACTGGCTAGGAGGAAGAAAATGCCGAAGACTGTGTGAGCTCCACTTGGAAATTTGGCCTGTCCTTAGAATTGCTGTCTATTTTTGGGGTAAATGGGGGTGATTTTTATGGTAGTTCTTAACCAACAGTAAGCTTGGTTCCAAAACCTAATAAGCTGCCTACAAAAACACTTCTTAATTATACTAAGACACTAAAAAGTTACATTCTAAGGCAGAATCACATGTGCCCTCTGTGTAATGAACCGTAAAAAAGGAGAGAAATATTAATTATAAACAAACTGGTATTTTATTTAATAATGAAATGTATCAATTAAATAAAAAAAGTCTTAGCATGTGATTTATTTATATGCATTCATTTTATTGCACTCTGTCAGGTACACCTTCACAGGAATCTACACTTTTGAGTCACTCACAAAAATTGTGGCTCGAGGTTTCTGTATAGATGGCTTCACCTTCCTCAGAGACCCCTGGAACTGGCTGGATTTCATGGTCATATCTATGGCGTAAGTATAATCTTTTTCTAAATCAAACATTAATGTAACATTTTGATAATGTTGCACTTAAAAATCTGTTTTTGCATGCAATGATTGCATAACAGGTGCATAACACTCTTGTGTGCAGCATTGACTTTCAGACTATAGCCGAGGCTCAGTTGGTCCCAACTTTGCATTCAAGAAATATGATATTAAATATGATATGAAATAGAAATTATTAGAAAATAAATCATATAAGAAATAAACCAACATAAAATAAAATAACAGTTTTAGCATTCCATCCTTATAATATTTGCAGCGATTCGAAATGGGCTCTGCACTTTTCCTGGAACTTTCTCACTTGCATCCATGTCCCAAAAAGGCAAGCTTCTCTACAGTGTAGGGCAGTTTTTGACCAACTTAAACATCTAAAAGATTTCAATAACATGCAAATTATTTGAGTATTAAGAGGCATGAACATTCTGACAGTCTGACAATACACCTTTTGCACAGTGAAGGTGTGAGAACGTTTTGGTTGCGTATGCAACCCTTGTTCCCTAAAGGAGAGAATGGAGACGTAGTCGACGTCAACTGAATGGGATCACACTTAGGGAGCCTGTCATCTTCGAGTACTGTTATAGCGAGCCTATATATACTATATATTTGCATCTCATACTCCGCCCCACGGCGCGGGTATAAATATGGAAGTAGATGCATGCACCAGTTGTTTTTCACTGAGGAGCCGAGTGGAGCCCGGAGTCAACGGTGGTCCAGCAATAGTAGCAAAGAAACTAATTCGCCGTTCTCTCCTTTAGGGAACGAAGGTTGCAGACGCAACCGTGACGTTCCCTTTCAGTCGTTCTCTTTCAATGTAGTTCACGTCTACTGAATCGGATCACCATTGAAAGCGCCACTAGTGATGCCACTTCCAGCACTTAGACAAAAGCTTCCTAATCCCCCTGCAATTTGAGGCAGAGATGGAACAGGGCTTAGGCTAGGAAAGTCACAGCTGTTCCACAAGACCACTGGGAAAACATACCTATCGATGGAAGGAAGGCACGCTGCGGAAGCCACATCCTGCCCTTTGGAAGGTACCTTGTGGAGAATACACATATGGACTGGGCAGAAGACCAGGCAGTACAACATATGGAATGCCACTGGGAGTGAGGGCAGACACAAGCTTGCCACAGGGAGCCGTACAGTGGAAGAATACACATATGGGATTGCTGTAGGGATCACAACATATGGACCCAGCCTAACACTGGTTTCACCAGTGCTTTCGAGTGAAAGGTCTGGCATCAGACCCTCGCCACATGGGGTTTGGAGGAACTCGACAGGGTACAGCAAAAGGGCAACTCAACTGGAGCAAGATTTGCGCACATATCCAGTCTGTAGAAGGGGAATGGTGCAGCAAGCTGACACTTCGAACCGCTACCACAGGAATCAGCGGTTCGATACATAGACTAATTTTCTAGCGAACATGATAGGTGTTGCCCAGACCCCAACTCTACTAAATCTGTCAGCGAGGCACACTGTGTAAATGCATAGGAGGGAGCAATACTCTCACTTTGGAGGAGTTGGAGGGTGGGCACGTGCATCTTGGGAATTTACACCAAGATGAACGCAACCACTATGCAATGGGCCAACTTCTGCTTGGAAACAGCCTTCCCTTCTGCTGGTCTCCGTAACAGATACGATCTGGTCTGAGGTCTTAAGGCTTTGCATTCTGTGCACGTTTAACCGCAATGGAGTGGACAGACAGAGAAAAGCCAGGGCTTGGTCTGCCTCCCCCAGGGTAGGACTTGCAGGCTCACCACCTGGTCACATTCTAAGGGAGAGGTAGGAACCTTGGTTACATATACCAGGCAGGGGACTCAGACACCCTGAGAGTTTGCCGGCCTGAATTCCAGGCACTATTTGCAGAAGGCCCTACCCTCTAGTAGAGACCAAGCAAGCAGGAGAACTGTTTCTTTAAAAACTTTTTAACTCACTGCCTGCAGAGGCTCAAGGGAGGTCTCTGCAGTGTGTAAGCACCAGAGATAAGTTGCAAGAGGGTAAAGAGGGGGTGCAAGGCGGATTCTAGTCTCCTTGCTCCCCGCAGGAACCTGAAGAGCCTTGATGGGTCCTCGAACCGTACCCAGCTACCGACTGGTGACCAAGAAGGGGCTGAGAGGTGCAAGGCTTTACAGGGACCTGGGAACAGAGGATACTGCTCTTTCTTTGAAGTGTTGGTACTGCCGGCTCTAGCGGGTGGTGGTGGCAGGGGGACGCCCTCAGTGACGAGCAGGCAGAGGAACTTCCACCGGCAATGTGCATTGGCTCGTTTTAATAGTACTTGAAGATGACAGCGTGATCCCATTCAGACGACGTTGACGACGTTGAACGTGAACGACTGAAAGGGAACTGTTTGAAATTGAATGATTAATCGATACCATGACCTTTATTTAGGCCATAAGATGACTTTTGAGCCTTGATGTCATGCTTGCACAAAAGAGTGAGTGTGTGTCTGTGGTCTTACGTGAAAGAGACAAAGGCACTTGTCCTGCCTCTCATAGGTGGGAGATGGGAATTCAGTGCTCAAAGATGACAATGTCTATGCTCATACCTCTTTGTATGTGTGTACATATATACCGTGTGTTTACATACATATATACACTCTCTTTCTTTCTGAACTTCTATTCGTCTGTTCATGGCTCCTTTTCTGTCCCTATCTGCATTCATCCATTTCTCTTGAGGGCAGTCATTTTCACCTTATAAAGACAACCCTTGCCCCTAAAGAGTTTAATTCTGAAATTGAGAATATGATGAAATAATTCTTAAACAAGATTTAGACGTGTTTTTTGTTTTCCATGTATAAAATGTATCATGAATTCTATAATATTGTTAATCTGAATATTGTTCATGTTTGCTTGTTTTTACTTTGACAGTAAAGACATATTTTGGGTTCAATAGAAGGAAAGCTCTATGGACAGATCTGCAAAATGCTGTCAGTTACTACAGAAAATAATTTCAACTTCAATTTGTAAAAACAGGAAAACTGTTTATACAGTAATGCTATTACAAATCTATGGGCAAGGCATTACACTGGAATAAATGCCACATGATTTAAATTCTTACGCTGGGCTTACATTGTGTCGAAATTACTGTAATTACAAGATAGCAACTTTAAGATTGTAATTGGAGCCATTCAAGTCCTTGTCTACAGAAATAATTGGTTTCTAAGGCAATTCTCATAATGCCATAGATCCGTGTGTGGCGTTGCAAATAATTTAATCATTACATTAATCCACCTCTATATGGAATAAAAAATGTTTTTCTGTTTTTAAAAGAAGTCTCTTATGCAGACCAAGGTTGTATTTATTTGATTAATATACAGTAACAACAATAATATTGTGAAATATTATTACAATTTAAAATAACGATTATCTGGTTATAATCGTAAATTATTATCAATTGTTATTGGTGCTAAATTATTAATAATTGTTCTCATTATTCTTACTATTCTTATCTTATTATTATCATCAATGTTGAAAACGGTTTCTGCAGCTTAATATTTTTATGGAAAGCATTTCCCTTGACGCCCTTGGTGACAAGCAGGCGGAGGATCTGCCACCGGTGGACGGGTGGAGGCAGCAGCGAGGCCGCCGGGGCAGGATGTGCCGGATGGCCTTCATCTGCTTCCAACCTGGGGAATGGGGGAGTCCAGGACCCGAACCTTGTCAGCTTCCTTCATATCTGCCAGGTTGAGCCAGAGATGGAGCTCCTGAACCGCTAAGGTAGACATCGCCAGACCGATCACGCAAGCTGCAACATTCATGCCCCTGAGGGTGAGCTTGGTTACAATATGAAGCTCACCCATGAGCTCATGGCCTTGGCTACCCTCATGCATGTTCATGAGTGCCTGGGCTTGGTGGACCTGATGTAATGCCATAGCATGCAGAGCGGATGCAGTTTGCCAACAGGCTCTGTAAGCCTTGCCCGTAACGTTCGGATGAAAACTTACAGGCCTTACAGGGGAGACGAGGATCCCCCTTTCTCGAGGTACCGGTCGCCAGACACAGTTCCATCAAGACAGACAGCTCAACTAAGCCTCTTAAGGTCCTCATGCACTTCAGAAAAGAATGGTACTTGAGCGGTGGGTCGAGAACCAGCCTCGACGGCCCCTTGCATAGCTGTCATCTCTGGATCTGGCTCTAGCAACGCTACTCTCCCAGAGAGAGGTAGCACAGCCGAGTCGTCATCTCCAGAGCCCAGCTCACCCTCCAATGCTGAGATAAATATCCTGTCCTCTGGAGGGGTCCCGAATGAAACTTATGATCATGACTCAATCTCAACACTGAGATGGTCATATTCCCGCAGTTGGAAGATGAGTCATCTGCTTCAATGTGCTGTAAGCCCCAAAACGTGATGCAGCCCTTGTGGCTGTCAGAGGGGGACAAAGCCCTACTGCACCCAGAAACGCACGGATGGAATGGCATCTTCAAAAAGACGCAAATGCACCCGTGTTGCTCTTTCAGGAAATGGGACCCGTCACCAGTGGTGGAGCACACAGGGGAATAACTGCGGCAACACAGTTGAAACGGTGAAGCACTCACTTGTTCACCCTCTATCCACTGTCAACAAACACAAACACAGAAATTTGATGCTGTTAAAACAGCAGTTGAGCATGATCCCAATCAGTCGTAGAGATGAACTGAAAGGGAACTTGTAATTACAGTAATTTCAGAGTTGAAACATGGAACCTGGAACATTGTTTTTATGTGATATTTTTGTACTATACTTACAGTAATTTATCTTGTGAATCATCATCTTCCTTCACTGCTTTTTCATCCTGTATCTCTTCTCCTCTCCATCTTCTCATCCTTTTCTCTCTCTGGTAACTTTGTTGCGATCCATTCTGCAGGTATGTTACAGAGTTTGTAAACCTAGGCAATGTGTCAGCTCTGCGCACATTCAGGGTGCTGAGGGCTTTGAAAACTGTTGCTGTGATCCCAGGTAAGTCCAGCATCAATCAGGGCCAACAGAGGGCGCCGCTCGCTGTCTCTCTTTTCACACTCCTGTCTCTTCCTTCCTCCTCCGCTCGTTTCTCTCTCTTCTCCCGTTAGACAGGCTTTGCGTGATGTCTTCCTCCCAGTTCAGTGGTGGTGCTGGTGGTAGTGGTGTGTCGTACGTGTTGTGGTGTTGTGTGTGTGTGTTGTGTCATGGTGTTTGTTCTGTGTGTGATCCTCCCTTGTTGCAGATATGTAACAGAGTTTGTGGACCTCGGGAATGTGTCAGCCCTGAGAACCTTCAGGGTTCTACGAGCTCTCAAAACTATTTCTGTCATACCAGGTGAGAACGCGTTTAAACACGAAGGCTGAGCTGCTTCCCACGCCGATGCAAACTATTATTATTACCAGTATAACTACTACTGTTATTATTTTCTTAGTTTTTTTTTTTTACTTGACTTGCTGTACTTTTTCGAGAGGATGCTTCAGGAAGAATTCTTTGATTTATGTTCAATTTATGTTTTAATACCCAAACGATCAAAAATGGTAGAGATACATTTTTGATAGGCTTTGCAGTCTGCAGTCAAATCAGTGATGGCAGAAAAATCACATGCCCCTCCAGTAATCTGGGAATAAAAGGTCTTTATTGATCAAAAACTGCATTTATGTCAATGGTGACGTGTTGTAAATGATAGCTGTTATGATGAAAAGTAGTGGGGATACCTGAAATATGCATCATGCCCTGCTGGAAAATACACTTTAAGGGCAAAGCTGTGTTTTGGAACATGGTACCTGGCAGTGTTGTAGTACTCGAGACTCGGACTCATCTCGGACTCGGTCTCGAGACCATATTTTAATGGTCTTGGTCTTATCATGGACTCGTGTCCATTTGGACTCGGAATTGACTCGTACTCGAACATTTTTTTTTTTAGGACTCGGAATTATTCCCGAGTCCACTCGAGTTCAATTAAAAATATTTTTCATGATTATTAATGTATATTAATAAAATATTTCTTTAAATTGATTGACATGCCTAGTGATTGGTGATCTTCTAGTGCGCAAATGCGCATGACAAATTGTAATAAAATTACTTTTAACACCACCTACTATGTGGCCTTTTTACCCTAAACTGATCATATTTTTTAAACTCCAAGTAAATTCAGTAAAAAATAAAAAAAATAAAAAAGGATTTCTCTAAGTAAATAAAAGTAAATTAGGTAATCAACCCTCACTGGTCTCGGTCTCGACTCGGACTCGACCGTCTCTGGTCTCGGACTCGACTCTCTATGGACTCGTCTTGACTCGGACTCGACTCTCTCTGGTCTCGGTGTCGACTCGGACTCGAGTGAGGTGGTCTCGACTACAACACTGGTAACTGGTTTAGGTGGACTAACAGATGGTGGGGACCTGACTGACTTGGCATACAACTGTTGGTTAAAGGTGGTCAGGCTGGTTTGTTGTTGGTCCAAGATGGCCGACCAATTCATGGCCAGTTCGGAAACCAGGTATCATGTTTCAAACCACTTTAAGCTTTTAACTGGATTTTCCAGTTGGGAGATCACATTTCTATTACGCAGTAGTTCTCTTGTTTAGTATACTGTATGTAGACACAGAATGCAGTTCTTATTACTCGACCAACCCATGTTTAAAAAAAAAAATAATTGCTGCCCTATGTTCTATATTTAAATGTCCAGCCTCAGAGTTTAAAACAGCATAATCCAGATGTATTTTCTTTGTTGTGTTGAGTTTTAGTTACATGACCCTAAGCAGACAATGTGGAACTCAATCTCAGGACATCGTAAAAGCATAGCAACATTTATATGTGCATTTCATCCTAGTCTGTCTTTTGATGAACATCTCATCAGAGTTTGTTCAAAAGAAGCTGATGTGACGTGTCATGAAGCAATGGTTTATGGGTAGCGTACTCACTGAGACTGCCAAGCCTAGTTTGACACATTTCTGCTGCATGATGCTTTCGAAGACACCTGCTTTTTTAGTTTGTCTTTCTTTTATTCTGTTTTTTGTATTTTTTAACAAGTGGCTTTACTCAAATTTCTGCATCCTTTACACACATGGAGATTAATATATTTTTTACCTAATTTTTTTGGTAAAATTACTGTTTTGTAACTCCCTCCCTATTCTTATTTTGAAGAACTCGGAGTGGAAAGTAAAACAGAGACATCAGAAGGTGTAAGAAGAATTGGTTGTATACACAGAAGGCGAAAGATCAGGATTAGCTAAGTTAACTCACTAGCTTTCCTCACACAGCTATGTTAAACACACTCACATTGTTGTAGACCTCATGTGTGACTATTTAGAATAGAGAATTACGTCTTTATTAACCTGGTTTCTCTTAGCTAAGCGATTAGCTGAGAAATGAAGACGAGGTTACACATTCTCTGGAAAAGAATGATTGGTTAAACAGACATTGACACCATGGTGATAAAGCAAAGATGATGATGTTGCTGCCTTCAGCCTTGGCGTTTAAATGACCTGCATGCCCTTCCTCCCCTTGCCTGTCCTCTCCTCTTCCTCTCTCTGTGTTGGCTCTCTGCATACTGTTTGTATGGCGCCGCTCTCTTCAAGCAGTGTCCATTTTGCTGATATGTGTTGAATATTGTATGTGTGTTTAAAGAGTGTTCCTCGTGTCTCTTCAAAGTCTCCACACAAACTGTCCTTAGTGAAGTGCTCATGAGAAAACTGTTAAATTTAGTCTCCACAGAATCCTGTTCATTATATTGGCTACTACTTTATTTAATGGTATCAACTTTCTTTTTGTGCCCCATAGTTTAGCACACAAATCTTCTCACATGGTTTTTAAAACATGAATGATACATCATGTGTCATGTGAGTCATGTAAGTCATGTGAGTTATTGAGGATACTAATACTTATAGTAATTCAAATTCGATATAAATCAGTGTGTTATTCATAAATTCAAATGGTTAACTGATGATAGCAAAATGTACGTATTTCTATTAGTGGAGATATACACAGTTTATGTGCATCTGCCCTGAGGAGACAGGAGACTCTTTAAACTGCCTGTTCAATGTAAATCATGGTTTTATATGAACAAACCACACTATTATTTCTTACGATATGTGTGTGTATGTGTGAAAGAAAGTTAAGGATACCAAGTAGGTTACGGCGTTATTGCTTGGATATTTGATCTGAAGAATTGTTTTTCTTTTTCATATACTGTATTTCAACTTAACACCACTGCCGTTCAAAAATTTGGGGTCAATAAGGTGTATTTTTATTTTTTTAAACAAAATGAAATCAGAAAGGTCCGACCATTCAGCAAGTATGCATTCAATTATCAAAAGTGACAATAAAGACTTTTATGCAAACATTTTCTTTTTCAAATAAATGCTGTTCTTTTAAATGTACTATTCATCAAAGAATCCTGAAAATATGAATTACGGTTTCCACAAAAATATGAATAAACACAGCTTTTTCAACACTAAGGATAACAATAAGAAATGTTTCTTGAGTGTAAAATCAGCATATTAGAACTATTTTTGAAAGATCATCATGTGACACTGAAGACTGGAGAAAATGGCTGCTGAAAATTCAACTTTGCCATCACAGGAATACATATCATTTTAAAATAAAATAGAAAGCTGTTATTTTATTTTCCTTTAATTTGTAATAATATGTCACCAAATTACTGTTTTAATAGATTTGTATTACATAGATGCATTCTTGGTGACATTAGAGACCTCTTTCAAAAACTTTTACAGACCCCAAACTTTTGAAAAGAAGTGTATGTTAAATAAGTGAGTGATGCTATTAAATTTTATTAGTGAAAACAGCATAAAATGTAAATTTATATTGTGAGACCTCAGTAACAGTATACAAGTGTAGAATATTATAGTATTATACCTTTAAATATTCAGTGTGTGGTGCGTGTGTGTGCTCTCATAAGTTTTTTTTTTTTAATGGTTAATACTGTAGTTTGTGAACAAGTGTGTGTTTTTGCACAGATATGAGCATTATCACAAAAAAGCATTTGTGGCAGACTGTATATTCCTTGTTGCGTTTGTCTCCTCATCTTCTCACAGGGCTGAAAACCATTGTGGGTGCTCTGATCCAGTCAGTGAAGAAGCTGTCAGATGTGGTGATTCTGACAGTGTTTTGTCTGAGTGTGTTTGCCCTCATCGGTCTACAGCTGTTTATGGGTAATCTTCGGCAGAAGTGTGTCATCTGGCCAGTCAATTCAACTGAATCCTACCTGGCCAATGGGAGCAAAGGCTTTGACTTCGATGAATACATCATGAACGAGAGTAAGTATACAAAACTGACTACTTAGGGTAGTTGCTTATGCAGTAGTGTCAATCAATGCTGCTCTCAGCTTTTTTGATAGTTTTTCAGTAAGTTGTTACTGATTGTCTCTACAGTACAGTTTCTACAAAACAAGTTTTACACTACTATATAAATTGCATTAAAAAAGTAGAAGAATTTCTGGTGATTTCAGGCATGGCTTTCACGTTTTACAAGTGTCTCTTCTTGTTTCAGCAAATTTCTACTTCCTGCCAGGCATGCTGGATGCGCTGCTATGTGGAAACAGCTCAGATTCAGGGTGAAGAGCACACACAAAACATACACACTGCTAAATTAGCAAAACTGGTTTAGTGTTATTTAAATCCAAATTGTAAAATCTAAATATTTATTTCAAAATGATAGCACACTTGATTCACTTCATGGTATGATCTGTTAAAGACAAAAGCACAGAAATATTTGTGGTATAGTATGTGTGTTTGTGTTTGTGTGTGTGTGTGTGTGTTTGTGTAGGCGGTGTCCGGAGGGATATTCTTGCATGAAGGCTGGACGCAACCCAAACTATGGCTACACTAGCTTTGACTCCTTTGGTTGGGCTTTTCTTGCTCTCTTCCGACTCATGACTCAAGACTTCTGGGAGAATCTGTACCAACTGGTATGCATTCATTCCTCTCACTATTGCTGTTTTTTAATTTAATTTAATTTAATTTAATTTTATTTTATTTACTACTTCTGTTCCCTATCACACCAGTTTATTTTGATGAACTGGATAATTTTTCCTTTTACTTCTTTATCATGAACTGGCTTTTTAAATTTATTAAAAAAAATTAAATTTACATTTTATTATATTGTCAAATTTAAATTGTACATCTATTGTTGGTCAACTTATGACGTTCGCTTGGTTTTTTTTGCATTCAAAAACATCAAAATGAATAAGTAATAGGCTATTTTCTACCTTAGTTTTGAGCCTAGCTCAAAAACGCTCGGTTTTTATGGGTGTCTCACATTGAAGACTTGGAAGTAAACTCCCTCTGCTGTGAGTGGAACAGTTTTGCATATTATCTCATATAGTCTCAACTCACTCGTCGATGCACTTGGGGGAAATTGTTTTGAAAACATCCAATATTGTAAAATGGAAACCTGAATGATTCGCCTGTACATGTTCAACCCAGAGTCCGTGTGTTGCACCATTCCTGTCAGATCCAATATAGTTGGAACAGCACCGTTCTTTACTCTTAATTGGTCTGCAAATTCAGTATTGTTTACAAAACGATTCTCAGTGAAATTAAGTGATCAGATGGACAATGTTTTACACTCATCAGATGGAATTAAAAATAAAGTTTAACCATGCAGTCCTATTGGAATCCAGAGGAATCTTATGCAGCCACTGTCTTCTTCCACAACCAGGCACTGCACAATATTTTCTATTGCTCGGTAGCTCGATCCGGTTTGTCATCACGATGTAGGCCTATGTTTTTTAGCTATGTGCATAATGTGCAAATCGGTGGGCGGGGCTAAACCGGTCGTGGTGTTTCATCCTCTTTGACGTCATAGTTCCCCACTTTGAAAAACAAATCGTTTGCTGAGCCTGGTGGCAATAAAAGCTTTTATTGGACTAACAATGACGTTTTCAGTTCTGAAATTTACAGGATATTCTTATAATTCGATTGTCAAAAGCTCAAGGAAAATTAGATTTTCTCAGTTCATCACCCTTTTAATATTGAAAGTATTGACAATTTTTTGTACATTTTTTTCTAATTTTATATTACTCACAGTTTTTACTCACTAGCTAGTTAGCTGCTAACAGACTTTTTTTTTTTTATTTAATCGTTTTTTACAAACAGGCAAAGTCAAGTTAATAGAATTGACTCGAATAACTGTAAAATCTTGACACTTTTCCCACTCCTATTTTCCCACCAAAATAGTTAAGTCAGGTTTTATTCAAGGTCTGCCCACTGATGTAGATAGCCAATCATAGTTTAGATATTTCGAGTGGCCAATCAGATTTTAGGGGTGGATCTGGCCACCATATGTACACGCCTCTGTAAAGCACACAGTGAACATACTGCATCCTGAAGAAAGTTGTATGGTTTTATGCTACAATACTCAAACGCATATTTAAGTACTGTTATGTGAGCTATGCACTTCTTTCTCTTAGACTCTGCGAGCCGCGGGGAAGACGTACATGATCTTTTTCGTACTTGTGATCTTTGTGGGCTCGTTTTATCTGGTGAATCTGATCCTGGCTGTGGTGGCCATGGCTTATGAAGAACAGAACCAGGCCACAATGGAGGAGGCAGAACAGAAGGAGGCTGAGTTCAAAGCTATGCTGGAACAGCTGAAGAAACAACAGGAGGACGCACAGGTAATACACAAATACATGCATAAGCTCAATTAGTCAACTTCCTTGTGCTTTTTTGTTCTTTTTCATTTCTCAATTTTTGTTCTCATTCTTGTCCATTTGCCCCTCATCACTAGGCCAATGCCATGGCAACATCGGCCGGTACAGTATCTGAAGATGCTGTAGAGGGCGATGGGGGAGGGCATCTCTCTCGAAGTTCCTCTGAGGTGTCCAAGCTGAGCTCTAAGAGTGCCAAGGAGCGAAGGAACAGAAAGAAAAAGTGGAAGAAAGAACAGGAGGAGAAAGGTGACAGCGAGAAGGTGGTCAAGTCAGAATCTGATGACGGCAGCAAGAGGAGCCGCTTCCGTTTCAGAGACAACAGGCTTGGGCGGAAGGCCTCAATCATGAACCAGGTGAGACCGGGGTTATTTCCACAGAAGAAGTTTAGGGCTAAATGATATGTCTGGCTAGGCAATGAGAGGTACAGTGAGTTTCTTGAAGAGGAGATCCTCATTATTATGTTCATTCATACTTAATATAAGAACACTAAGGTGCAAATGAATATAAGAGGTGTTGTTCTTTGTTGTCATTATAAAACTATTTTCTTTTTGTCTTTTTGAAAAACTATTGACCTAGATTCCATCTCTGATAGCTATTTTTACCAGATATACAGTAGTTGACATGTCCAATGGTGGAACAAGCTGTACTCCATCTAAAATAATGTATTACCAATATATATTACTGAATAATCTTTTTTTCTAATTGTCACACCACAGGACCATTTAAAATTTAACTAATTAAAACAATCAAACAAATCAGTAAAACATTTTGACTATTTACAGGGCCAAAAATATAACATTTATGCACAACACAACAATTCACAGTGTGCAACTTTTATTTATTTATTTACTTACTTACATAGATGTGTTATGCATCTGGGAAAATGGACCAAAAATATTCATCAAAAATGACTCATCTTGCACACTGGGGCTTTTGCATGTTTTATTCAATAAACTTCCTTCTAGAATAAGCTCCATCTTAATCATAAATACCCCTTGCCATCAGTTAGCTAGCAATAGCATGTAGCATATCACGATTCGTCAGTGTCCCAAGGGAATTCGCCATGCACGTTTGGTTTGTTTGATAGACAGTATTTTGTTAGTAGTGTGAGTGATTAAAGTTAATCTACAACTGTGCTCTCTGACTGTACTGATGCGTCCCTTTTATAATCTGTTATGTTGCAAAAGCGAGCCGCTATGATAACCTCTGCTATTTGCTAACACAACCCAGTTGAGCCCAGCCCAGCCCTTGCTACTACTGTTCTCTGCTCTGTGCAGTCGCTACCACTTTCAGCTGAGTCATCGTCCATATCACCAGGGTGATTAGACAAAGTGCTTCAGCCTTACACTCAAAGATCAGAAGAAGAGGAAGTGCTCTTGCTCAGTGCCCATCTATCTATCGCTGTAATTCTTTCCATCTCATTCATTGTCTTGCTTTGGGCAGCAGCTTATGGATTTATGATTGTACACTTGTCTAAAAGCTCAGTTAAATAACTTGAAACCATGTCAAACCTAGTGCTCTGGAGTTCTTCAATTTGATCTCTCTTTCATATGTTAATTTTGTCACCTCTCAGGGGTTTAACGAATAACACGAGGGCAGTAAGAACACCTGTTTCAGATAAATCCTGGGATCTGTATGTTGTTGTTGAGAGATGTGAGGAATGGCATGGGAGCGCCATACTTTCACTGGCCCTGTGAATTATTTAACCACCCGCTATAAATCTTTCATCTGATGAGAGCAGTAATATGGTGTGCTTAGGCAGGAAGTCATATTCCTGTGCCCCACCCTGCAAATTCTGCTCATATCAGCCTCACTGTGATAATGGATAAAAGCACCGTATTAGGGCAACCGCTGCCGTTAATTGGAAGCTGGTTTCATGACTTAAGCTATTACCGTGTGATCTGACGTTTTACCCCTGGTAGTGTTTTTCCCCCTTGGATTTAGCATGGAAAAGCCACTGTTAGAGATTGTTATGGATACTGAAATAACACACTGCAATCTCTGTAAGACTTTTTCATTGCAGCACTGCGGTCTCAACCCTTTACCAGATCAACCCACTTCTCTTCAGTGAGTGGTCTCTGAGAAAAATAGTCCCTGCTGAGAGATTTGGGCCTCTTTCTGTTGTACTTAGTTTGCAGTGGTCAACCGCCCCATTAGGGAGAAGGCTCTCAGCCGCACCGCAGAGAAAACGCCTGCGCTAGCAACTAGCATTCTGCATTATCAGTGAATTTCAGCAAACAGTTAGAACTCTGCAATATTAGTGGCCTCAACTAGCATTTTGGATCATCTGTGTATTTCAAATGGGAAGTGATTTTTGTAGTCAGAAGCGAGTGTTCTGCAGTAGGATAACTGATTCCTTTTGGTATAAGAGCACACTAACACATTAAGCTACCTTAATATTATATGTTTCTTTGTAAAACAGAATCTTTAATGTGAAAATAATGGATTGTGAAGTTTAGGTGTTACAATTTTCCAGAATCAGTCATAGAATGTAAGTTTACTAAAAGTTTTCATTACAATTGCTAAATAGCTGACTAATACATATTTGGTTAAATTAAGTCATTTCAAGCAGTGTTATTTTGGTATTCTTCACATACCTTTATAGTATTTATTAATGTTTTGATTTAGCTTCTATTTGTACATTTTCATAGTTTTAATTTTAGTTTAATTTTATTTATTTTTTTGTGTGCTATTGTAATACAATATATATATATATATATATATTTCTAATTATTTCTATGTATTTTTATCAGTACTTTATCAGTTATTTTATTTTTGTTAGTTGCCAAGGCAACATTTCTAGTTTTTCATCTAATATTAATATTTTATTTCAGCTTTTCGAAAATGAATTTTAATAGACTAAATTGCAAGCCGGGCGTACATGGTGCTATTTTTGCTGTCGTCGGAGCTCACGAGTGATTTTTTTTCCCTCAGGAAAATGCATATATGGTCACTCCTCTTCCCAACTCATATACATCAGTAACCCTATAGCACACGCGACACGCATTTTGTTGAACAAAATGATAAATGTTTATAAATATATAAATTATAATATATATATATAAGACAGTAAACGGTCTTTGATTTCATGCTGAGTTGCATTGGTCAGCTTTACTGGGTTCTAAGTTATTATAGAATAGAGAACCAAGTGTCCTGCAGTTATCTGTTAAATAATTAATTTAATGATTTTGGTCAGCAGTTATTGTTCTCCACGTCTCTAAGAGTCACAAGTTGGCAGACCACTCAGAAAAAAGAATGGGAAATCAATGCGATGCAAACATCTTTTTCTTCTCAATTTTATATGTTGTTCTGGCTTCTTGCACTCATTAAAGATTCCTCATTCACATGTGTGTCGATCTTCTTTTTTTTTACAGTCCCTGTTGAGTATCCCTGGCTCGCCCTTCATGTCCCGCCGCAGCAGTATATTCAGCTTCAAGGGCTCGGAGAACGAGTTTGCGGACGATGAGCACAGCACGGTCGAGGAGAGCGAAGACCGCCGCGGCTCCCTCTTTGTCCCATACAGGCGCAGCAGCTACAGCGGCTACAGCCAGGGTTCCTCACGCATTAACCCACTGGCACCCCACCCAGGCTGCAAGAGAAACAGCACGGTGGACTGCAATGGCGTGGTGTCTCTGATCGGGCCTGGACCCGGCCGGCTACTGCCTGAGGTGAAAATAGATAAGGCAGCTTCTGATGACAGTGTAAGGACGTCCACAGGGGGCAGGTTCAGAGTATAGGCATGACAAAAGTGGCCGATTATGATTCCAGTTCAGATTTTTCCTCTCTCTTTCCCGTTTCGCTTACCGCATTTTGACTCTGTCCTTTCCTTCACTGAGTTTCTAATCTGTCTGTTCTTTCTTAACTCCAAAATTCCTCCCTTTCTTGTCTCTTTTTTCCCTTCATGTCTTGATTAACAATCTTACTAGTCCCACTCCCTGCCAGTGCTCTCCCTCTGTGAATGGCTTGGCCAATCAAAAAAAAAAAATTGGGGAACTTTTCGAGGGGTCATTTTGTGCACATTAATACCTGTCCTTAACTTATCATGATACCCATCCCCTCTAAACCTAATTTACATTACCATATTACCAAATAAGGTACCTAAAATATTCTTCAGGTCACACTTAACCCACACCTTCATGTCAACCATAACATCAAGTTTAACTCAGAATTTCAGGACCACTCTGTTTCCTTCCAAAAAAAAAAGTGTGATGCAAGAAAAACCTATCCTTACCTTTCAATAACAGCATTCTTCCTCATTAAATAGCATGGTGGATTGACATCCTTATACTCTCTTTGCCTTCTCCTCCTGTGTAGAAAGCATGATCTCGGGCCCAGTTTTCACCCAGCTGTACAGCATGCTGTCTGAACAGCCAACCAAGCAACATTTTGCAATGTAAAATCTAAAAATTGAAAGAAACAGATATACATTAGCCCATTTCAGCAATTCTGATAAATTAAAGTAAATTCCTAAAACGACTTTTCTGGTAAATACACAAATCTGCTGTTAGCACAAGCACGGTATGATACCATTAACACATCAGTACCAAAATACCAGTAAACTCTGTGTTGTGAATCAGAAATGACCTTTAAACGCTGAGCAGTTTCCTTCGTCCACCTGGATGAAGATGCAATAACTGCAGAACCACAGCACTGATGAATGGAAAGAAGGCATTGTTTCAAGCACGAGAGGTGGCGCATCTAGCTCATCTTTGCATAGAAAAGAAAATTAAAGGCAGGAAAGGAAATTTCGAAGAGGCAAGAAATAGCAAGCTAGCTTTGAAATCATAAGATCCCTTTCTTAAGAGCATCTCCAAATCTCCACACCTACTGCAAAACAGATGAACGCGGACAACCAGAGCAGAGTCTGCAAAGCGGATAATTAACTCAATTAACTCTCAAAACACATAACATTACAATAATAATGAGAACGCTGATTTGTACCACCTGACTGCTGCAGATTCATTTCGGCGTTGATAGTGTTGCCATGTATAAACGTATAAATCTGAGTCCGAGAATGTGAACCGGGAGGTGAGGATGTTATGCCGTGAATGCAGCATAAGCTTGTTGTTTTGGTGTGGAGGAATTGTATTTTTGAAAAGGTCCTGTTCACACATGATATCTTAATGGTAATTTACCAGTAAAGACTGTATGTGTGAAATGGGCTATTGTCTTGACCAACACTAACAATACCAAGTGAATTGATATTCAAAAGATGTTTCTAATGGCAGTGAAAACTGGGCCTTAAGCAATGTGTAAATTGTCTTCTTGCATGATGATGTTCTCTGGAGGACAAGTAGGCAACCTTTTGAGCAGCTGGCAGTGATGAATGAATGGTCTTGTATCTAAAGTAAAAAAAAAAGGCTAGATATCTTTCATTTACAATCGTATATATCATAGAGTTAAATGAATAGAGTTAAATACACCCAAAGATGAATTTTTGGGGGGTTCAACGCTTCAATTATTTATACTTTTTGGTCTAGTGTATAAAAGCCAAGAATGGAAACTTTAATTTCAAATTGAGGGTTATGTATGACTCTGTATATTATGTAGCTACTCACTGGAGAATGTGAGGGAATCTATGGTAGGTCTATATGCTGTTGTCTTGCAAATAACCCAATTCTATTAAAGCAAGTCGTTTGTTTAAACTCAATTTGAGACGTATTTAGGTACGATTCTTTATTTAGAGAGAAAATTAGGAATATAGCAGACAATTCAGGAGTGTCTAAATGGAACAATACAGTTGAGTATGAGTTTGGGCTTGTGTTTCTGTCAGCTTGTGCGCATGTGTGTTGACATGGGTTACATGGTTCTTCAAAACAATTCCATCTTTGATCTTTGTCTTTCTTCACATCATGTCATGTCATCAGACCACAGAGGTGGAGGGGAAGAGAAAACACTCAGGTTCTCTAATGGTGTCAGTGGACCAGCTCAATACTTCCTTTAGTCGGAAGGAGCGAGCCAATAGTGCAATGACGGTTGTAACAAACACGCTGGCGGAAGGTATAATGTGACATCTATCTATCCATCTAACCATCTATCCATCCATCCATCCAACTTTCTGTCTGTCTGCTTTCAATATTTTGATCTCTCCTTATTCTTTTTTTCACCTTAGAGCTTGCGGAGTCTCAGAGAAAATGTCCACCCTGCTGGTATAAGTTTTCCAACACATTCTTGATATGGGAGTGCTGCCCACTCTGGATGAAAATAAAAGAGATTGTCAACCTCATCGTGATGGACCCGTTTGTAGACCTGGCTATTACTATATGCATTGTGCTTAACACAATCTTCATGGCCATGGAGCATTATCCCATGACAGAAGAATTTGAGGGGGTGCTTTCTGTTGGAAACCTGGTAAGAAGATGGAGACGAATGTCACTGACTGTTTTACATTTTTTGAAATGCCTCGTGCATGACACAGCAATCAAAAAAAACATGGCACTTAAGTTATACTATGCTCTAAGTTTTGCGCTTTAACCACAAAAAGCCAAAGGGGCTATACATACAGGATGCGTTCTTGTGTTGAGACAGAGTGGAACAGAATGCAGGTGGTTTTGCACTATGATTAGCACATTATTTTGAGTAAATGTTTTATTTGAATTATTTATATATGAAGAGTTCAGATGCAAAAGCCTCTAAATGCCATTTGAAATTTTCTTCTTTAATGATGATTTTTATCAAACTTGTATATTTAAGTTCAGTAATATCACTTAAATAACAATTAATAGGTAATTATCATTGCCATTTAAGTGAAGTTACTGAACTTAAATATACAAGTTTGATAAAAATCATCATTAAAGAAGAAAATTTCAAATGGCATTTAGAGGCTTTTGCATCTGAACTCTTCATATATATATATATATATATATATATATATAGGTTTAATTGACCATGTAATTAATTTAATTGCATTTTTAAATCATTTGACTGTCCTAAATTCCATGGTTTCCTTTCTCAGTCCTAACCATCTTGTCATTTCTGTGTTGAGCTGCAACACTGGACCCTGTCCCACATTCCCATTTTAAGTTATGTCTCTGGCAGTGTAGCACTGATATCTGCTCATCAGAATATGATCTACCTACATTGAAAAATACAGCCTGCATTACACCAATCTTCTGCAATCGTTCCAGTCTCTAGTATCTTCTACAACCCATCCCCTCCTTCTCGCATCTGATTCTGAAATGTGTAGGCTCTTGTACAGGAAGCAAAAGATTAATATTTCACGCAGCTCTGTACAGTGATAAACTGTTAACCAACATGTCCAGTGGTCAAAATTTTTAGAATATTCGACAACTCAGCATAAACATATTAATTTTTTTTTAAAGGAAAGTTCAAATCTGGTCTTTGCAATGGAGCATTCCAGTAAATTATAGCTGGAAATTATCACAAAAATAAACCCCAACATGTTTGTATACCTACAATCTAAGTTACTTTTTTTCTTCTGTTGACTAGATACTAACATATTTATCTACATTGGCAATCTAACATCAAATTTTCCATCAACATTGTTGTTATGGTCATCCTATGACATTTTCCTTTATCTATTTTTATTATTTTTCATTTCAGGTGTTCACGGGTATCTTTACAGCTGAAATGTTTGCAAAGCTGGTAGCCATGGATCCATACTACTACTTCCAGGAGGGCTGGAATATCTTTGATGGCTTCATTGTGAGCCTGAGTTTGGTGGAGCTGGGGCTGTCCGATGTAGAGGGGCTGTCTGTGCTCAGATCCTTCAGATTGGTGCGTTATGAGTGAAGACAAGTCCATGCACATGTTTTTGTATGATACTGTAAATAGCAGTACCAAATTGTATTAGATATGAAAGCATCACTAGTGCCTTGCATTTGAATTCATCCATCTCTATTTTTGTCCTGTGTGTAATATTTATGTAAATATTTAGTTGTATACATTAGCATATCAGTTTTTAATGTGGTATCAACAATAGTGTTATTTTATTGGTATTGGTATGAACTACTGACATTTTGTTATGACATCCATAGTTGTATATACTCTACCATTTAAAAGTTTGGGGTTAGTAAGATATTTTGGTAACGCTTCCTTTTACAGTCCCGTTACCCATCTACATACTATGTACTTTTTATAGTTATTACAGTTACTGCATAATAACTAGGTACTAACCCTGAACCTACTCCTAACCCATGTACTTACCTTATTTTAGCCAGTACTTTCTAGCTAAGTTCACTGTAAGTACTGTACTGTAAGGAAACGTTACCGATTTTTTTTATTTGTCGAGAAATGACGCATTGAAATGATCAAAAGTGACAGTAAATACATTTATAAGTTGGCTGCAAAAAAAATCTATTAAAAACTAACTTTCTATTAATTAAAAAATGAAAGGTTTCCACAAAATATTAAGCAACACAACTGTTTTCACCATTAATAATAATAAGAAATGCTTCTTCAGGCACTAGATCACCATATTAGAATCTGAAGAATCATGGCACACTGAAGACTGGACTAATAAATGTAATAATTTATTTAAATTGTAGACATAATTCGCAATATTACTTGTTTTTACTGCATTTTTGATCAAATAAATGCTGCCTTGGTGAGCATTAAAATGAATTTTTAATTTTTTCCGTCCCCAAATTTTTGGGTAGTGTACAATGTCTCATATTTTCTCACTGCAATCCTTTTGTGAATCCCAAACTTCTCTCTCATACAGCTGAGGGTGTTTAAGCTGGCTAAATCATGGCCCACTCTGAACATGCTGATAAAGATCATTGGTAACTCTGTGGGAGCTTTGGGAAACCTGACCCTGGTGCTGGCCATCATCGTCTTCATCTTTGCTGTGGTGGGAATGCAGCTGTTTGGGAAGAGCTATAAAGACTGTGTGTGTAAGATTGCACCGAGCTGTGAGCTGCCCCGCTGGCACATGAACGACTTTTTCCACTCCTTTCTTATTGTGTTCCGGGTGCTGTGCGGAGAATGGATTGAGACCATGTGGGACTGTATGGAGGTGGCTGGACAAACAATGTGTCTCACTGTATTCATGATGGTGATGGTCATTGGAAACTTGGTGGTGAGTTTTAAAGTTTCCAATGTTGCAGTTCAGCTTCTTTGTCACTATTTCCTCCCTCAATGTAAAAAATGTCCTGCAAGCATGTAGGGTATCCTGTGTCATTTTGTGGTTCAGAAGGAGTTTGGGCCTCATTGGGGTTTGCACATTGTTGAAATAATGACATTGATATTAAAGTCTTCAAAAAAGGGTCCATTCAGGATGCATCTTGATCATGGTTGAACCAAAAAATGTCAAACGGGACAGCCTATGGTCTTGTAGACTTCAAGTCTACAATTAAGTGCAACATAAAAAGCTAAATTGTTTATCTTTCTCTTGATCAGGTGCTGAACCTGTTCTTGGCCTTGTTGCTCAGCTCTTTCAGTGCTGATAATCTGGCAGCCACAGATGATGACGGTGAGATGAACAACCTGCAGATTTCAGTGATCCGCATTAAGAAGGGTATCGCTTGGTTCAAAATTCACGTACGTCTATTGGTGGCACACATCCTGAAGAAGAAACCTTTGGAAGACGAAGACAAACCTCTTGATGACATGTATGACAAAAAACTCAACCTCATGGGTAACCACACTGGTGTGGACATTAAATGTGGTGATCTGAATTACCCCAAGAATGGTAATGGCACCACAAGCGGCATTGGTAGCAGCGTAGGAAAGTACATGATTGATGACGAGCCCATGTCCTTCATACACAACCCCAACCTAACTGTACGGGTTCCCATCGCTGTGGGAGAGTCGGACTTTGAGAACCTCAACACAGAGGACTTCAGCAGTGAGTCTGATGTGGAAAATAGCAAAGATGTGAGTATATTGTTCCTTTTAAGGAATGTCAATTCACTTGGCGCCATTATTATATTTGCCTCTTGATAGCTATTTCAGACGTGGAAGACCAACTCTTATCATGTTGTTATACATTCAGTCTTTGGTATTACACAGGTTTAAGTGAATGATGAATGGTTGTAATGGCAGTAGCAAAAAATCTAATAAAAATGACAACACCAAAGCAGCATCAGAAGCACCTCTTATACTAGGGTCAGAGCTAACATATTGTAATGCTACTTTTAATTCCATACTGGATTTTTATAGAGAAAATGTTTAATAAAAGACATTATTAGTTATTTTTCATTAACTCTTGGGGAAACTCTTATTAATATGAATTCTATAATCTCAGAATAAAACTGTATTATTTAGATGTACATATAATTGTTTAAAAATAATTATTTTCTGATGACTTCATATATTAAAACTAAAGCAGGTGCTGAGCTTATTGTAAAAAAATAATATATATATATACACTGTATATATATTAGGGTGAAGAAAAGCAGTGAAAAATTGTATATAGCCCATACTGTATTCTTCAAGGAATTGAAAATGCCTTACTACTGCTGCTTACTGTTCAGAATTCACAAGGATCATCATTTTGAGTCCATGTTGCTTTTTTCATCATTTTTCTTCAGAAAGAGTTGGCTGAAGGAGTGAGACTTTCTTTTCCTGGTACAAAATGACTTTGTAACATTCAGTCACATCAATTTATAAATTTCCTAAAGCCATAATAGGGCCTTTTAATTAAACATGACTTATGTATTCATAAAATGACAAAAGGAGTCTCCTTGATTCAGTAGAGGATGACTCAAATAAATATAAATTATTAGGACTGCATTGAACTGTAAAGTAAACTAGTCATTTTTATTTTGTATTTGATATTTCAGGAACTAAATGCTTTATGCTTAAATGTATATATTTTAATTTATCAAATGATGAGAAACCTTAATCAAAGGAAGTGTGATCAGATTATGACAGTGTGTAGATAAAGTCAGTCTCGGTAGTTGATTACGAGCTGCAGATTACAGCAGTATGGGTGGATTAAGGCTTTGCAGGCAGTATAAGAATGTTGAGTTGTGCTATTCCTGTGATTTATTGCCTTGCTGCTTCTGCTGAGTGCTGAGCCACTCAGCCAAAGAATAGATGCAGTCCACCAGATGATGTAATGTTTTTCCTTTGAATGTGTGTGTGTGTGTGTGTGCTGGGACACGTGCATATGTGTGTAAATTTCAATAAAATTAGGTTATTAAAGGGATAGTTCAATTCAAAATGAAATTCTGCCATCATATACTCACCCTCAAGTTGTTTAAAACCTGTACGAATTTCTTTCTTCTGCTGAACACAAAGGAAGATATATGGAAAAATGGCAGTAACCGGACTGGACCCATTGACTTCCATAGTATTTTTTTTTTTCTACTATGGAAGTCAATGGGTCCAGTTAACTGTTTGGTTATTGCCATTATTCAAAATATCTTCCTTTGTGTTCAGCAGAAGAAAGAAATTCATACAGGTTTGAAACATCTTGAGGGTGATATGATGACAGAATTTTAATTTTGAAGTTAACTATCCCTTTAAACCTGCTATATACTATATCCCTCATAACAAAGAGCATAGCTAGCCCCTAAAAGGTATTCAATAGTTCTATTATATGTATTAGCATGCTACCAGGGAGCAGATTGAACCAAAAGAATGTCAGCAGTCAGTTGTCATCTAAAATCAAATGGAGTTTAACATGTGTAGCACATACATTTATACTGACTCTTCTGTCATTGTCCTGGTCTCTGTGCAAAGACTGGGTCACCTTGACCCAGTTTAGATGTAACAGATCCAGTACTGCTAAACTACATGCGCTGAACATCTAGCCAGTGGCATTACAGTAGATCATTTTTGTTAGCCAGTCAGAGCAGTGCTGGGTGGGTCTTCATTTCTGATTGGCCAGGCTGGGTCAGGGAGGACTGCAGTGGTGGTGTGTAAGGGTTATTTTATGCCTTTGATGCTTCCGACTGCCGGTGTGTTTGTGTATTAACATTTAGGGTTTTATAAAACAGCTGTGTCATCTTGGCCTGCTGTGATCAGGGTCAAGCTCTTCCAGTAGGCTTAGGAATGTGTTTGTATGAATAGATGTGCCTGTGTTTGCATTCTTATTAAATTAAGATACTGTAGGTACTTGCAGTAAGAGAATATGGTGACTCCACACATGCCACATTTAAGTTACTTCCTTTTAATAATATTATACATTATATACATTCACATTCATATAATTGAATATTATTACTTTTATATTATTTATTAGTAATCAGAATAATTATTATTATATAACAATTTATATGATATAATATTTATTATATTATAATTAAGATATTAACTATAAATAGGATGTTGCTCATTTTTTCTCAGCATTAATATTTTCTGTAGTAAGATAGACGTAAATACAACTGTGATGTATCATAATATGCAACAAAAGTCAATAGAACACGTGATTTGCATAAAATACAGCAAATAGTCATTCATCACTGTCTGATTTGCATATGTAGATTATAGTTTTTAACCTTGTTAATTCAGTTAGTGTCGAGTCAAGGTTAATTGTGTCTTAGGTAGAGTGAATGCTAATTAAGCTAGACACCCAGAAGAACAGTGAAGGTTAGCGCTAGGACACATCTGACTTCAGTTTAGAACTTACTAGTTTAGAACTTACTACAGCATCTCAGGTGCTGATATCAATTACACACATGCACACACAAATAATTAAGACAATTTAGAATTAGAAGAAGTAGAAGACTAAATTAAGACAACATTTTCCATGTTACAACAGGAATAAAACAAGTTAATTTAAACAAATAATGTGTTGTTTAACCAACTTAATAAATTTAAGTTCCTGTGTCAACTAGCAATAGCACATGCTAATATACTAAAGACAATTTTGCTAATTATTATATACAACATTTTGAATGAGCAAGTGGTCTCATTACTGGTAATAAGCACAATTTTTGCTAATTGAGTGAAGCAAAAAAACATCATAGTCATCATGTAACCACAAACATCCTGAGCACAAGCAGCAGTCTTCTATACAATGGTTCATACAAAACTGAAAAACATAATACAAACTCTTCTAAATCTCCAACGTAACTGAATTTTCAGCACTAACAAGTCCAAATCGTTCAAAATGTTACTGTGCTAATGCAGTCTGATGCAAAGCACGCTGGTTATTAGTGTAACTGTCCACAAAAAATGTTAGTTGTCAAAAAATGATTCACGTAGTCCCAGCACAAAATGATTATGGTAACTTTCATTTAACAGTGGGTTTAACATAATCTTATTAATTTGTGACAAAAAGTCAAATTAAGTTGATTCAGCATATTTTATGTTTTTTTATTTGAGTGAACCTTGTGTTTTGACCTTGTTTGTGTGACCATCTGAAAAGACTCTAGTTAAAATAAATAGATCAAATAGAAGTAGAAGAATTAATCAAAATAAATCAAATCTATTTTGGTATGTGTTTTTTCCCTTTAGCTGGATGACACCAGCTCTACCGAGGGAAGTACTATTGACATAAAGCCTGATGAAGAGGAAATGGCTGTAGTGGAGGTCGTAGAGGAATACTTAGACCCAGAGGCCTGCTGGACTGAGGGTGAGAGTTTGAAAGTTAATGTACATTAACTTTTACATCTGACTTTCTTAAATACTTTATGTCTGACTATTTAGTAGGCCTGTCAGTTGAAGAAATAGTTTGACTGAATTACAATGAATTAAGAAATGAGAAAAGAAAAACATGGTTATGTAATATATATACCAGTACATAACTCTGCATACCCAAACCATTTGTGGACTCTAATTCATATTTTTTTAATGTTATATGGATCCAATCCATGTTCTATATAAATTATTTGATGATGCAGCAATAAACTTGCTAGTATACCTTAATGCATGCATTTTTTTACTTTTCTATTTCAAAATATATCCAAAACATCTATTTTAATGACAAAAATTCAAATAAGAGATCAAGTGACAAATATCAGTATAGGATTCGGCCAACAGTTGTTTGTTAAAATCGGCATCGGCCCAAAAAATCTGTGCAACCCTAATATATTTATTGTAGTAAATGTGTTTACCCTTAGGCAATAAAGCAAGCACTGTGAGTGTCAATATGAAATAAATGTGTATTCAGCATATATGTAATATGTTTTTCAGCCTGTGTGGCACGGTACAAATGTTGTGACGTGCCTATTACTGAGGGCTGGGGGAAGTACTGGTGGTTTCTGAGGAAAACTTGCTACCTCATTGTTGAACACAACTGGTTTGAAACGCTCATCATTTTTATGATTCTTCTCAGCTCTGGAGCTTTGGTGAGGTCACACGCATGGACACGCACTGTACAATTATTATTTAAATGTAGAAGCTGCTTTTCTCTCAAAAGTGCAATCATTTCGACAGATGCTGTACACTTGGTGCTCCAATCATTTTTGTGAAGTGCTTGAAGCACACAAAGCACAAAAAAACCCATACATAAATAACTAAAGGAACTCTCTTCCTTTTTACTTATATACATTTTTATGTTTAATAAATGTGTTTCTATAAAATCACAAAATCAATCAAATAATGTTTTCTTTTGATAACAGGGTAACAATTAATTGAATGTTTAGTTGACCTTCTGAGGGAAAACCTATATGTGCAAAACTAATGCACTAGAACAGTAGTGCAGGTAGATTGTAATGTGATTGAGGCTGCATAACATGCTGTGTGCTATATGATCTATGTAAGTTGCTAATGGCTATCACTATATTGCGCTGAACCGGCCGCTGCACCTCAGCAGTCTGTCTTGGGGCTGCAGTATCTCATGTCTGCTGTTAGGGACTATAGCCAAATGCTGTAGAAAAATGCCCCACATGCAGAAGATGCTGCTGCCTCTCTCACAGCTGCTGTTAGGGACCATAGCCAAACTCCCACTGAAGTGAAAGTGTGAGCTAAAGTAAGTGGGGCTGCAGTGCCACACTTTGGTGATGTCAGGGACTGAAAGTGATTGTGAGAATTTTACAGATGAAATCAATTCATCAAACAAAACAATTATTTTTGACAAACATGCATCGTTATACTAGATACATTTACCTTAACAAAAATGTTAAATATGTGAATTAATATTACAAAAAGTAGAGAAATGAAATGAGCATTCAGAAATGATGGCCTAATTAAATGCTGATGAAAATAAATCCCTTTTCTCTGTTTTGTTTCTAAGGCGTTTGAGGATGTATACATTGAACAGAGAAAAACCATCCAGATCATACTACAATATGCAGACAGTGTCTTCACATACATCTTCATCCTCGAAATGTTGCTAAAATGGGTGGCCTATGGGTTCGTCAAATACTTCACCAATGCATGGTGCTGGCTGGACTTCTTCATTGTGGATGTAAGTAACTTATAGTATGCCCATAGATCACTGCCATTATCCCTTGCAGTGCCTCATCATGTGATGCTCTCACAAATAACTTAATTTTCACACAGTACAGATGGATTATTTTGCAGATGTATACAGTAGTTTTGATTATTTCATGGTGCATTGTTAGTCATTTGGGCAATTTATATGTTTTCCTATTCTATTCCTTTTGGTCCTTGTGGTCTGCTTTGAGGGGTCAGTGGTCATTATCTTAAAATTAGATTTGATTTAGAATGCTTGGGTGCTGCGCCACTTACTTTAATCTATTTATTAGTCATGTTCCTTTTCAAGCGCTCACGTTCTACGTCACGCAGTTATGAACAGTCTCGGTTAGATTGTCCCACCGCCCCAGTGCCTTTCTTTGCCAAGTGCATGGAGAGCTTACCAGGTCTTGGATGGCACCTTTCTCTGCCACAAACTACATGAGTAGCTCCTCCCCCTCACTACCCTTGACAGAGGAGCAGTGAAGAGTTACGAGGCTATTCCTCCAATGGAGCAGTCTGTCGTAACACACCTGTTTCCGGCGGCTGCTGCCTCTTGGACGGGGGATTCTCGTCTCCCCTCTACCCAGGCCTCAGCGTGGAGCCAGCCACAGGCAGGCCGTCCAGCCTATGTTAGACACTGCCAAACTTGGGCGGAAGTTGGGTATGTCTGTGGTAGACTTGGTTTCCTGGCCCGGTTTGTAGAAGCCTTGAAAATGCTCCCAACCAATCCAGCTGATTCCTCTGTACCAGCAGACTCGGCTTTACGATTCAGTTCGGCCGGCGTCCACCTAACTTCAGCACTATTCGGTGTTCAGTGACTGTGCGCATGTCATGTGCACGGTCATCACAGTCCTACAGGCGAAGGATAAGATTGACCCGGTCACTCCAAGTTACGACAAGACTTGGACCTGCATCTTTTGAGTCGGGCCCTTTACAAGCTTCCGTTCAAGTTGCGAATGAAGAAATGCGTTTTCAAATGCTCCATCCTCAAGATTGGTCTGCAGCGTTCAACCTAAAGAACTCGTACTTCAGATCTCTATCCTTACACAATGCAGGCCATGCCCGTGTTCTTACATCCGAGGGGTCGAAGTCTCAGGACAAAGCCCTACCCTCCGAGTACTAAACAGGCAGTTAGGTCTTCAGGTCAACTGGGAAAAGAGTAAACTCGTCCACGTGCTGATGATCTCTTTTTCTGGTATGTAGATGGATTCGCCTCCTGAGAAGAGCGTGTCTGGTCGGTGCTGTTAAGAAGTAAGAAATGGTCCCACTGAAACTTTTCAGAGGCTCCTGGGGCACATGGCAGACGCAGTCGCAATAGATTGCCTCCAAACCCTTAACCCGTGATCAGATCTTTTTGTTTCTCCGGACCAGCCACACCTAGAACAAGTGTCCACCAACACCGGCTGAGGGGCTACATACAAACGGGAATGCAGTAACAGGGGTACACCTTGTATTGAGACACTGCAAAATGCTGCTGTCCAGCAAGCATGTACTGGACTGTGGTCTGTACAGACAACATTGCGACCGTTGCAATACACTCCCCTCGCATGTTGCAACTCACCCGCCACCTCTTCCTATGGAGACTCCATTCCCTGACGGTCCAGCTGTTCTGGGACAACTTCGGGGGCTGCACAGTTACATCTGTTTGCCTCCCCAGACTTGTCTGTTTGCCAGTTGTTTACTCCCTGACCGAGCGGAAAACCTTCGGCATGGAGACACAGGCACACAGCAGGCCCCGGGCCTACGCAAAGATGCATTTCCCCAGTGAGACTTCTGGCAAAGCCCTGTGCTAAGTCAGGAAGGATAAGGTGTGGCAACCGGAACTAGTTTTCCCAAACTTATACTCCTCTCGACAGCCCCTTCCTGACCTATTCCTCTGAGACATCTCAGGGACGGGGCGCTGTTGGCACCTGCATCCAGACCGGGACCAGGTGGTGAGCCTGCAAGCGCTGCCCCAGAGGAGGCAGACCCAGCCCTGGCTTTTCTCTGTCCCTTCCACACCTTGAGGTTATAACTGGACAGAATGCAAAGCCTCAAGACCTCAGACCAGCTCTTATCTGCTACAGAGACCAGCAGAAGGGAAGGTTGATTCCAAGCTGAGGTTGGCCCACTGGATAGTGGTTGCCATCATCTTGGTGTGTGTTTCCAAGGTGCATCGTGCCCCCTGGGTGGCGAGCCTCTCCAAAGAGAGACTGTAGCTCCTTCCTGGGAATTGACACAGGGTGCCTCACTGACAGATGTTTTTAGAGCTGCGGGCTGGGCGACACCAACACATTCGCTAGAAAAATAGACTGTGTGTCAAGCCCGGTTGCAAATCATAGGCTCTCTTCACATGAAGCCAGTTTCACTGTAAGCCTGGTTTGAATTGTTGGCTTGCTGTGCCATTCCCCTTCTATGTACTGGATATGTGCGCCATTCTTGCTCTAGTAGAGTTCCTCTCTAGCCGAAGCCTGTTGAGCTCCTCCACACCCTTCAGCAACGGACGTGACAGGGCGTCCGATGCCAGGCCTAACACTCGTATGCACTGGTGGAACCTGTGCTAGGCTGGGTCCATACATTGTGATCCCTACTGTGATCCCATATGTGTATTCTTCCAAGGGACGGCTTCCTGCTGCGAGCCTGTGTCTTCCCTTGGTAGAGCCTGCTCTGCTGTCACTGACAGCTTGAGTCTCCCCCGTTATAGGCTGGAGCCACCTCAGTGACATTCCATATGTTGTACTGCCCAGTATTTTGCCCAGTCCATATGTGTATCCTCCACATGCATATCTTCCTACAGACAGGTTGTGGCTTCCACAGTGTTTTCCTTTCTTATGAAAGGGCACAATTTCCCAGTGTTAACAAGTCTGCCGGAGTGGGTCTAGCGGAACAGCAGTGACTTCCCCAGCCTAAGCCCTGTCCTATCTCAGCCTCAATATTGTGGGGGGATCAGGAGGATTTTGTCTAGACACTAGAAGGTGGCAGCACTAGTAGTGTTTTAATAGGGATCCCAATCAGTCGAATCGTAGACTAAGTCGAACGTTAGCGACTGAAAGGGAACGTCTCGGTTACATTGTAACCCTCATTCCCTGAAGGAGGGAACGGAAACGTGGGACTCTGGGCTCCTCTCGGCTCCTCTGCGAAAAACAAGTGGTGTGTGCATCCACTGCCGTATTTATACCCGCACTGCGGGGCGGAGCGTGGATGCAAAGCTCGCACACCAACGTGTGCATTGGCTCATTTTATCTATACTCGAAGATGACTCCCTAAGCGTGATCCCAATCAGTCGACGCTGCGACTACGTCTCCTTTCCCTCCTTCAGAGAACGAGGGTTACATACGTAATCGAGACGTTTCCAACAGTGTCCATGTCTTGACAGTTTTGAAAGGGTGCGGTCCTTATAAGCTGTGAATGCTCTGCATACCCAAGCCATTTGTGGACTCACTAATTATCATTAACGCTATTCACAAATGAACAATTCCCTTGTTTGAGGTGTACCATAAAGCTTATATGATAAAATCTTGGTAATATATATGTAACTGTCATTTATTTATTTGCCAAACGATGGTAGTTTTCTTCAAATCTGCCAGTTACAGAGGGTTTCGGGTAAGCAGATCCACAACAACTTTGGTGCCTACGCTCTGCTGTTATGTATTATCATCATTGTCCCGTGTTCTGATTGGTTTGCTCAAATATGGAGCATTTCTTGCACAGGGAAAGCTGTCCACTAATAGCTAGCCCAAGCGGAAAAATGTGCAGTTGCTGCCAGAACTCGATCAATGAAAATATTGTATTTGATTCAAATCTAAATAAAATATTCTAAATCAAATGGGGGGAAAAATCATAACTGAAACTATTTTTATAATGTTTCATTTTCCCATAGCGGAATTAATTTTTTTTACAAAAACTGTTAAAGACGGTAGTTATGTAGACCTACTGTAACCATCAGAGGTTATTAATCAATATTTATTTAATATCTATGCATTTGTTAAAGACACTAGTGGTGGTGGCACCAAAGAGGAATTATTAAAATACACCATATTTTGCAAATGGCCTTTTCACGTGTCGTGCCTCCCTCAACTCAAACATCACAATCACAGATCTTATGGTTGCTTGTGAAGGCATGTCTCAACGAGTATTCATGTAGGCTACTTTCAATAGAAGGTCCAACATATTAAGAATACTTTTAGCTGTTTTAAATACCCTGTCCAGAATACTCTGTTTAAGAAGTCAGGCTTGGTATACATGTACTAAAAAAATGTTATGGAAAATTGTTTACTGTTGAACAGAAAAGTACAGAATCATTGTTATTAGTAACATTGTTATCTTCTTTTATTTAATTTCCAGATATATTATAATGTATTATTGCCTTCTGTCACAAAATAAACAGTCAGCAAAAAAAACAAAAACTACTCAATGTTAATGTTAGGTATATGAGCCTGAACTCGTCTACTTGCAAATTACGATCATAAAAAATGTAAACAGAATCAGAAATATTTTACATTTTTAAATGTATAATTTTATATCTATTATAAATAATTCAGTTAGTTGAAACCACATAGGAAAATAGACTCAATCATTTTGCTTCTCCATGTCAAAAATTTCAAGTGACTAAATTTAATGTGAAATCCAGATTAAAAAAAATGTCTGATATAGTATTGACGTTAAAACCTTGAAGACATCAACATGACTGCCAATGTTTACATACAGTACATAGTCTGTTTTGGCATTTTGCAATTTGGCAAGGCCAAATTTCTGCTCTATGTGGATGAAACATAGAACTTCCTAAACGCAAGTGTTTCCAATTGCTAGTTATTGTCCCTGACAGGTACTGTAACCTTGTCTCTCTATAGTGCTGATGGACACAGAGGGCCTGAGGGGGCAAAAGAGGGCCAGGAATTGAGGGTCCAGGGTAAGGTCTCTGTTAGGATTCTCTTGTTCTTTTACAGGAGTTCCTCTCTCTTTGCCTCCTTACTCTCCCAAACTGCCCTGTTACCCTAATGACTCTCAAATGGTCTCGTGTGTACAGTACACAGTTGGTGTTTGTACGTATTGTGTGTATTTTGTGTGTACAAAGTACAGTGAATGTGCTTCTAAGTTTGTGCACACCTCTTCTCTATGTGTCCCTTCACCTCTGTTTTTTGTGTTTCTCAACCACAAGTTTCCTTCCAGGTTTGCTGTAAGCTGCTTTTCAAGCTTTGTCTGCCTGCGATATCAAAAATGAATCGCACAATAAGATCAAAAGTGCAAACATTTGGGTCGCCCAACATACAGAACCTATGACTGGTTAACCCCATGTTTAACCTGAATCTCTCTCCTTCTTTCTCTCTCTGTTGTTGAATACACATATATGCATACATACATGAGCAAACCCTTCTATATGTATGTATATATCTGTTTACTGCCTCTCCAGCTCAGTGTCAAAGTAGGGTCCTCTCTCTTTCTCCCCGACATCCTCCTTGACTCTAACACTTTGGCCCATCTCTTTCTCTCTTCCTCCCTTCCTCTTTCTCTCTTTGTATAGGTGTCTATAGTCAGCCTTATAGCTAATGCGCTGGACTACTCAGACTTGGGCCCCATAAAGTCCCTGAGGACTTTGAGGGCTCTCAGGCCCCTGAGAGCCTTGTCCCGGTTTGAGGGCATGAGGGTAAGATCCAGGGCTGCCTTATGCATGCCAGTCACTCTGTGAGAACACGACTGCATGCCGAAAACCACCATTGCGCAGAGAGCAAAATCACAGCTAAAGAAGAATAAGCAAACCTATCAGGATTCTGGAAATCCACATGACACATTATTTTGGCTAAACCTATCCTTCAAGTGCATGTATTTGAAAACTCTCCGCATGGAAAACCTTTTCAACATTGCGTCATGATGCAGCTGAAATATGAAGATTTAGCTTCCTTTTTTGATTTCTTTGATGTCTGGAAGAATAATGAAATTCATTTTCCATTCAACTGACAGAAAATAATCTTATAGCAACTTTTGGGGAAACTTATGGTTTTTAGAATAAAGATATTATATGAAGCTGCCTCATCACAACCATTAATTAATTTTTTTCTTTTTCTTTTTTTTTAATTGGGCTAAGATCGCTACCATTCATACAACATTATTCAAAGGCCTGTTTGTGATGTTATAAACATCCAAATGCCTTAATGGTTCATTGTTTCTCTCAAAGTACCACTGTCATTTGCTCAAGTCGTCCTCCAGCCTGAACCCCAGTTCCCATGCTCTGTCTTCACCATGCTCTTTTTTGCAATCCAATACTTATCCATTGATTCCTGCATCCTTACTCCAGTCATTAGCAAATACTGTGGGGAAAAAATACACAGCTTTACTTTTTCTCAGAATGTGTCATTTATAATGTATTCTGATCAAGCAGACCTTTGCTGGTAGATCCAGATGACCATATTTAAGGGTTAAATATAAAATATATGAGCCAGATCATTTGATCTAACAGCGTGTCAGCATGGTTAATATTAATCAGTTCATCTTATTGTATTTTTATCCACCAGTTTTCCTCATTTAGGAGTTGTGTGTATTTATGTCAAATAATTGTGTCAGTCATTTGAGCCAAACTTTAAGGACTGATAAGTAATGCAATAAAAGCAACATAATTAGCCAGTAGATTGATTTCTTAATAGTTAATTAACCCTAATGAAATTATGAAATTTAGAATTTGCATCATTTGCATTTTTGTCACTCAAATACTGAATTACTGTTCTTTGTATCCACTCAGTTGTTCATAATCTGGTTTCATCTCTTTACATCGCATATCATGTAGAATGCATGTTCTTGAAGGTGTAAGCAGAAAGTCACGTTCTCCTCCATCTTTCTGTCGTAGCTTATCTCTGAGATTGCATAACCATCTCATTGGCACCCTTTTGATACAATCATACACTTTGAAAAACAACTATAAATTTGAGTTGCACTAATTTATAAATGCCTGAACTGAACTTTGAGGACCCTGATTTATGAAAGGATCACTAAGTTTGGAAAACGAAAATCGAGAAAATCTAGAATCGGACACTTAAATGTCAGGAATCTGATATTTGTAATACAAATTTTTATTTCGATTCCACTTATCGATTTGCTGTGTGCAAATTCTAATGTGATTTCAAACCCCATTTTCAAGCTCAAGAAGATGAGATAGAGAACTCAATTTGGCATTCGTGCCGAAAGCTGTTTTCTTTGCTCACATGTTCAAAGCATAAACGCAAAGAGTTTATGAAACACAAATTGAGTTCTTGTGCGTGTCTTCTTGCTCTTGAATCCACAAATACACACAAAATTCTGTCAACATATCCTCATAAACACAGTTTTGTCTTAATTGTACGTAAACAGTTGAGAAAGAAAAGCATGTGTAACAGTATATTGGATCCTGCATGAGGTCTTAAAGTGACAGCAGCCTAATAAATCTGCTGCAGACTGTGTCATTAACATTAATCAAAAAAAAGAAAAAAAAGAAAATCACTCTGTGATCTAGACTGAATCACTTTTGTAACTCTTATAAGGATTAATCTATATTTTATTTATTTAAAAGGAAACTATGCAGTGTTATTTGACATTTGATTACAATTTCTGTACCCGAACTTTGTTCAGTTGTATTTATTTGGGATGGCTGTTGCTAGGATTGACGCCCTGCATGCACTGTTACTGGCTGACCATTTTGACATCACCCAACCAGTGTGGTGACATCTCAGCTTTTCTGTGTACCATAAATGAGAGGTGATTGGGAGGGTGGGAGTCTTCCTCTACAACAGTGGTTTTTAATCCTGGTCCCAGGCTCTAAACATTTTCTCTCTTATCTGACCCATCTGACTCAGGACAATGATTGAAAACCACTGCTCTACTATGTCTATCTTTACATTTCAACCTCAAATGGGATGGGTAGTTTTCACTTTATATGTGGGTTCTTTCATGACACTAAGCAGTGTACTGGTATGGCAAGAGAATTATTATTATTATTTTGGCTGTTATGTATAAATGAGCAATAATAATTCAAAAGTGGCAATGGTCACCAAATTTAATTCCACATGTCCTCTGGATACCAGCGTTAATTTGCTTCTGCTAGTTTCTTACTACTTGACTCACCATTGTCAAACATGAAATTGCTACCCATTTATTTTTTTTGGAAAACTCAAATTACTTAAATTTAGTATAATTCTGGATTCTTTAGATATTATAGCATTTATAATAATAATTTTATTCAATCATCTGAATGGGTAGCAATATTGAGTTATTGGCAAATAAGGTAGTAAGTTAGTTGTGATAAGCAAATAAGCAAAGCATGTTATATTCAGCATGCAACTGAGAAAAATCAGTGCTGCTATCCTGCAAAAAAAAAAAAATCACTTTAAATAAAACATTTAATAAAACACTAACATAAAGAGTTACATTGCATTTTGTATGTACTGTAGAACCATTGCCATTTTAAAGATCACTTTGTAGTTTTGAATCTATAGCTTAAAAAAGCACATTCATTTATATTTGGGGGCTCTAGCCATACCATTTACATCTTAGTGCTGCCATCTTTAGAAACTACATTTAATTTGTAATATATTTGTGTATTTATCTCCATGCTCTTAACACAAAAATAATAATTTGACTTTTGAGTATTTCATTTTAACCTTTTCTCAAACTTGTATTAGTGATACTGTATATTTGCATGTATATGAACACATTGACGATACGCATCAACAAATGCCAATATAATACTATTTATTTGTTATTATTATTAAACAAAAACTATATATTATTCCAAAAGAGATAAGTTTACCTCTTAGTTTGACTAAATGTGTAGAGGCCTTTATAGTAGAGGAAACTTGGATTGCTTTCAAAAGAGCTTGGAGATTTGCACGTTCCATGTTTAATATCTGAACATCAGAATAGCTCAATTTTGCTCTAACTTTATCTTTTCTTATCTCTCCTTTTCTTTTTTAATTTCTCCCTCTCAAACACTGAAATCCATTTCCCCTCCATTGCCCACTTCCCCCAATCTGTTTTTCCCCTCTGTAGGTTGTCGTTAATGCTTTAGTGGGTGCCATTCCCTCCATTATGAATGTGCTGTTGGTGTGTTTGATCTTCTGGCTGATCTTCAGTATTATGGGTGTCAACCTGTTTGCTGGGAAGTACTATTACTGCTTCAATGAAACTGCAGAGGAGTATTTTAAACCTAAGGATGTCAACAACAAGACAGAATGCTTTGCTCTTATCAATGCTAACTACTCAGAAGTTCGCTGGAAGAACGTGAAGATCAACTTCGATAATGTAGGCGCAGGTTACCTGGCACTCTTGCAAGTGGTAAGCCATTGTCTTTAGCCACACACATCTTTTGTTCACACAAGTTCTTGCTCAGGGAAGTCTCTTAATCCCCTCAAATACATGGGTTGGGCAATGAAACTGAAACACCGGCCAATATAGTGTTGAAGGTTTCATGGCTATATACGCGTGGCCTGGTGGCCAATCTTCACTTTTGCATTTTACATTCCATCAGTAATCAGTAAGAGCAGAGTGTGAAGGCTGAATTAGCAAAGTAATAGCACAGCTGTACATAAAATATTGCAATCCACACAACATAATTTGAGACATATTCGAGTTCAAAAGAGGACAAATTGTTGTTGCATATCATGCTGGCTCATCTGTGACCAGGACAGCAAGTCTTTGTGGTGTATCGTGAGCTATGGTGTCCAGGGTAATGTCAGCATACCGTCACGAAGGACAAACCACATCCAACAGAAGTAACTGTCGACACAAACGGAAGCTGTCTGAAAGGGATGTTTAGGTATACTAACCTGGATTGTATCCAAAAAACAAAACCACTGTTGCCCAATAAACTGAAGAATTAAGTGATGTTAATTGAGTTCACTGAATTGATTAGGGATTGCACCATAGACACAGCGAGACTTGTGACAGAATGGTTTGATGAACATGAAAGTGAAGATCCCATGGCCTGCACAGCATTTTTGAGGTGTTTTGGAGGAGCATGTCATAAAACGTTTTCCTCCTCAAGGATCACGTATATAGTGACCCACTGTTCTGGAAGTGGAATGGCTCAAAATCCCTCTGGCCACAGTGGAGGACTTGAATTTGTCATTCTCAAGATGAATTGATGCTGTATTGGTGGCAAAAGAAGGCCTCACACCATACTAAAACCAGGGTTTTCAGTTTTCAATTTCATTGTCCAACCCCTACACATAAATTCTTGAGAGGATAAACCCAAGTACCCAAATAAACCCACAGTTCATAAGCATAAAACAAACATAAAGAAAAAGTTCCTTCTGTTGTGCATGGCTTTGAGTTTGTTTTTTCTCCTTATGACCTAGGCCACATTCAAAGGCTGGATGGACATCATGTATGCTGCTGTGGATTCCAGAAAGGTGCAGATGTTTGATAGTTACACACTATATCAGCTCTATATCTGTATAGTTTGACACTACTGCCTTTGTTCAAGTGAGTCACTTTTTGCATATTGTTGCTTGCAGGTTGAGGACCAGCCCGTCTACGAGGACAACATCTACATGTATATTTATTTTGTCATCTTCATAATCTTCGGCTCCTTCTTCACTCTAAATCTCTTCATTGGTGTCATCATTGACAACTTTAACCAACAGAAGAAAAAGATAAGTGTTCAGTCTCTTTTTCACCTCTACAAAGCTGACTTTTGCTGAAGTATCTTCTCTATTCTTTGTCTCTTTCTCTCTGTATTCCATGTTATCTCCTATTCTGTCTATATCTTTCTAAGATATGCTTTCAGCTAAGTGCTCAATGGTGTAAACTGAACAGTGCAAATTAGCATGGGAGCGCAATTCCCGATTGCAGTGCAGAGTTCTGTTAAAGTTTAAAATGAAAGAACATAGACGCAGCCGGGTCATTTCCATAATGACCAACACAATCTACCAAGAGAAGCACAAATTAACATTGATTTAAGACATGCTTTTTTAGGCATTAAATAATGATACAAATACCAGTAAATTGACTAGCATAAACCTTACTTTGCATCTGAAAGGGAAACTCCTACAAATGCGTATGTAATAAGGTTGACCACAAAAATAACCCTGTTCTCGCCTTTTTAGCATAATTTTTTACTGCGTGTCTGTAAGTCCTGACAGTAATTTTTTAATGCCAAAAAAGGGCTTGTGCTAGCCTGGGAAAACCCAGACAACTTCCGTCAAATTTAGATTTGCTCTGAAAGTTAGTCTGGCAAAGAGCTCATTCAAGCCCATTTCCAACCCGTCGAAATCGAGGCACCAATCAGAAACGTTGGTGCGGGCTTTACACGATAACGACAGCGCTGGGATTTTGAAGCAGAACGTTTTCTTTTAGTTAAAAACTGAGCAAAGAACGACACTCGGAGCGCAATGCTCTGCATCTCCTTCATCGTTCTGATTGGTTTTAGGTCTATCCGTGACATCCGTTGGCGATGCCCCTCTGGAAATGATTTGTCTATGATGCTTTGCCAGACCATAACTCAGTTACAACTGAGAATGGTCTGGTTTTAACCAGGCTAGGCTTGCGCTGGCACAATCTGTAAAATCTGTATGTTATGTTGTGGGTCTGTATGAGCATGAACCCCATTTGAGCACATATGGTTGAGCAAGATTGTCAGGTTGTAACCAGTCTTCTTTTGTCCCTATACTTTGGAGGTCAGGATATCTTCATGACAGAAGAACAGAAAAAATACTACAATGCCATGAAGAAACTGGGATCAAAGAAGCCACAGAAACCTATCCCTAGACCTCTGGTAAGCATTTAGATCTTTTTGAGCAGCAAAGATTTATGAAAAATGATATGATAGTTAAAACAATTAAACAATTCAATTCAAAATTGACTTGATCCCCAACTGCATCCAATTAGTGATGGAACACTGTTCTTTACTTTATCTATGTCAGTGCTACTTAAAAATACAAGTTCATTGGCTGCTCCCATGAACTGTCCAGTGACAGACTACAAAAAAGCATTTGGCAAAAGGATAAAAAAATGTAAATGTTTTTAAATGTTCTTTTCTTGCAGAACCCAGTTCAGGGGATGGTATTTGACTTTGTCACTCAGCAGGCCTTTGACATTTCCATCATGATACTCATCTGTCTTAACATGGTAACCATGATGGTGGAAACAGATGATCAGTCTCCTGAGACGGAGAACATCCTGTACTGGGTAAACTTCATATTTATTGTGGCCTTCACCGGTGAATTTGTCCTGAAACTCTTTGCTCTGCGACACTACTATTTCACCAATGGTTGGAACGTCTTTGACTGTGTTGTCGTCATTCTGTCCATTGTGGGTGAGTGCTGTTCCCAAATGCTATCTTTCTTTTTTTTCTTGACATACCCTTTCACAATCTTTGAGCTGTGGACAATTTGATAATTTGCTTTTGCCTTGCTTTTCAGGTATGTTCCTGGCAGACATCATTGAGAAGTACTTTGTATCACCAACTTTGTTCAGGGTAATCCGTCTGGCTCGAATTGGCCGCATCCTCCGTCTAATCAAAGGAGCTAAGGGCATCCGGACATTACTGTTTGCTTTGATGATGTCACTTCCTGCACTGTTCAACATCGGCCTGTTGCTTTTCCTAGTCATGTTCATCTTCTCTATCTTTGGCATGTCTAACTTTGCCTACGTGAAACGAGAAGTAGGAATTGATGACATGTATAACTTTGAAACCTTCGGCAACAGCATGATCTGTCTATTCATGATCACCACGTCAGCTGGTTGGGATGGCCTCTTGGCTCCTATCTTAAACTATCCGCCTGATTGCGACCCAGACAAGGAGAACCCAGGAACCACAGTTAAGGGCGACTGTGGCAATCCCTCAGTGGGAATCTTCTTCTTTGTAATGTACATTATTGTATCCTTCCTGATTGTGGTGAACATGTACATCGCTATCATCTTGGAGAACTTCAGTGTTGCCACTGAGGAGAGTGCTGATCCACTGTGCGAAGACGACTTTGAGTCCTTCTATGAAATCTGGGAAAAATTCGACCCAGACGCTTCGCAGTTCATCACCTTCGCCAAGCTCCCAGACTTTGCGGATACATTAGAGCATCCTCTCCGCGTGCCAAAGCCAAATATCATCGAGCTGATCGCCATGGACATGCCCATGGTGAGTGGCGACCGCATTCACTGCTTGGACATTCTGTTTGCCTTTACTAAGCGTGTGCTAGGCGACAGCGGCGACCTGGATATGATGCGACAGCAAATGGAGGAGCGCTTTGTGGCGGCAAATCCTTCCAAGGTGTCGTACGAGCCCATCACCACCACGCTGCGCCGCAAGCAGGAGGAGTTGTCAGCCGTCATGATCCAGAGGGCATACCGTGGCCACCTGGCACGCAGAGGCTTCATCTGCAAACGCCGACCTGCCAACAACAAACTGGAGAATGGCGGGGCCAATCAGGAAAAGAAAGAGGGCACACCTTCCACTGCATCCCTGCCATCCTATGACAGTGTAACCAAGCCCGAGAAGGAGAAGCAGGACGACAACAACGAAGGCAAGGCCCGCAAGGAGAAAGGCCGAAACCAAAAAGACGTCAGGGAATCCAAGTGTTAAGACTGCTGCGATAAAACTCACGGACAGTGATAATGATCATGACGATATTATAATAAAAACTGTCATTTCAAGCGAATGGAAACCCTGATTAAACTATACAGATGTACAGATTAATTTCATTTAAGGGGAAAAAACAAAGCCGAAGTAACACGACAAAAAATTGTTTACAAACGTCACCGGTGTATCGAGGCAAAGAAAAAGTGTTGGGGTTCCTCAAAGCTTGAAAAACTCTTTACAAGTTAAACCAAACATAATCAGCTTCCTGTGTGACACTGTTGCATCAAGACTTGATTTAAACAGAATCAAATACGAACTCAAAAAGACCGATACTTGATCAAGTGTATTTTAGAGGGCTATATCGCGCTTCAGTATGGAACTCTTCACCGAGCAGGAATGTGATAATCTAGGATCGAATCCCATGCTTCTGAACTGCGTCGGTGAACTTTCCATGCAGAAAACAAACACTCATTCATGAAAGAACCGGCTTCCCGAAGTGGATTGCGAAGGATTCTGCACCGTTTCATTTCACATGTGTAAGAACTCAACGTTACTGTGAGAGTGAGCAGGATAGACATGAGTGTGGAACAAAACCAAGAGTCTGGCTGATTACAACGGTCTCTTTGCGTTTGTTAGTGTCGAATATATTTTACATTATTTGAGTGGGAGAAATGGGAGGGAAAAAAAATGAATTAACATTTAACATTTTGCCCATGTCACCCTCAGTAACTGTGTCATGATAACTTTGTTATACCTGCATCAAAAGGCTTTTTCTACATGGGCTTTCACACCGATAGGACCGGGGGCAATAACCAGGGGCCCCCAATACACATCTCCAAATGAATAATAAATTATTGTGCTTGTTCAATGCATAGAAATGACTTGCATGATGGCATGTTTTGATCAGAAATTTTGCATGAGTAATCATAGTCCACAAAACACTAATACAGACCACCACAGTGGCTTGACGATGTTTTAGGCTGTCCACTGGCTAAATTTATGACCAGAAATCAAATTTCATTTGATACTGAGAAACCCGAATTGGGCCTAAGATGCTAGACTGCATCTTCTCCTCTACTTCTAACATTATGACATCAGGACAGAATTTGGGATTGGCTTTAGATGGTGCAAAATGCCTGTGACTAATCAGTGGCTTACGTACATTGAAACAAAGACTAGCATTGTGGCACATTATTGGAGAGGAAGGATACAAGGGACATCCCATTTTTTTTGCTGCTCAGGAGATAATGAATGGGAAAACTAAATGTTGGAATGTGTGTGTGTGTGTGGAGACTGGAGGAAAGTGATAGAAAAATAACACTGTAATTCCTAAAGCTTCTTATTTTATTTGTATTCAGCAATATTGCTTGCCTCACCTACAGCACTGCCCGCGCTGCGGGTCATATGCTAGGTGGGTCCAGGGAGGGGCAAGAGGGTGGGGGTCAAAGTTTTGGGCATTATTAGGGGTGTAGCAAGTTGGTTGGCATTTTTAATCCTCATCAGGGGTTAGATGAGAAGATCTATTACTGTTTTGAGAAAGTGGCAGTTTTTTTTTATTTTAGAAAAATAGAATTATGATACTTATTCATTTGATTTTTACATGCTATATTACTTTAAAGAGTTCTGCAGCGTGTCTACGTCTAGTCTCGTCACGGTTCGTCCCTCGAGGATCAGCCGGATATTTTTGTATCCGTGTATAGAGCCATCACATCTTCAGCAGTGGTTTGATTGTAGCCAGGACAAAAGGACAGGACTTGAGGGATGGTTGGGCAGTCACAGCTGTTTAAGGAGAAGCCAAAGATTATTCGGTGTGTGCAATTTGTCTCTGGAAGTTTCTGGAATGTCTCAGGAGTGGAGCGGTCCTCTCCTGCTTAACACTTTCAGACAGACTGATGCTTGTTGACTTTCCCCTATTTTTCTCAGGATACAACACAGATGTATCATGTGACTCTGATGTGATCAATAAGGGCCTTCAGTGGGTCCCGAGAATGTTTGTAATATGGGGTGGAGCTAAAGCAGGAGGGCTCCCACCTCATTGAGCTCTCATGCAGAGAGAAGAGCAGGGCGATCTAAAACAGAGCCTATATACGGCTTCGTAGATTTCAGACCGTAATGAAAGTGTTGTTGTGGCATTGATGATGAGATGAGCTCCAGACTGAAAAATAATGAGGGCCTTGGTTTTAAATGTGCAGTTATTCGACCCCTGGTCAGCTTTGTTTCTCATCAGTAGACCACCACACTAATGCCAAATAACCATTAGGCACTGGTCCCACAGCAGCTTACTGTGAGCCGGGCAACTCCACACATCAGTGCAACTACATTTTCAGTTTCTGTTAGTGATGCCAGCGGTTTTCCCTTACCTTTCATCTGGTGTCGATGGTCCAGTTTCTGCATGCGAGGGTGTTGACCTGAACCAAAACAAACAAACTAACAAACCAACAAAAAGTCTGCTCAGCAAAGCTCAGCCATTCTCATTTATGCAGCCATGCAGGCTCAACTGTATAAACAACACAATGAGCAAATAACAGATCATACACTCATTTAAAAACAAAAATTTATGAAAAATCAGTTCAAAATATATTGTACAGTATAGGCTATGTTGTAAGCAGCACAAAATGCTGAAAAGTTAAGAATGAACTTTTTAAGAGACTATAAATAATGTAATATATAATTTTATTTTAACAGCATGCATAGTTTTTTGTAAATACAGAAATACTATAAAAAAAAAAAACTACTGCTATTAATCTAATACTGAAAAATGATTATAACCTTGATAGAATGGCTTCACTCATTGCCCTGGTCTCACTAGGTAGACTGTGACATATTTGTTAGAAGGTGTAGATTTTTTGACACACTTTTCACATTAAAGAGGGGAATCCAATATATATGTTCAATGCAAAAAGTATATATAAATCTATACATCAATCAAGACATATATAGAGCTATACGACATATGTATCTATGTATACATGTATATGTACATATGTGTATATATATGCACACATATACATATGTAAGTATATATGATATGAGAGCACTGTCCTCCTCTGTGTTGACCTCTGCTTGGAGTGGAGAGGAAGCACTGGCTGTCATTTTCTCGCGTTCTTCTTTCTTTCGTGCAATACATTCGGTGAACGACCAAAACTCTGACCTGGCCCACGCAGTGTGCGCTTGTGTGCGTGTTTGGGTTCGAGCGAGTGATGTCTGTGTGAGTGCGCGGGTCAAGCTTTCGATGCACGATGATGTACTGGCTGCTCGCTATGGCTTATGTCGCCCGTTTTTTGGGAGGGGAATGCACTACCAGCAATTCATTTACACCCTGTGTGAATAATACATCCTACCATCTCCAACTCCCATACTACGTACATATGCACTGGACGCCTCATGTTCTTCCCCCATAAACCGTGTTTTCATCTTCTGGCTTTATCAGCAAAATGCCATGATCTTTCAGTCCGAGTCTGAGAAAGCGAGTATGTGTGTGCGTGTGTGCGTGTGGGGTTGGAGGGGACGGAGTGTGTGTGTGTGTGTGACCGTTGGGTCACTTTAAATGTGTGTGATGCAGCTTGACTTAAGCTTAGCTTGTTCTTCATTTCTTACACAGCAATGCAATTTGCAGTCTTAGGTTTGGTTAGGCTTTATATTATGCTTTTCTTGTCTTTGTATGTTTGTTTAAGGTGCCTTTTGCTGCCAATTTTGTTTGTCAAAAATGTAGATGATGTTGCATAAAATTCTCCTAAACAAGTGGAGCTTGTTTAAAATGAGCACTGGGAGAAAGAACTGAACTAAAGAATGTCTGTGACATCTATTAAAAAGCAAAAAAATTAAAAAATAATAAAAACGAACAAAAAAAATACAAAATACAACAACAACAAAATTACAAAAAGAGGAAAAAAAAAAGAAAAGAAAAAAGAAAACTTAACTGGCATCAGCCTGACTTCATCATCAGAGATTGTCAAATAGCATGGGGTGGGAAATGGAGTGTGTTGGTCACTCGATGAATCTCTTAAAGGTTGAGTCTGTTGAAAGAGAAACAGTTTGCCTTCTGTGCTCAGCTTATGTTAATTTTCAGCCACTTCTTTTTATTTTTCTATAAATACTTATTTCTGTCTATTATTTTGTAGCATGACTGAGATGCTATTTCCTTCATTTGCTGAAAATAATTCAAGTGGTTTTTGGTTCATAAAATTGTTCTTATCTCTTGCCACTGATGTTGGAGGGAGAGGGTGTGTTGCACAACCACTTGACTTAGTGAGAATCAGTGAAAGATTGTCTTCATTTGAGCACGAAACCTTTTCCAAACAATAAAGCAGCCTTCCAGTTATGCCTGAGTGCGTGTGGTTTTTTTCCTTTCTTCTGTAAATGATGTTGAACAGTGTACTGCATATCATTTAGGAGGGTGAAAGAGCACTCGCTAAGGCTTTTCACATTTTTCACTTTTCACAAACCCTGGATTATGTTTCAGAATCTTTAACATGGGGTTGGAATTTATATATTCAAGTTTGTATAAGGTGTATATATACTTGACTTCACATTCATGAACTGAGGCCTGGTTTTAAAGGGATAGTTCACTTTGAAATTAATTTTTGATATGTTTTAGCTTACCGGACATCCAAGATGTAGGTGTCTTTGTTTCCACAGCATTTTAAACTTTGACATTTTTTGGTCAAATTGTTGTTTGTCAGTCCTATTATGCAGGTCTATGCATGGGGATGTCCTAAAAGAGCATGCACAGAGAATTCAAAATTAAACATGATTTAATGACTTGTGAATGTAAGTACACACTGATGGCCTAAGATACGAAACGAGCGGTTTGTGTGAGAAAATGAACAGTATTTAATAAATACCTGCATTATATGACTGACAGACAACAACGGTTGGATCGAAAAATATCAAAATTGAAAATGCTGTGGAAACAAAGACACCTACATCTTGGATGCCCTTGAGGTAAGCTAAAACATATCAAAAATTAATTTCAAAGTGAACTATCCCTTTAATAATAATACCCTTTAAAAATACGTCATGTTATTTATATAAAACATATTTTATTAATATAAAAAACAATATTTAAATAAACAATATAGCTTGTTTTCACGTGACGTCACGCCACTGGGTTGCCATGGCGCGAAATAAAAATGGAGGGCAGGAAGTGATTTTCTATAATTTTAGGAAGCACTATAACACACTCAAAATGCCTATGTTTTGCGTCGTTTATGGTTGCTCAAATCGATCAAACCACGAAGAGTTTTTATCGTGTGCCAAAAGTTGTTGTTCATAAGGGGGGAAAATACAAGAAATTGACAGAAAAACACCGGGAAAAATGCCTTGCAAACCTACGTCTGTGGTGGGGAGGAGCCGAATGGGAAAATGCCCATGTGTGTGTGCAGTGATCACTTCGTCAAATGTGAGTTAATGGGTGATTCTTCAATTGGGGGCTATTTTGCCATCTTAGATTTTGATTAATGAAATTTCGTTAAATTTTGTTAGAATTATGTCAAGACAATGTTTACATGTTTTGATGTAAAGATATAATAATGGCCGCAACTGAGCTTAAATATTATTTGAGTATTTTATATCTATTTGTCAACTGGCACTTCAAAATGTCATTCCCATCACAACATCAAAAAGTCTTATAACGCACAGAATGTATCAAGGAGATCATTTAAACTCATTTATCTTGCAAATAGTTTTAACCTTTAACAATGCGTATAAAAAACAAAATGTTTCCACTCAGCGAATTACGGATATTTTCTTGTTCTTACCATAAAAACGTATTTTTCTGTGTTCGTCAAAGCACACTTTTGTTTAATTTCTGGAAAATTAATTTTAGATGTTTTTTCTTTGAATAGGTGAATGAGTATTTTATTAGGCTTTTCATGTAGCACCTCAGGATTGAACATAAAACATTTTTAAAGGTACATTTGCTGTAAATTAAGCAACGTGGCGGTAATGACATACTGTTCTGGTAATGACATAGTGTTTTGGTAATGACATAAATGAAAAGTGCACTGATACGTAAAGCAAATTTAAAGGCTTAAAATAATGACTTTTGGTGAGTGTTGTTAAAAGAAATCGCCCTGGTTGCGTATGCAACCCACCGTTCCTGAAGGAGGGAACGGAGGACGTTGTCGACTGTTGACTGAATGGGGATCGCGCCAGAGAGCCTATGTTCTTCGAGTACTATTGAACGAGCCAATGTAATTGGCGTGCGTGATTTGCATCACACACTCCCGTCACTGTAGGGACCGCAACGTATGGACCCAGCCTAACACAGGTTCCACACTGCTTATGAGTGGTAGGCCTAACACCGTCGAGCTGGTACTGTGTAGTGGAAAAATGCCTTAAAGTGTGAGATTACTTTAAGCTTTCCTGTTTCTTTTCTTCTTTTGTATCTTTCTTTTTCTCTGTAAACATACTGCTGATATTTTACAGGATCTCCCTTCAATTTTTTTCTATAATCTCTAGACCTTTCTGTTGATTTCTTGGAAGCCATTCTGGTTAAAAAAATAAGAAAAAAATGTTTTATGAAGTAAGACCTATCACTTAAGTTTCACTGTAAAACCACAGTATTATGCTTCTTTAACTTAATTAATAAACACACAATATGATATAGATAGTGACACGGAACATGTCATTACCACCATCACTTGTCATTACCATCACAACAAGTTGTGTGTTGGTAATGACGTGTTGCGGTAATGATATTTTTAATTTTTTTCAGGAAAAAAAGATGCTAGGTCATGGTTTTGCTAACATTACTCAACAGCTAGTACAAAAAACTTTAAATACACATAAATCACGTGAATGTATATATAAATGTATCAAAATATTGCTGCTACAACATTTATGGTAATGACGCTGAATAAGTCTACTCCATGATCAGAAAGAATTCAAGATTAAATAACTTACTTTTTCAGACATCAAATTTCACTGTTCTTTCATGGCTGACATGTGCTCCACTTCTAGTCTTCATTTCCATGGTTACGGCATAAACAAGTCTCACCCTCAGAAATATCCTTGTTGTAATTATAGACTGTTGCGGTAATGACAGTATTGTTGTGGACAATACTAAATTGTTAAAAATATTCACAAATTGCACAGATATTAACCCGAATTATGCATCAAGTGCCTTTTAAAGTTACTGTTTAAACATATATTGTAATTGTTTAATGAACTGATTACATTTTATCACATTTTCAGAGCAGACAAGTTTTGAAGTCTGGGTTGGGGACAAGGCCTGAATAGCCAAATATTAGTGATGAAAATAATTTTAAAAATGGAAATCATACTGATTTTTGTGTATAACATTTTTTCGTGGTACAACAAATATAATTTTAAATAACTAAACTGTTTATTTTATAATATTGTATTTTTAACATGAATGTATAACCTGGGGACATAAAAGTTCCCCTAATTGAAGAATCACCCTAATACATTATTTATGTGGCTTATAATTACATTATTCAGGTGTTTAAATACACTTAGCCTATGTGGCTGTTCGTGTAACGTACCAGTTTCCGAACTTTGTAAAGTCAAAGTATGTGTGTAAGACGAGTTAGTTGCTGATATCTACAGCCTTGATGGCAGGCAAATCTCTCAATTCAGTTGAAAATCGGTCCTCTTCATAACGTAAGGATCTCGTCCAACATATGTTTCGATTTTCTGTTTATATATTTCTCTTGTAATAGCGTCTAAAGTAGCACAGTACGGATTTTCCTCCATCTCGTCCATTGCGCTCTTCACTCCTTGCCCTCCATCTGCATTCCTCGCGTCAACACAATCACGTGACTGCAAACCACCTATTAGCCATTATATATAAATTATAAGAAGTCTGTACAATAGGAAACAAACACAAGCAAACAGTTTATTCAAAAGTAAAAATGCAGCACTAATTATAGTAGGCCTACAGGATTTCAGTTAAATAAATACACCGTTTTGAAACTTCACTTTGCCTGCCTTGGCCAAATAATTTGGAACAATTAATAGATTAATAAGACCAAATATTGCCAGCTTGATATAGAATGCCTAAAATAAATCATAGGCCTACTTCATTTTAAAACACTATCTACAGAGCCAGTGGCAAATTCCCAAAGGACTGGATAAGTGAATCTGTTCTCGGCGGGTAGGCCTACATGATGAGCACTGAACAGCCGGTGATGCCCTTGAGCCCGAATCTGGGAAACCGTTTAAACAAATTGTCTAAATAACTACATTATCGCCCAAAAAAAATATTCCATGACACAACAACAGTAATATTTGTAAAATTATGGTGGTTTTGCTCATCCGCCATGACACTTTCCGTGAGAAATGTTGAAAGCGGTTGATACAAACGGTGTTACGGTTCGCGTGGTGATACTTGTAGAACATTACATGGCCGGAAAACGGCTCTCAGCCAATCAGAATTAAGAACCATAATGAACTGTTGTATAAATTATATATGTATAAAAAATGCAAAAGTACTGCCTGGGTCCTCAAGGTATGCATACATCCTCTGTTCAGAAATCACTGTTCCATGGTGTTGCTGGATACACGCAACATTGACTTTGTAAGGACTGCTGACAAACACTTCCTACGGTTTCTGTTTTCAGTGTCATTGATGGGGTTGTGTATGTCCCCGTTCTGTGTTCTTATCATGATGAATTGAAGGCTGTGTTAGCTGTTGAAGAGCATTCCTCCACTCCACCCCTGTCAACTGTGAGCCAAACAAAGAATCACACAAAAAAAAAAAAAAGTCCAAATGTCCTTACTCCAACTGGTGGTTAAAAAAAGAGAGAGAGAGCGAGACATAGCTTGACTAAAATAACAGGCAGAATAATTTTGTGGAACTTTGAATTGAAATGTCTTTAATTAGACTGAATTACCAACATATAGCCTACTGGGACTAGATTCGTTTTTACTCACTTTATCAAGTTTCTGGTGCACTTTGCCCAACACCACACCCAATTACTGGTAAATATTTAAACTCTAAATATGGACTAAAAACCAGCAGATCAACATTTGTTTTAACCAAATGATGTTTGAACTATGACAGGGCCAAAATGTGGGGAAATATTTGATGACACAGTCACTTTACATGTTTATCTTCTTTTGTGTTTCACAGAAGAAAGAAAAGCATAGAGTGACATGACATTGAGTAAATAGAGTGATATATTCAAGCCTACATGCTAGATTACTTTTCTTTATGTTGTATAAAAGAGAGTAAAGTGGCATCATATACTGTATGAGTCATTTAAATTTGTAGACCAACAACCATTCTCTGGTCTAAAACTGGTCTACACAAAGATGTTGATCTGTAAGATTAAAGACCCGTTTAATCTCTATCAGTTTTAAGATTAAACGGCTCACACTGAGGCGAGAACATATTGAGATTTCTGAAAAACAAAGCGCTGAGGGTTGTGTGTGCTGGGAGGTGGGGGGTGGACGGAGAGAATAGAGCATCTGTCACACTCTGCTGCACAGTGTCTGCAGGGAGTGCTTTTGGGTGGGGGGTCGCCATAAAGAAGAAGTGGAGAGTCAAAAGTCAGAATCTGTGTTTAGTGTTCAGTTTGAGAGAGTTGAGGACTTCCGAAATAAAAAGAATATGTGGGAAAAAATTATGATTGAAGGAATATTCGTTTGAGAGTGTTTAAACGGTTGGCCACTAGAGGGCAACACCCAAATAGTACACATACGATAACTGTCAATAAATCGAAAAGAGCGTTAAATTGAACTACTATAATAGAATAAAATTAAAAATATATACAATTAAATTTGAGTGTGCTTTTTACATACATGGAGGGGATGGTGGTTTAGAAAAGATTTTCACTGTATCACTGAACACTGTCACAAATGAACACAAACCCCCTTGACCTTTTCCTTGAAAGACCATGTGACACATCTGCACAGCCATAAGGTTGTGATTTTCTGTTGGGAGTTGAAGACCATGATATGTGAATATCACCTTGGACATGATACAAGGTGACCTAACGGCACCAGCTGCGCATTTGGCACTTATGGACTAGTGCTAAGCATGAATACTGTTAACTGTAAAGCCTGGCTGTAAAAGCCCAATACTTGCAGATTGTAGAATAATAAAATCATTATGTATTTGAGGACTGCATACATTAGGCTGCTATGATTTTTTAAATATCAATATCAGCTTGATTTATTCTGAAAGAAATTAATACTTTTATTCAGCAAAGATGCATTAATTGATCAAAAGTGCAGTATTGACTTTTAAATTCTTACAAACATTTCGATTTCAAATAAATCATGTTCTTTTAAACGTTCTATTCGTCAAGGAATCAAAAAAAATAAATTTTTCAATTTCAAAAAATATAAAGCAGCAGGACCGTTTTCTACACAAATGTTTCTTGAGCAAATCCAAATTAGACAGATTTCTGAAGGATCATGTGACACTGAAGACTGTAATGATGCTGAAAATTCAGCTTAGCCATTAGGAATAAATACTGTATTTTTAAATTAAAATAGAAATTATTCAAATACTTGTAATTTGTAGTAATATTTAACAATATTACTGCCTTTGTAACAACAAAAATCAAGAGAGCAAATGCTGTATTGCTACGATAGTTTTTATTTTGTGTATTTTTTTTTTCTTGAGGTAGACATTTAGACATGTAATACACAATTGCATACTTTGAACATACAGAAATGTAACAGTGAGGTAGATGAAAATTGTACATGTATGTCCCATATATTGCATTATCGTGAGAGTTAAAATAACATAAAACTTCATTTTCATTTGGGTTTGTACATTTCAGTGTATGTCCCGCTTGCCTCTCCATAACAAAAGCTCTCTATTCTTTCACTTGCCTCATTTAAAACAGAGAAGGGTCAGAGGGTCAGAGGAAAACGCATCCAGTGATCAACTCAGGGGGCTGGGACAGCTCTCTAGGTTTCCATAGTAAACGTCACAATAGGTGAATTGTGGAAAAGACTGCAAAAACCCTTTGAGCCTTTTTTTGCAGTAGCCCTGTAAAAGCTATTTTATGTGTTCTGTACGCTGTGCATTTTAATCAGCAAAATACTGTTTGTAAGGTTACAATTTCTTTTTTAAATGATGGACATGGCAAATAAACTACACTAACTAGACAATAAAAGACGAAAACATCTGTCAAACTCAAAATATGGATAAGATAAACATTAAGTATGGCTTCATTCACAATTCCTGAGGGAAATCAGATTTACATTCAAGGCTTATAGAGGAATCTTAATATTCCTAAAATAAAGAGTTTTATCCCACTGACTTCAGTGTTGAAGAACATCCATGACTATTACCACTGACATGCTCACTAACAAAATGTATGAAAACCATATGACATGAAACTCTCATATGTGTGCTTTGATTTACCATATTTCTCTCTCTTTTCCATTCCTCTCTTTCAGTCTTTCTTTGGCTTGGATTTCATTGATTGAAGCGGTGGATTAGTGCTTGCCACCATAATGTGCTTCACTGCACAACATAATTATAGAGAGAGAGAGAGATGAGAGAGAGTAAAAGAGGAAAGGAAGAGAATAAAAAAGAAAGAGTAATTTCAGGGACATAAAAGAGTGTTTGTGCTACAGGTCACATGGAAGCTGCAGTCAGGAATAATGATAATGTGCATAAGAGAAACATCTATCTTCTCAGTCACCGTCATCTGGTCTCATACCGTAATAATATTCGCCCTGATGTTTGATACGTTCAAGTATTGCTATAATCATGTATAAAATAAAAACAAGGTCAGACTGACTACATCAAGTAGACTCAGGGATATGTGTACTGTCCCGCACCTCCGTAAGACCTTGTCTCCGGAGGCCGTAGATGACTGGTCTTGCCCACAGAATCGGCTTCGAGATCGGACTGAGCGGAAAGTCTATCGGGCCTGTAGCTCTGAATATCCGTCCCACAGCTTTCATTGACATTTCCACCACTGTCGCTGTTCTGCCGTTCGCTCTTGTCCCTGATTGTGTAAGGCGACACCCTGGCTGTTTTGGACTGGTCGAAGCCAAACTTCCTGTTGCGTGGGAGATCAGCAGCACCATGGCTGCTGTGAAGAGGCGTGGGGGTGTGTAGACCCGAGGGCAGCAGAGCAGGGGTGCTGTGGGGGTAACTAGCCGTCAGACCGCATTGCTGGGGATAAGCGTAGCCTGGTGCTGGGGGCAGGTATGCCGACGGCAAGGCAAACGCTGGTGACGGAAGATAGGATGGTTTAGGTAGCAGATGTTGGCTGCTGTAGGATGAAGGGTAGTCCTGAGACGTGGAACCGCTGCTATACTGCTGCTCGGAAAGATCACTTCCGCTCCCCTTCAGTGGGTCTAAACCGGGAGGCCCGTCCGTGCTGTACCCCCCAGGCCAAGGCTCCTGGTGCTGCTCACTTCTCAGGAAACCCCCAGGTTCTGGCAAGGCCGAGTTGAAGGAATACCTCTCTGCATAGCGCTTTAGCAAGCTAGAGGCACTGAGGGCAGTGATGTCATCAGTGTAGCCGGAGAACGCAGGACGACCGGGCTGAGGATATGGGAGGGGCTTAGGGTGAACTGGAGATGTGGTGGAGGAGACATCATAGTGTTGCTCCGCCCACTCAGATGACCACATCATTGCCACACCTGGAAAATCCAAATATATAATGATAAATTAATAAAGCTTTTAGTTTGGCATATTGTACATGCTAAAAGAATTTGTTTTAAAGGGATGAAAAAATGAAAATTTAGAAAATCTGCACATTGTTACTATTACTTTGTATTCATCGTTGAAACAAGAGTCACAAGATAGCTAAGAGGTATTTAAGGAACAGTTCAAAAATCAAAGTTCAGAAATTATACATGAAAAAGATGAAAAAAGAGGTGATTAAAGAGACACTTTACTTACTATCAATTAATAGTTTATTTACAATTACTTTTTATTCATTGCTGAGAAAAGATGCACATTATAGCAGGATGTATTTAAAGGGATAGTTCACCAAAAAATTCAAATTCTGCATGATGTTACTTTTTTTTACATTTTTATACATTTTTCACTGAAAAAAAGGACATGATCACTAAGTCATGACAGCATGTGTTTTTTTTTTTTTGTTTTTTTTTACATTTCTTTAACTCATCAAAATAATTTAAGCAATTTCGTTTGTTATAAGAGATTCAACTACATTTTTAAAAGTTAGTTTAATATAATTTAAAGCTGCAGTCCGGCATTTTTCCTATGTGATTTTCCTCTTTGTCGCCATCTCTGTTCGAAATCTGCAATTGCAGCCATTCGCGGAATTGACCTATGGCTAAGCCACGCCCCCTCCACTCACTCGGACAAACAGTCAACATTCAGGGACAGGCGCTATGGCAGCGGTCACAGTAGGAGACATTTCACTGGAGGCAATTGGTGATTTTGGAGACAGAACGATTATATATCATCTCAAAGTCACCTAAAGTGGCTTTAGGTGCATTGGAGAGTTATATTAATAATTTTATTGTTGAGAAGGTCGATGAAAAGCTTCAGCTCTCCAGGAAAAAATGTACAGGTCACAGTGTAAACGAAATAAACCACATATCGTTGCCATCACCATTTGGTGTTGAGAAGCCACATCTCAACATATCTCGGTTGAGATGTGGCTTGGGAAAGGGTAAAAAAAATACACGCCATCACCCAGCCTCTCGGGAACCTAGTGTCAGAGTTGCATGTACCCCATGCACACCGTTTGACCATTTTAAACTTAAAATGACAAGGAAAAAACTAATGAAAACTGACAAACTGCAATGGATTTCAATGGACGTGGAAGCAGTGTGTTGGGTTAGCTGCGCACTGTGATTGGCTCATCACGTTTGAGGGCGTGGTCAGCCATAGGTCAATTAACAACTTTACGTAGGTTGTACTTCAACACCCTTGATGCGGCACAGCGTGGATGAACACAATTTTTGATGAGTCTAATTATAAATGATTAGTTATAACTTATAAATGATAAGTTTAATTATATCAAGTGCTGTGAGAAAAGACTATAAATCTCCAACATCCTCACACACAATATAGCTACTAGCCGAGATGTGTACAGATGTGACGTTCTGTATTGTTTTATTGTGAAAATTCTGTATTGTGTTATTATTAGTACTTTTTATTCATCGCAGAAAAATAATGCACATGACAGAGAAAGGATAGTTTACCAATGACAAATAATTCATACAATCATTTACTCACCCTCATTTCAAACCTGTGAGTAAATGGTGACAGAATTTTTGAGTAAACCGTCCCTTTAAATAGCTCCTTTAGCTACCTCGTGCATTGTTTCTCCACCAGGAATAGAAAATAATAGCAAAATCACAAGGTTTAGTGGTTTTGCAAAACCACCACCAGTTCACAACTGGACTCCAACAAGAATTCACCATATGGAACCGCTTAGTAATCTGGGCAAGATGTGATCTATTCTTTGCATCTTAATCTGTGCGAGTGTAATCTCAGTAGCACACATGCACTTGCACACATCATCCTCACACATTTTGATGAGGGAAAGACGATTTAAATGAGCGATTGAACACTGGATTTACAACCAGTTATATTTATATATGTGTGTGTGCATGTGGGTCTATTTTCGTGTGCCTTCTGGAAGATGAAGGCAGATTAGAATCGACAGATTAGAGCGAAGTTCTAGAGAGGGTAGGAGACTGACACCACACTTTAAGATTTAAGAGCATTTTAAACACATATACATGAACATCAACATATTAGCCACGGTTCTAGAGGAGATTCCTCGCCAATCCCAACAAATCCTTATGAAACACAACTACTCTTGTTCATTTCATTTCAAGTGCATGTTTCTATGTACAAATCTACTTTTTATTTATGTCTTTATATCTTTATGTTGCTTTCCTCCAATTGACACACTTCCTAGAACTTCCGCTGAAGATAGAGGATCCCATCCATAAATATGGCTGCACCCGGAATGCCAAGAATTCAGCCTGGAATCTTTTTACAAAGCACATCCTCTACACACACACACACACACACACACACACACACACACAAACAAACACACTTACTCTCTCTCTCACACAGCAAAAAAAAAGAAGAAAAAAACCCACACACGTACACACACGTACACACGCTCCAAGTTGGCCATAAGAAGAGTTGTATTAGTCATTATATTACATAATTCCATGCACTGCAAATTACCTTTGATTAGATGTTGGCCATCCTTTAGTTTGAAAATATAAATCTAAATAAAGGTTTTTGTTTTATCAGTAAAACAAATAATATACAACAATTCTTATTCTTCCCTTGATAGAGTGAAAAGGTTAATGAGCTGAAAGCAAAGAAACAGCTGGTAAAGTCATTACTCTTCTCTTGGCTACTGCTGAACACACACTTTCCAGCAGAATCGTATTCAACATATGCACACATCTACACAGACTTAGGCTATATAATAAATATGGAATTATTAATATTATTATTTTTGCATCGTGCATGAACTCACCATGCTGTTTTAACCAGAATTCTGTCAGTGTGTTATTCTTGATTGTATACTATTGGGGTGCATCAATCTTTCCACCATTGCTCATAAACACAGATCCCTGAAAGAAAGAGAGATAAATTATATTTTGCATGATGTCACACTTTCTTAAAATCTCACATACCTATATCCATACAAACCAGAAGGAACAAACAGACATTATAATATATAACTTAAACACAGACTGCATGTGCAACCAAAAAGTGTTTTCTCTCCTTAACTTCACAAGCAAAAGACTATTAACAGATAATGAGAGACAGAGATGAAGACAGAGTGTTTTTAAAAATAGATAAAAGCTGTCATTGTATTCCACATGCATTAAGAAACATACCAGTCCCTCTCTGTGAATCCCCATTGCACAGTTGCAGTTATAAGTAAATTCCCAGCTTTACGCTGCCATGCCTCTCACTATTTTTTTTGTCTCTTGCCTCTTCTTTTTTTCTTCTTCTATCCAACTCTGCACTACCTCCCTCTGTCCCTGTGACAACAGCCCACATGCACAGCCCCTCCCCCACCCAAATCCTCCCCTCCCCCTGCCCTCCCTTTTAGTTGAAAGTATTTAAGCAGAGAGAGAGAGAGAGAGAGAGAGAGAGAGAGAGAGAGAGAGAGAGAGAGAGAGAGAGAGAGAGAGAGAGAGAGAGAATGGACATCTCTTTAGGATTTTTTAATTTCAAATAACTGTTACTGTTTATTTAAGATTAACGTATTCAATTGTGACTTAATCATGCACACATGGCATTGGTGTTGCTTTTTTAAAAAGTATTGTCCAGTGCAACAACTTATTTGTCTGTGGTTCTCTGAGGGCTTTGTTAAACAACCCCTGTGATGGATAAAAATTATCTGGGTCTCAAAATAAAACTTCTATCGAGTAAACAGCTGAGGGTGCTGTTGGCTGTAATTCCACTCCTGAGGTTTTGAAGATCCCTGGAATGCGAAGAGGAATCCTTCCACATAAATGAGCTTTGGAGAAGCTCTCTGTTGTGTTCTAAACAATCTTCCTTTCCGCTCATCCGATCAGCTTTCATGTAATCATTTGAATTCTTTTTTATTAAAGTCAGATTTTTTTTTACAAATTTATTTATTTACTGTGGAGATGTTTCCCTGCCATTTGAAATATGTTAAATGGAAAATTCATATTTAAAATTCAAAACAAAACTAAAAACCTCAATGTATGTGTTTAACATATGCTTGTGCTTGTCATTGTGAACAGCCGCTCTATCTATGTCAGTCTCTGAAGGGGCACTTGATAACCACCGGTCACTCTGACTCCAGAGAAAGATAAAAAACAAAACAAATGAAACTTAATTAACATGCAAAGTTTCATCTTTAGAAATACTTTAGCAAACTCTTGTTAGAAAAGCTTGTAAAATAGATATAGAGAAACAGAATGTCATTCATGTCATTACATTCATTGGACAGTTTGCAAAAAAAAAAAAAAGTATTAATTCATTATTAAACCCATCAGTGTTTATTAAACACTGCTGCTCTTTATTTAAATTTATAGCAAAAATAGGTTTTTCAGCAATGTATAAAAAAGAGTTTCCCTAATTTTCTTTTGACAGGTGATCAGTCACATGACAAATGTTCCATTAGCAAAGATGGCAGCCTTCGGTTGTATACTCATTGGGAATGCTTCAACTTTTCTTCAGGTAGGCTATTGGAGGTTTCTATGGTTTAATATATGGCGTCTTAGCCAATAAAATATATAAATTAATATATTTTAAGCTATTCACCAGTCATCAATTTAGGCACAACACTTGTTTTGGTGCTTTACACGCACTCTCCCCAACAATTTCACTTGTTTTTCTTACATCTTCTATAAGTTAACATGCACTCTTTTGTAAGTTTAAACTCTCAGTTGTTGCGTGATAAACATATATATGATGTATATATGGCATAACTTGTAACAGCTCACTGATGGCATTACTGTCATTTATTTGTATACTCTGCATATGCAGCCCACAAGTTGAACAGTTGTTGTAGGCAATATTTCAGCTGATTTTACGTTGCTTTCTGTCTGTTTGCAAATTGGATATAATAGCTCTTTCAGAATATTTTCGGTGTGTTTAGTAAAAATCTTTTTGCCCTAGTGTAATTTTTAAAATTTTTATTGTAATTTCATTTTAAAATAGCTTCCTTTGTGAAGCCAAAGTGTAAATGTGCAACCTACAGAACCGTTATCAAATAAGCAGCTGCATTATATTTCATGTTGATTTATTAGAAATAGTACTTTTGGAGCTATTCACAGTGTCTCAATCTTTCTGGAGAACTCAAAATCAATCCACTTAAGCTTTTCAGGGAATCAGTTTAGTTATAGGCTTACACGACTCAAGCAATGGATCTCTAGCAAGCTAATTAGCTATGGCATTAGCTCATTGTGCAAAAGTCAAGTAAACAAATCCCAATGACTTTTCCAGATTGATCTATGCTTCATTGTCTTAGCTAACATGTAGCACAATTTCATGTACTAATACTGTTTATTTTTTATAAACTTTTTATACATTTTATAGACTAAAACTTGTAGTAAGAGCTTTTTCTTGGAGTGAAACCAGATGGCCCTTCTTCAAATGGCTAGCATTAAATGCTAACAAGCTTGTGTCTTGTTAGTGGAAGTTAACAGCATTGGCAGCTAAAACATCATGTGATTTTAAATGTTGTCTATCAAATGCCTTTTTTTGTATCCTGTCTTGGTGTTAGTCCAACAGCTGACTTAAAACATATCACATATTAAACCAATCACTTGTATAAATCCGGATGAATTTTAATGCTCAGTAAGAATGGAAGTTCTGCCTTAAAAGAGCCCGTCACATTTTTGATAGGGTTTGTTTCATTTGGAATATATGAGTACACTGAATAATGAGCTGTAGCTAGACTTACTCTACTAAAATTTGAGTTTAATGTATTTGTGTGTGAAATACACCATCTTGTAGGACCCATTTATGCTCACTAAGAGCCATTCAATCTAGTGGACAAAACTGCAACTTCACAGAGGAAACCGTTGTACCATGTGTTTGCTTGATTCCAAATTTCACTTTTACACATTTCACAAAGCACTATTTATTTCATTACTACCTTGACTTGAGAGAAGTTCACATTTCTCTACACATTTAATCGTATGGTTGGGTTTACTGTATAAATGTGCAATGACATGGGATTGTGTATTATAAAGACTCAAAGATACTCAATGTTTAAAAAGCTGCTTCTGTTGTTCTGTAACTCTTATTGTATGTGTTAAATTAGACTGTAGGGTGGAACGGGCTTTGTTGACGTAAAGTAATAATTAACCTGTAAATGACAACCAAATGAAACCTACATTTGTTGTGTCTAGACATATTGGAAAGGGACTTTCAAATGATAAAGATTTGCCACGAGTTTTCGATGTGAATGCTGTCTAAAATTGTAACTTTATTTGATGAGTCGTTTAGCCCACATTCTGTGGTCTGCTCTTCAAGATTGGCGCTTGCAACATCAGTCTCGGCCGTCTAGTGCATCCTGGAGTCTAAAAAACAAAGAAAAATCAGATTCAGTGAGTGTGCATGTATGATTCACTGTAAAATATAACAACTAAAGTTTTACTTTATGTCTTTACTTGAAGTCTTCCCCATCTAGAAGTTTCTTGTAAGTGCTGATCTCGGCTTCCAGTTTCATCTTCATATTAAGCAGGGCTTCATATTCCTGACCCTGCTCTGTGATATTTGACCTCAGCTGTCCCAGCTCAGCTTCAAACTGCAGAATGATGTTATTGTACTTCTCCATCTCTGCATTTGAACGCTGCTCTGTGTTCCGCAGGGTATCTTCAAGTGACGCTTTCTAGAAAGTTTGGCATCATATATTTTCAACATGAATTTATTATTTTATGAAAAGTTCAGCTTTTATAGATCTGAAATATGATATCTGAAATCTAAAACATTCCTAAAGTGGCATGTATGTGCACGTTACCAGGCTTTGTTGGGATGCGAGCTCTATTTGTAGTGTTTGCATCTGTCGCCGAAGGTCATTAACCTCCATCTGAGCTCCTTGTAATGCCTCTGTGTTCTGAGCGACCTGCACCTGAACATCTGATATCTAAGGAGAAAGAGTTTGATGGTTAGGTTTTGGTTTAGTTTGTTAGATCATGTCATGTAGTTATCAAGGCTTCTGTACCTGGGATTCGTGCCACATTTTGAGTTCTTCTGCATTTTTGAGAGCTAGCTTTTCATAGTTAGCCCTCATATCTTCCATCACTTGAGCCATATCCTGTCCTTTGGGTGCATCAACATCCACCTGAACACCTGACTGTGAGATCTGGTTTCGGAAGTCCCCAACTTCCTGCCAAAGTTGAACAGAAAAGAAATCTGAGACACTTGGAGTATGCCTTTTCTGAATTCCGATCATGTTTATGTTGTTGAAGTAAAAACAGACTGTGATCAATTTAAAGCCCGCATGACGTTTTGTGTTGTCTTTTCAACATGGCATGATGACTTTTGCGTAAACATACACACCACTTACAATTGAAGAGGCGTGTTATCTATTCGCATTTTGAGCTATCCGCGTGTATGTCTTCGCCGTTAAATGTTAGAGCGAAACGAAGCAAAATGTAGATCTACATTTGGGGAGCGATATTTTTTTCTACAATAGGATGGTAGGGAACACTCATAAATGGTATTAACCCCAGTGATGAGTAGGTTTAGGGACGGGGTTGGGCTAGGTCCTATATTTATTTATACAGTAATGTAATATTAAGTCAACGGCGTTCATAAACACGCTGAAAAGCCAAAAATGGAAATACTAATTGGCATGTCATACAGACGCCATTTCATGAGATCAGTCAGCAAGTTATAAATCCAAACGCTTACACAATAAATGTTTACATTTATTCACGCCTCGTCAAATTGTATCATGGGGTTTTTAAGCTTATTCTGAGAATATCTTTCTGTGTGTGTTAAGTGGCTCGTGCAATGGTTGTTTACATTTTCATGGTTTTTCTTGAGGAAGACGAGCTCTTCTTTCAAAGACTCAATTTCACCCTCCACATTCAGGCGTCCAATATTGGTGTCATCAATGACCTTCTTCAGACCTGCAATATCTCCTTCCACAGACTGCCTGATGGCCATCTCATTCTCAAACCTGTAACACACACATAAACGTCTTTAAAGTAATTCACTATAATGTTTTTTGTGTGCATGTCAACAGTCCTCCATCATCCATGTGTAATTCTAAAAATGACTACATTCTCAGAAGCATGTTCATTTGGTTTTGAGTTAAAATGCTTGTGGTGTGGTGTAATAATGGAAGCTCACTTGACTCTGAAGTCATCTACAGCCAGACGAGCGTTGTCAATCTGCAGAACAAAACCAGCATTGTCCAAAGTGGCATCAAACACCTACAGGCAAAACAAAGCACATATTTGACCAAAAAAAAAACCTGTTTTTGACATCCATCCATCTTTTTTTTCTGTAGGGAAAGATAAGATTTGTCAGATGGTTTTAATTACAGCGTTTTTGGAATGAGGTTCAGACGTTTGAGGTCTTAACTAATCAAGTAATTACCTGGAATCATATTTTGCTTTACTGAATTAAATTTCTTTATGAAATTCTGAAGCATTAAATGGACTGATTGAGTAAGACTATAAAATATGAAAAAAAAAAAGGCAGAAAGCATTTTATCGCTATATGTTTGATGTGTGCGTGTGAGAGAATGTATGTATGGAATCTGGATATACTGTAATATGTCTGTAGAGCAGAACATTTGAAATAGAAGTTATAAAACAATAACTCCTATAAAGTTTGTGTGCCACATCCTGCACTGGTTGCATGTTATGCGCTTCTACTTATGCAATAACATTTATAGTAAAATGTATTTTCCTAAATTAAGAATATAGTAATAATTCATCTTAGTTTAAGTTTTTATTTCTCAGCTCAGTTTTCAGTATTTGTGGAATTGAGGAAAAGATTAGACATTTCTGAACTCTAAATGTTTTGTTATGACTAAGCCACATCTGCTAAAAATGTTGCAGTTCTTCATTACATTCTTGTTGTGCGAGAGTGCTGTTGTGTGTGGGTGCATGAGCGTGTGTGCGATTGCTCATCCAACATCTGTTTTGCATTATGACTCTACTTAGAGACTCTGTAGGAAGTTTCAGCTGGCTATAGTCCGTCAAACATACTTCTAATGTTTTAGAAACAATTGTGACCAATGTCATGGTGGCATAGATTTTTCTTGTAGTAACCATAATGCATAATGAAAAGCAGAACAAGTACAAAAGAAAGAGAGAGAGAGAGAGAGAGAGAGAGAGAGAGAGAGAGAGAGAGCGAGAACAGGGCGTGTGCCACACCCTCCATTGAGATGTACAGAAATCTAATCATGGGTTTTTATTTCACTGAAGGGTTCTCATGAACACATTTTTTGTTAAGATATTCTTAAGACATGAAGTTCAGATTTTGGTGGCAAACAAACAACAAAAAACCCACATAGTTTTCATTGGTTTAAAATCCACACAAACTTTAAAAAACAAACTAAACGAAAATTATTTTTGTTGTAAATTTACTAAATTATGTTATATTATTTTATATACATTTACATACCATAAATTGCAAGATGTCTAGTACACTACACTATAGGAATTGTATTTTGTTGAAATTAAAATATAAAATGACATAAAATATAACATTTTCTGCTTAGGCAAAACTTTTACATTACTGCTAAGTTTTGATTATGATTTTCTTTTTAGTTCAAAACATCTGGTATCTCTTCCTCCTAACATAAATAACTGCCTGCTCTTTCTCAAACTCTCAATTGCTTCCTTTTGCAGCTTGAAAACCCCCACACATGGAAAGCATATAAACCCAACTCTGTCTCTCACCTTCCTCCTCAGGTCATCCAGGATGGCGTTGTACTTGCTGTAGTCGCGAGTTTCTGGTCCACCTTTCTCCAGGGCCTCTCTGATCTTCATCTCCAGTTTGCTGTTCTCCTGCTCCAGCCTTCGCACCGTTTCCAGGTAAGTGGCCAAACGGTCATTTAAATTCTGCATCTGGCCTTTCTCATTGCCCATTTGGGCCCCTGAGGAGCCAGCACCGGCCCTGAGGGAACCCCCTACACCAGCACCCATGCCGGCTGAGCTCACCTTGAAGGCCGAGGAAGAGGTAAGGCCACCGCTTCTAGGTGCCGAACGGAGAGACATGGAAGAGACGGATGAGATCCTGGTGCCCTGTCCACCTGCCCCACCATACGTACTTGCAGCACGGTGTGCGGGCACAGAGCGGGTGAAGGACATGTGAGAGGCCTGAGGTGCGTAGAAGCTCATGGTGGTGGAGAAGTGAAGTACTGGCTGCACGAGAATATGAGTGTACGCTGAGGGAAGTCAACCCTTAAAAGCCACAGGAAGAGAACTGTGCCGCTTATATACCCCCACTAAACTCTTTCTGTTCCTCCTTTTCTCTCTCTGACTCACACACACACTGACCAGCTAAGACCCTGCCCACACGGTCCGTTTTTTCCCTTTCTTTTTTTCCCTGTGTTCTCTAACGCCCTTCCCACATCCTTTCTCCCTCCTATCTCACCCCTCTACCTCCCTCCATACACTCTAAAAAATGCTGGGTTGTTTGAACCCAAATTTGGGTCAAATATAGAACCAAATTTACCGTTGAAAGTGAAAGTTGAAGTTGGGTTAACATTTTAAATGTTATTTTTAACCCAACATTTTGTTTTGTCCTTATTTGACCCAAATGTGGGTTAAAAAAAAACAAAAACAAAAGACAGCATTTTTAGTGTATGAACCCAGTCCCTGAGCTCCTCTGACCCCGGCCATAGATGCATACTGCAACAGGATACAGCCTTGAGATCTGGCTCATTTTGTGCTTTCAGTCTCACAATGCTTTTGTGAAAGCTTAAATGACAAATCCAACTGAGAAGAACAGTGGGTTTTGTTCAGGCACCTTTGGGATAGGCAACACCTATGTGTGCATTTTCTCAAAAGAATGGCCACATGTGAATTGGATTTTAAATCAGGTTCTTAAAGGGATAGTTCAGCCAAAAATGTCATAATTTACTCATCCTCAAAACAACATTGGACCACATTGACCTTTATTGTACACACACACACACACACACACACACGCTATATATTTCGTTTCACAGAAGAAAGTAAGTCATACTGGTGTGGAACGAAAATGAGAATTTTAATATTTTGGCTGAATTATCCATTTAAAACATCTAAAACTACTACTATTTTTGAAAACTGCAGTGCTACAAATAGTTTCACTTGCTTTTGGCCTTTTAAGGTCCTGCTCAAAATTACATAACTGTCCAAATATGTGATGTGCTATGTTTAAAAAACATTGATAAAGTCTAAACACTCTAAATTGGGAGTTGTACAAAAACAAGGTTGTTAAGGCAAAACCTCAAGATAATGTCTGAATGTTTTGAGTTCATTGAATGAGGAACAGTGTGAACCTCTACTTACCAGGTTTAAACTTAACAATTTAGGTAGCAATTTTGCTGTTTGAGACCAAATTCGGAAGAGATTTCTTGATGTAATGCAAAACTTGGTGATGATGAGTAAAATACTGTTGACGTTGCACAGTATGCCATGGCTTTTACAGATCTCATTAGGATCATATTTAACAGTCTAACATGCAACAATTATAAAGGATTGAAAAAATGTACAGTATGAACCCAGCCTTAAACAAAATAAATAAATAAAATAAAATAACTCAAATTCTTAAAGGGATACCTCACCCAAAATTGTCATAATTGACTCATCCTCAAAACAATTGGACCACATTGACCTTTATTTTATGGATTTGAAATTTTAGGACAAAAAAAAACAAAAAAACACACACAGAGCTAATTGTTGTGATGAAGATGTTGCTTTGAAATGCCTGTGATCCAAAGAACAAGACACCCAGAGGCCTAACACACCCAGGAGATGAAAGAAACATGAGGAGTTTTCAAAAAGCATTTTTGAAAAATGATCTTTCTTTCTTTCTTTCTCTCCTTCTCTCTCTTTCTTTCTTTTAAGAAAAAAATTATGAATGAATGGCTCTTTTCTAATTAAATTTTTGTAAAAGGTACAGGGTCGCTATGGACCCGAGGTTGGTAATAGTGTAAGTATTTTTTTTTTCTGCTTAACAATAGTTGAATCTCTGATGACTCAAGTACAATCAATCTTTATTCCTCAAGGTGGCAATGTCTGATACAGAACAATGACGTAATGTTTCACTCATAATTACTGCAGGCATAAACAAAAGAATACTTAAGTCAGCAAAACATCAAATGGCTCAGTTATTTAGGCTAAAGCAGAGTAAATACTGTATGGAATCTTGCTCTTGATGGTGGATCTGGTAAAGAAGCTGTCAGTGATCAGATTTTGGATTTTGAAGACACTGACAAGGATAATTTTGAGAATAATGGTTGAGATTGCGAATATGAGCCAGATGCTGAATGTACTGGGAAATGAGCTCGGCCGAGGACAGTGGTGATAGTAAAAAGCATCAGCTCAAATTGAATCTTTCAGAGTTCCAAAATTTTAACGAAGTGTGCTTTATTTTATTACTTTGTAATTGATATTAAAATATCAGGAAGTTTTATACTGAGATCCATCCATATCTGGGTCACTAAAGACCCGAATATGTAATAATGATTGGCGAAACATTCATGCATTTACAGTTTAACATAAAGTTTAACAAACTTTTCTTGAGTTCAGTGATCTCAGCAGTAGCCTACTTGTATTGTATGATTTTTTTAGTACTCTCACAATGTTTGTAAATTGCTACAAACGTTTAATGGGCATCAAGGAACAAATCGTGGCTCACTTTTTTGATTAAACAAGCGCAGCTCAAAATACCTGTGATACATGAATTGATGTCATTGATTTCATGGAATGTATCTCTGACTTGAATCAGAATGCTAATGCTAACTGCATCTCGTCTGTGGCTATAGTACTTTCTCTGTCAAAAGTGCGATCTGCAGTCTTTGTTTGGATGGAATGTCCATAGATTCCAGGGAGCTTTGGTTACCAGATGAGTCATCCATCCCATGATTTCTGAGAGCTCCGAATACAAATCACAAACTGCCCTGCAGGGGAAAAGTGCATGGTTTGTTCAACCCTCTCTTCTTTCTTCTCTCTTCTTCATGCTTTAAGTCCCCTGCATGCTCTCCAGCTAAAGCTTTTGGTTTATTTGCACGGAAGTACACCAAACTGAGTGTTTGTTTCAATCATACACATGGCAACCTTATGTGTGTTGTTTTGTTGTTTCCTAGCAACATTTTCATTTCCTTTTTTGTGGCTACATCACCACCAATGCGCTGTGCACACCAACAATAGTCATGTTGAGAGTCATCACTTAAATCAGGAGGATAGAACGCTGATCATAAGAAATTCTGTTTACAGCCTTTTTCTCACTTCATTATTGAATTCTTTCCAGTCAGTAGCTTAGTGGATGTCACATGTCTGAACAAAGAACTTCCTTGTGTTGATATGGTTTGCAGAGCACAGACAAGCCATCACGGTTTACAAATGAAGAGTCTAATGAAAAGTTGGCAGCCACATCTGGCAGAAAGAGTTAGAGGAAAAGCTGGAAAATAGAGGGACAGTGAGTCACACTCCACAGTGAAGGAATTCCACCACCCTGCCCCCTTTAACAACATGTGACCACCCCCACTCCTATACACTTTTTCGTTATTTATTTCTCTCACCCACAAACGTGCATGCTTTATTTCTCAGTTACATGAATGGAATGCAGTTTTAGGCTTATCACTTAACCAACAGGGTCAGATTTACATACATTTATGAATCTGATAGCCTTTTAGACTATTTTTTAATGTGTCTCATTTGAAAAGGGTGGAATTTTTAGTTCAGTTGCACCCATTTCCAGATGAAACTGCATGCAATTACCTCGACAGGATGTAGCAAGAATGAAGTGAATGTCCTTGGCAAATCATAATGAAATCAACTTTTTATTACTCTTTTGTGTTTGTGTTTTTTTTTTTATTATTATTTCTTTTTCGTGTTTCCACCCAGTCACCTTCTGCTTTACATTATTTGCAACTCGGGCATACTCAGGAAAGTTAAAAAAAAAAAGTATAATGAAAAGAACAAGGAAAGGAAAAGCTGAATCCTTCAGTAAGGGGAAACTGCAATCAGAATTTATTTTTCCTTTTCTTACTCACCACTAAACCAGCAAATTTTGTAGAGTGTGTTTTAGCTAGCAAAAGAGCATTAAAAAAATATCAAGCACCATAACTGTTCTCAACGTTGATAATAATACAAAATGGGCCTTGAGCATTCATGCGCATCCATTTGTGACGAAGGATAGTTCCAATAACTGTGTTGATCAGGACTAAATCAGCATATTACAATGATTTTTGAAGGATCGTGTGACACTGAAGACTGGAATCACAGGGATATATTACGCTTTTAAAATTAATTAAAATAAAAAAAATGATTTCAAATTGTAATAATATTTCACAATATTACTTTTTTATTACTTTTTTAAATCAGATAAATGCATAAGAACGATAAGAGAAAAAAAAAATACCAAACCCAAACTTTTTAACACTAGTTTATAAGTGAGTGGAATGAGAAAGTAAAGACAAGGGTTCTATCATAAAACAATAGTCAGAAATTATTAATAGGGCAGAATATGATAAACTCTTTGTAAAGGGAATGTGTGGCGTGATGACCTATATGATATGCTAATTATAGGCAAATCATTATTTCTTTTTGCATAAGAAAAAAAGCTGTAGTTTGATACCATTTTTAAATGTGCACTCAGAAACATCATACATGCATCAAAGGTTAATCTTTTATTTCAACTTAGTATTTTATATAAAGACATTGCAATGTTATTTTAAATGTCAATGAGATTTTTACTTGACTTATACATGAGTCATCTTATAAGCAAAGATAGAAGGCTGTGATTGGTTCGGGTGAGGTCAGATGTTATGATGGATTAGTGGAACACACACCCTGCGACATTCTACATTTACATTAATTTTCTCAACAGATTAAGAAATAATTTTCATGATTGGCCTAATTCAGTTGGTGAGAAGGCAAAAGAGGGTGAAGCTATAGGAAAATGATGTCCTGACAACACTGAATAGCACCGCAAGAGTGCACACAGACAAAAACCTTCCCTCTTCTTTAAATTCATGGAATTATGTTGCTTGCAAAAATATTTTTTGTTTAGCATATATACTAATTTTAGAATGGCTGTCAATGGAGAAAGTTGCTTTTTTCCCCACAAAATAGCATAATATCTATCTAAAATTGTTATTTAGCCCTTGCTAACCAGCTAAACCTAAACTCCTACTTTAAACCAACTGTCAATCTTCTGTTTGTGCTCTGTAGACAAAATGCAATTCCAAACTCAGCCACTAGGGAGTGCTCAAATCCACCACAAACTGGGGAAACACAAAACAGATTGACTAGAATGTCGTTAGTTCACCACTAGCACATGTTTTTGCTTAACTTCTTTTCCACTTTTTCTCTCATGATTCACTGGCTCAGAGCAGTTATATCCATCTATTCTACATTTCGCTCTGCTAATGCTTGCAATGCTACATGTTAATTGCAGGCATCCAACATTACATATTTTCAGATTGCTTAAAATTTCTCAATTTCTTTTTATTAGGCTACTGTATTTTATTGTTTTGCAACAGTTTCCACTGTGGCATAGTGAGGCATGGATGTGGTAGGCTGTCTTTGTCTATTACGCCCATTAACAACTCCTCCATTGTCTGTTTTCACCTATGGTTTTCACTCACCTGAGTACTGTTTATGTAAAACCTCTCCCTCCTTCAGTTCAGCAACTTGTACTTACAAAGAAGGCTTTCTCCTTTGGTGAAACATTTATCCAAAAGCAAACAGATGTTATGCCTGCCTTCACACAGCTTGTCACTCAGTTATTTCTTATAAGTGTTGTCATAGCCTATGATTTACCCCCTGGTGCCTCGAAAGGGAGAACCAGTTGAGGTGCAATTCTTCTTTTAAAAAATCTGTTTTAACGACAGCCACTTGTTTTTGCCTTCAAGACACCACGCCCTTTCTTTTATATGACAGAAATGCAGACAATGCGCATGAAGAGTACAACCAGAATTATACTGCTGAAAACTCATGCCTCAAGCCAGCAACAACAGGTCACCAATGGCTAGCTGCTGGTTTGGGCTTGTTTGTGGTTGTTGCACTCTTAGACGAATGAAAGTGATTGAAACGCATTCCAGGAATCATCAGTATTATGAAACAGAAGAAAGCCCTCAAGGAGAATTTTGTGTATTATCTATCTGTGTCTTGTCCATGCCCATTTTACTTAAAGGATTAGTTCACTTTTGAAAAAACTTTTGCTGATAATTTACTCACCCCCATGTCATCCAAGATGTCCATGTCTTTCTTTCCTCAGTCGAAAAGAAATTTATGGTTTTTGATGAAAACATTCCAGGATTTTTCTCCATATAATGAACTTCAATGGGAACCGGATGGTTCAAGGGCCAAAAGTGTTAACAGTTTCAGATGCAGCTTCAAATGTCTTTAAACGACACCAGACGATGAATAAGGGTCTAATCATGCGAAACGATCGGTTATTTCAAAACTTATTCCAAAAATGTAACTTTTCTAAGGACAAATGCTAGCCTTGCTATATTCTCTGAGGCGCGTTTGTAACGTCACGTAATACGTAATTACGTTCAAAAGGTCACGGGCGACGTAGCCGGAAGTACAGAATCAAAATCGTCCGACATCGCTGTTTTTCCTTTTAATTCCTTTTTTTGTAAACGGTGTTTGAGCTAGTTTGCACGTTCAACCTATGCGTTCAACTTGTAAACACTGACTCTGTACTTTCGGCTACGTCGCCCGTGACCTTTGAACGTAATTACGTATTACGTGACGTTGCAAACGCGCCTCACAGAATAGAGCAAGGCTAGCATTTGTCCTTAGAAAAGTTACATTTTTGGAATAAGTTTTGAAATAACCGATCGTTTCGCATGATAAGACCCTTATTCATCGTTTGGTGTCGTTTAAAGACATTTGAAGCTGCATCTGAAACAGTTATTAACTGTCTTTTGGACCTTGAACCATCCGGTTCCCATTGAAGTCCATTATATGGAGAAAAATCCTGGAATGTTTTCATCAAAAACCTAAATTTCTTTTCGACTGAGGAAAGAAAGACATGGACATCTTGGATGACATGAGGGTGAGTAAATTATCAGCAAAAGTTTTTTCAAAAGTGAACTAATCCTTTAATGTTATACTCCCCTCTGTGGTTTATTTAGAAGCACAGTGAATTTACTATCAATTATTAATATAACTATTGTTCATCAATAATGAATTAATATATTCTTCCAGAATAAAATAAGTCAAATTATATGTTATAATTTTATTAATTAATTAGTTTTACAGGCTGTGTGTGTATTTGCTGAGAGGTGACTGAGTGTCTGATACTGTATGTCAGGACTACAGTATTTACTTCTTAATGGTGTCTGCCAGATAATAGATTTGCAGTTATGTTGTACTTTGTTTATTGATTTTTTTGTGTAATCATGTTTAATCAGTAATTCCAGAGAAAATTAACCGACTTAACCGAGAATTCCTTACCGACTACAAATCAATAATGTATATGTTGTTACATAGGTTTCTTTGTAGACTATTGTGAATGTTGATAATGTGGCAGTTAGTCCCTGCTGCTATGCATAGTCTTGCATTGTGCTGCCAATAACTTGCAATTTTCCTGTAAAATGCAATTTTTGTTTCTCATAATTTCTCATTTTGTCATATGTCTAGACTGTCACATCTTATCACATACAGTTTGCATACAAGTTATTTGTTGAGTTCAGCTCGAGTTCCTATGAAGAGTCTGTCTGACAATGTACAGTAGAGATTCCTCCTCGCTATAGCAAAAGTTACAGTTATTGCACATTTATATCTAATCTTACAAACGAGTGCCACGTCTACTACTGTCTGTCTACACGGCAAACACCCGGTATCATTTTTTTTTTCTTTCTAATGCCATGACAAGCCGCTCACAATCACTCTATTAGTGCAGTAAGTTTTCTCTCACCTATAAAAAAAGACTGTGAAAAGAAAAACTTAACCTGGATTAGCAGAGGAGAACTGAAATGTGTCTTCAGCGGCATGTGACCTTCAGAAAAAGGGGAACAAAAGATTTAGACATTTTTATGACAAAAGTACATAGACCTCTCCCCTATAAATTACACTCAGCAACAACAAGACCATGATACACGTACATAATTGCCTTAAAGGCCATAACTTAGGTATACCCTTTATTTCAATGGTGCCCTTTAGACGTTCTGTTGACTATAACGCTTACCTACATCAACTAACTCTCACTGGAGTATTCGTAGACTGTCCGGGTTAGTAGAATAAGGGTTGTGGATTGGTAGAAAGGGGAAGCTGTTATATTTAAAGGGAAAGTCTATCTACTAATGAAAATGTTCTCAGCGTTTACTCACTCTCATGTTGTTGCAAATGTTTATGCATTTCTTTCTCCTGATGAACTCAAAAGTTGATATTTTAAACAATGTTGGTAACCAGTTTCAGTTCCCATGAACTTCCATTTCATTGTTTGTCTATATGATATTTTCACGATTTGTTATTACATTTTTTCTTTTGTCAAATCAACTTAAATAATTTATATAGTTCAGATAACATAATATTTCGAGTTTCAGGTGATTAAATCAATCTCCTTCATTGTATTAACTCAATTTTTCCATTTCAATGATCTTAAAATTTGAATGCAACCAGGTTACTTAATTTAAGTTAAACCAACAGTGTAGGAACCAAAACTCCTTGGTTACCAACATTCTTGATATCTTCTTTAAAGTCACAGTTAAAGGGTTGGCTGCGATTAGACTGTAACTTAGTCAGAAATATGCACCCAGCAGTTGAAAGTCTTGGACTGTTATCTTTACAAGTTGGATGGATCAACCCATTTTGCCTTTTGATTCTGGAAAAGTACAACAACCAACCAATGGAGTGTTTGTATGGAGGCGGCTCGAGGGGAAATCGGACTGGTTTTTATAATGAGTTTAAAGGGTAATTATTTTTGCATTTGTTGATAGTGGGGACAGGCTCAAGTCAGCAATTAATGATCCATTCTAAGAGGGTGGATATAGAACTAAAGCTGTCAAATATCATAAGTGAACACTCATATACTGGTTATGCACTCATGAAATGTTATACACTTTATTTTGTACAGTTATAGGATTTTTGATTCTTAATAACTGACGTGATTTTTTTGGCTGGTCTTTGATTAGTTTTCTTTGATTGGCTGATCCTGGATCTACTGCTTCTGTGCTCTTATATCAATTACGTATGCAAAGAAAAAGTATAGATTTGATTATTTTTTTTTATTTTAGCTTGTTCAGATTTCACCCAAAAAAACGTGTTTTGAAGTATTCTAAGCATTTCCCCTTTGCTCAGGGATCTAAGTGAAGCAGTTAATGTATAACTGTACGATTGTCCTTTTGACGTTCAACCCCATAACTCTCCATTCATATCTTGAAAATAGTTTTTTGACCAATAAGCTGGTCTTGAGCCACTCCCCGCACTCCATATAAGAGTTTGAGGGCACGTCTGTCATCCCACCACTCCGACCCCTCAACTCTCCGTCCTCTCCAACTGACTTCTGTGTTGTCCAGAGATGCTGCACACGAAGAAAACCGTGCAGTCTTTCAGCAGTCAATCCTCAGCGAGTGTGAGGAGCAACAGGCGGACCCCCCTCGCCCGTTCAGGGATGGTTTCGAGGGAAGGTTGGGGCTCCAGTCCTGTTCTCTGCCCTCCAATTACAGCTGTAAAGGTCAATGAAAGTCTTCTGGCACCTCTGAACCTGGGGATTGACCCAAACATCCAGGCCATTAGGACTGATGAGAAAGAGCAAATCAAGACGCTCAACAACCGTTTTGCTTCGTTTATTGACAAAGTAAGTTACTTCCTTCATCTTGTCTTCATTTTGACCTTTTGCATGGACCTTTTGTATTTTCACTTCTAACCGAATCCATGTGCATGTGTGTGGTTCATATGCTGGTGTGAGGAAGTATGTGGTTGTGATAATACGTCAGTAATAGTAGGTCCGGTCCTATCAGTGTCATATATTATCAGGACCCCCAATTTACTGACTTACCTGAAGGGGCAATGTCCATTCTCTGCCATAAACACACCTTTGTCATTTTTTGGGGCAATATCAGTTTACTATCAGGTGCAACGGCCGCTCCTTACATGCCTTTATTGAAAACACACACACACCTATCTGTGCACACTTCTTTAAACTCATATAATCTGTGAGGTATAAAGGACAGAGAGACATGCACTTAGGCTGCATTTAACATTTCATTTGAAACTCTGCATGACTATTTAAATGAATTAAAAAAAAAAAAAATTGATTGCCAAAAAAATATATATTTTTTTTCTTAAATAGTGACCAGTTACACTAGCTATCTAAAAATAAATCCATATACATAGACTTAAGTAAAGATAAAAATATGTTCACATATGTTGTAACCACAACATTTTTTCTTTAGTCAAATCAACTTAAATAATTTATGTGGTTCAGATAACATAATATTTTGAGTTCTGATGATTAAATCATTCTCCTTCATTGTATAAACTCAATTTTTTCATTTTAATGAACTTAAAATTTTAAGGCAACCAGGTTACTTAATTTTTTAAGTTAAACCAACAATATTTTTTACAATGCTATACAGTGTACAGAGAAGCACAGTGAGTTGAATGGATTTTACTTTTGTTTAACATAATTGTTCAGCTGAGGAAACACTCATGGATATAAACTCCATAAAACAGTTCTGATAGTCATAGGATATAAAAATGGCATTTTTCATGTAGGTTTGTGCCATTGGAATGACTACGTTTTTCACACACAGCCTTGATGTCATTCATGTTAAATTCAACACCCTGACAAAGGTTTATACAAATTTTAATTTAAATCTTGAAGTTTTTAAAAAAAAAAAAAAGTTAATGTCCATGTCATTTGTCAACTACCAATAAGCATGTGTTATATTTTATCATACGAAACCTGTAAATTCACTCTCTTCTTGTCTTTCCCCAGGTGCGCTTCCTGGAACAGCAGAACAAGATGCTGGAGACTAAGTGGAGTCTACTACAGGAACAGACCAGCCGCCAATCCAGCATTGATCGTATGTTTGAAAGCTACATTGCTAACCTGCGCAGACAGCTGGATGGTATGGCTAATGAGAAGCTGCGTCTGGAGTCTGGGCTGCAGGACATGACCAGCCTGGTAGAAAGCTTCAAGACCAAGTGAGAGCATTGGAAACATCTGCACCAATCTTGCGTTTTTGTACATTAAAGTGTTTAAATATACGAACTTTGTACATTTGTCCTCAGGTATGAAGATGAAATTAACAAACGGAATGATTCTGACAATGAATTTGTGCTGCTTAAAAAGGTCAGCACAAAATAAGTGCTCACAGATCAAATACTTTTACCCCTGGTTTCACAGACAAGGCTTAAACTACACTCTAAAAATTACTGGGTTGTTTTAACCCAACTTTGGGTCAAATATGGACAAACCCAGCCATAGGGTTAAATTTTTTTTATTACATTTTTAACCCAATGTTTGGGTTTGTCTATATTTGACCCAAAGTTGGGTTAAAACAACCCAGCATTTTTAGAGTGTAGCCAGACTAAAATCCATGTTTGAGCTGTTTTAACTGAAAGCAACTTGCACTGACAAATCTTAAAATATGTCTATGCCATTGTTTTGTCTTAAGATGCACACCAGTAATTTTTTTTTAAGGCACGTTTATAAAAGCGACTTTAATGCCTTAATGAAACTGTCTGTGAAACCAGGCCATAAAATTTTGACTTGTTTGAAAACTAAACCATGATTCTATAATTAGATATATATTTTGTACTGTTTTATGTTTATGTTAGGATGCTGATGATGCATACCTGAATAAAGTGGAGCTGGAAAGCAAATTGGATAGCCTAACAAATCAGATCAACTTCCTTTGGCAGATTTACGAGGCGGTAACATTCACTCCCTTCACATTTCTAAATCTTTTCCTACAGTCACATATTCACTTTGCAGATAACTGATAGTAAACTCATAAGAGCTTATAAAACATATTGAGCGTAAGCAATGTAAACCAATGTAAAAAAAAAAAATAGTGGTAAATGGACACATAAACAAGATTCAGAATGAGTGTTTTCAGTAATTCTTGTTCCATGTTTATAGGAATTGCATGAGCTCCAGTCTCAGATCAAGGACACGTCAGTTGTTGTAGAGATGGACAATAGCAGAAACCTGGACATGGACTCAATTGTGGCTGAAGTTCGTGCTCAGTATGAGGACATTGCCAGCCGCACTCGTGCTGAAGCAGAGAGCTGGTATCAACAGAAGGTGAGTTAACATTATTGTGTAAGAAATCACACATTTTTAAACATGCTTATTTTATTGCATTGTAATATATGAGCTTTTCTAAATATGCTCTATTTTTTGTGTATGTGTCTGTGCATGAATGTTCATGTCTGCTATAAAACGTTAGTATGAAGAAATGCAGTTGACGGCAACCAAACATGGGGACGACCTGAAAAGCACAAAGGCTGAAATCGCTGAATACAACCGAATAATTGCACGTATTCACTCTGAGATGGAACTTATAAAGGGACAGGTAAGAACTCTATTCAGGGCCAACTGTCAAAATGCCAGTAAACAATGCCCAGCATACTCAGAGCTCTCAATTAATCCCAGTTGATCTCAAGTGTCATGTGGGAAGGATGTAATCTTTTGTCTCCTCTTATTTTAGCATTCAAACTATGAGGTGCAGATCAAAGAGGCTGAAGAACGTGGTGAACTAGCTGTGAAAGATGCAAAACTCCGTCTGCAGGAGCTGGAAGCAGCTCTTCTGAGAGCTAAACAGGATATGGCTCGACAGGTGCGCGAATACCAATCATTGATGAACATCAAACTGGCTCTGGACATTGAGATCGCCACCTATCGAAAACTCCTGGAAGGAGAGGAGAGCAGGTGGGTGCAGCTTGCAGCTAATATGAATCTTTAGTGAATCACAATGGACTTATTGACGTCATGTACTTTTTGTGTGTTCCTTCACAGAATGTATGGTTCATTCCAGACTTTCTCCGTCTCTAAACCAAACTGTGAGTTTCTTTAGGCACATAAACCGTGTCTTTTATATGTATTTCACATCAGCTACCTACATACTGTATAAAATGCTGCATTTGAATGGCATTTGTGACTGTTTTATTTTATTTTTTCTTAGCTTTGAACTACGACTTTGAAAGCAGCCACTTCTCATCCCAAAGTGCTGGGAAAGATGTTCAAAACACAGGTCTGGTTAAGAAGGAGGTCACTATTGCTAAGGGTGACAGCGCTAGCAGCTTTGACAGCAGCACTACCACTGTTACCAAAAGCACAAAGACCACCATCAACACCAGTGAGAACAAAATTGCAGCTATAGAGGGAAGAATGCAAGTGATGGATATGTCTGCAGGCAAACTAGAGGAGGATGTTTTTGAATGAAGGAAGAACAGATGATTGTCGCGTGTACCCAGGATCAGATTTTTATAGGTTTGCCTCCACCCCCTCCCCTGGGCTCCATTAGCATGTCGAGTTTAGCATCTGTTTCTAAGGTGTGGCAGATCAAAATGAATTTCAGTTTTACAGTATATCATATTAGATGTGTTGTATATTTTTAAGGCCCTACGACAAACTAATATATTCTCTTATTTCCACTTTGCTCCATATAACTAAAAATAATGACTTAATATTTGTCACTGTAAGCACATTAAAACAATTGGAAAAACATCCTTTGTGCACTTTTCTGATTACGATTATGGCCTGTATTCAAATAAAGTGAATGGAGCAAAAAATAAATAGGCCTAAGTACATTTTCGACCATGAGTTTTGAAGTCTTTATGCTTTATTTTATTTTATGTACTCTAGTCTAGAAAGCCTAACACTGAAATAGACTTTTGTTCCAAATATGAAGAAAATGTACTAGCATATAATATAAGACTTTATAGGGTCTGCTTGATTGCACAATGATTGTGACATTCCTGAATTGACATCTTTGTTGATTCTGGAACAACATTGTAATCAATCAATCTGATTTGAGAGACAAGTTTACAGTTCATGTCAAGTTTAGGCTTTCAGCCAGGGTTTGTTGTTTTTTTACATTAGTGTTATTTACCTATCACTTCTTTTTGATTTTAATATTAAGTAATGGGTAGAGGTATGTTTTGGAGTAGGATTTGATTTATGACAGGAATTTTGTTCCAGAATCAACAAAATATGTTGATCCAGTAACATGTCTTGGGAAAACATGGTGACACTCCTTGGCAGTCAGTTATGAAGTAGGCTAGAATACAAATGAAGTGGTCAAGATTGTATCTATTCCTTCAATTGATTTCTCTATAGGAAACACCTGTGATGCAACACAACTTTCTTTGAGCTTTCACACGTCTGCAGTTCAGCAATTTACTTTGAAAGTGAACCTTGATTGCACTTCCATTCTTAACCAACAGGAGGGGTTGTGCACAGAAAAAAGGAGTTTTTAACTTTAAAAAATTTATAATGTAAAAAAAATTATCTCAAGACATTTCAATCACTTGCTTACTTTTTTAACAAAAATAATGCTTTTGCACAGACTAATATGGGCGATTATATTAAAGAAAATGTGATATCCTGGTAATAACTGCATTTATGACAGCTAATAGCGCCATCCTTCCCTTTTAGCTAACAATGCCGGGTTTGCGGTCTTATAAGGGAATTTAGACTCCACACCTGATGTAAAAGTCAAACTGCTCAGACCCGACTAACCTACTCCTTCACAATAATTTTTGCACTATTGAATTATTTTTAGAAATAAGCAATTGCTTTTACAAATCTATTAACTTATTATACTTGTATAGGCCCAGTCTATTATGTCTATGCACCCATGATGTATTAAACAAAAGAAACTGGCAATAGCCCTATTTGGACGGTTAGAGAAATTTGTGTTTAGACGTAGGCCTACTTTTGCGATTTTAATCGCGTCCTAATCTGCTAAATTTGTGTTTTTTCTCACACAACCTTTATAAAAATTCCAGGGGAAACGTTTCTCCTCATGCGTTTTGACCTACCTGAGCTACCGTCTGCGCACCAATCTTCGACAATGGTTTATATGATATGGATGGTATCCGACGAAAACAATAACATATATAATTAATAAATAGAGCCAAATCGCGGAAACTTCGAATAGCCGACTGCCCACTTTTATAGGCTATGTCAGGTAAGAGCTCTGGTCACTTATTTAAACAGCCACAGCTCTAAACTCGTGAAGTTTTTTATTTATTTAATAAATTAAAAAAATATCAACAAATAATATGACATGACATGGCCTTATTCTGTCCTAACGTTACTTCTGCAGCCTAATAAACACGAAGATGTTAGTCACAGACGAAATCCCTGGCGTTGAATGATAAGAATTGTAACTAGGCTATTGTTAAAATTAAAAAGTAAAACCTGCCCTTATGGTGATTAATTGTCCTTGTGGTGGGGACAAGTCTCAATAAGTTGCACTGAAATCTCACAAGTCTTGTCACAACATGCACAGAGCTATGTTGCTTTCATGTTTGTTTCATGTGCCCTCATTGACTCCAGCTGTGCAATTAAAAGTTATTATTGCGATGAGATAAAACGCAGTTATTGTTTGTTATACAATAATGAGCAGATAAGGTGAGGTAAGAAAAATGTAGCAGAATACCAAACATAGCAAGCAACAGTTCAGTGGACGGTTGATTTTGGTGATTGATTTTGACATATGTCGGTCGTAGGTGTTTAACCTTGAGTTGTACCACACCTTAAAAACACCAACCTAACCAGTCCACTCAGATCCCATCTACCCCCCCCCCCTTGCAACACATCCATCTTTATGCACTCTGACTTTTTGCTATCAAGAGCTGTAATCTGTTCTTGTTTCTCTTTGTTTGATCTTTCACTCCTCCCTTTTATTGATATATCATATTACTTTTTTTATAATCTCCTGTCAAGTAATTAAACAACCTTCTCTCTTTCCTCACTCTCTCTATGTCAGTCTCTCTCTTTCTGTGCAGGCATCAACAGGCTGATACCAACACAAACTCAAGGGATTACAGGGCTGATGCTCTGGTCAAGCCTTGCATAAACATCAGCACTTATTCTATCGCATATTGCTCCTTAAATTCATTTCCCATTTATGGATAAGAATTTGCAGTTTATCTGAATTGCTAAAACAAATCAACCACTTTCTCAAAACCTTTTTCTTCAAACTATTGAGAGAACATCTAGTCTTCTGGTAAAATTAAACAATTGCCTCAAAAACAGTTGGAGAACATAGACATACGTCAAAGAAATGGAGAATATAGCATCTAGAGCATGCAGTTGTAAAAAATTTTAAAAACAAATATAAAAAATATAAAAGGAGATTGTAACAGTAAACAAAGTTTGCAATTAAATTACAATTTTGCAAAAGCCAAAAAGGTTTTCCAACACTAGTCCATCACAGTGCAATATGAGATTTCGTGAGCGATAATTCTTTGCACAAAAACCACCCAAACTTGTTTAAGGTTTTACACATTAAGCTTGCCCGGTAACTAACCTGTTACAGCACTAATTTTGTGATCAGTGATATGATTCCTGTGAAAAATGAGTCCAGGTTAAAGAGCTCAGAGACTTGTAGAAACAAGCTAAAATAGCATGGTTGCACTTTTGTTTCATGTGTGGGGAGGGTTTGATGTATAAATGGAAAGTTATTTAGCCTACATATAACGCTACAGAGCATTAAACAATTAAAGACATTCATTTCCGATCTG